>OY757937.1:18243348-18680848 GCA_963585895.1 Sepioteuthis lessoniana | reverse complement strand
TCAACACCAAAATAATGGGTGATTTTATTGATTAGGATGGTTGCCTTGTGAAGGAGAGGAAACAAATTTAGGAGAGAGATCAACACCAAAATAATGGGGGATTTTATTGAATAGGATGGTTGCCTTGTGAAGGAGAGGAAACAAATTTAGGAGAGAGATCAATACCAAAATAATGGGTGATTTTATTGAATAGGGTGGTTGCCTTGTGAAGGAGAGGAAACAAATTTAGGAGAGAGATCAACACCAAAATAATGGGTGATTTTATTGATTAGGATGGTTGCCTTGTGAAGGAGAGGAAACAAATTTAGGAGAGAGATCAACACCAAAATAATGGGTGATTTTATTGAATTGGATGGTTGCCTTGTGAAGGAGAGGAAACAAATTTAGGAGAGAGATCAACACCAAAATAATGGGTGATTTTATTGAATAGGATGGTTGCCTTGTGAAGGAGAGGAAACAAATTTAGGAGAGAGATCAACACCAAAATAATGGGTGATTTTATTGAATAGGGTGGTTGCCTTGTGAAGGAGAGGAAACAAATTTAGGAGAGAGATCAACACCAAAATAATGGGTGATTTTATTGAATAGGATGGTTGCCTTGTGAAGGAGAGGAAACAAATTTAGGAGAGAGATCAACACCAAAATAATGGGTGATTTTATTGAATAGGATGGTTGCCTTGTGAAGGAGAGGAAACAAATTTAGGAGAGAGATCAACACCAAAATAATGGGTGATTTTATGGAATAGGATGGTTGCCTTGTGAAGGAGAGGAAACAAATTTAGGAGAGAGATCAACAACAAAATAATGGGTGATTTTATTGAATAGGGTGGTTGCCTTGTGAAGGAGAGGAAACAAATTTAGGAGAGAGATCAACACCAAAATAATGGGTGATTTTATTGATTAGGATGGTTGTCTTGTGAAGGAGAGGAAACAAATTTAGGAGAGAGATCAACACCAAAATAATGGGTGATTTTATTGAATAGGGTGGTTGCCTTGTGAAGGAGAGGAAACAAATTTAGGAGAGAGATCAACACCAAAATAATGGGTGATTTTATTGAATAGGATGGTTGCCTTGTGAAGGAGAGGAAACAAATTTAGGAGAGAGATCAACACCAAAATAATGGGTGATTTTATTGATTAGGATGGTTGCCTTGTGAAGGAGAGGAAACAAATTTAGGAGAGAGATCAACACCAAAATAATGGGTGATTTTATTGAATAGGATGGTTGCCTTGTGAAGGAGAGGAAACAAATTTAGGAGAGAGATCAACACCAAAATAATGGGGGATTTTATTGAATAGGATGGTTGCCTTGTGAAGGAGAGGAAACAAATTTAGGAGAGAGATCAATACCAAAATAATGGGTGATTTTATTGAATAGGGTGGTTGCCTTGTGAAGGAGAGGAAACAAATTTAGGAGAGAGATCAACACCAAAATAATGGGTGATTTTATTGATTAGGATGGTTGCCTTGTAAAGGAGAGGAAACAAATTTAGGAGAGAGATCAACACCAAAATAATGGGTGATTTTATTGAATTGGATGGTTGCCTTGTGAAGGAGAGGAAACAAATTTTGGAGAGAGATCAACACCAAAATAATGGGTGATTTTATTGAATAGGATGGTTGCCTTGTGAAGGAGAGGAAACAAATTTAGGAGAGAGATCAACACCAAAATAATGGGTGATTTTATTGAATAGGATGGTTGCCTTGTGAAGGAGAGGAAACAAATTTAGGAGAGAGATCAATACCAAAATAATGGGTGATTTTATTGAATAGGGTGGTTGCGTTGTGAAGGAGAGGAAACAAATTTAGGAGAGAGATCAACACCAAAATAATGGGTGATTTTATTGAATAGGATGGTTGCCTTGTGAAGGAGAGGAAACAAATTTAGTAGAGAGATCAATACCAAAATAATGGGTGATTTTATTGAATAGGGTGGTTGCCTTGTGAAGGAGAGGAAACAAATTTAGGAGAGAGATTAACACCAAAATAATGGGTGATTTTATTGAATAGGATGGTTGCCTTGTGAAGGAGAGGAAACAAATTTAGGAGAGAGATCAACACCAAAATAATGGGTAATTTTATTGAATAGGATGGTTGCCTTGTGAAGGAGAGGAAACAAATTTAGGAGAGAGATCAATACCAAAATAATGGGTGATTTTATTGAATAAGATGGTTGCCTTGTGAAGGAGAGGAAACAAATTTAGGAGAGAGATCAACACCAAAATAATGGGTGATTTTATTGAATAGGATGGTTGCCTTGTGAAGGAGAGGAAACAAATTTAGGAGAGAGATCAACACCAAAATATTGGGTGATTTTATTGAATAGGATGGTTGCCTTGTGAAGGAGAGGAAACAAATTTAAGAGAGAGATCAACACCAAAATAATGGGTGATTTTATTGAATAAATAAATATAACATTATTTACCCTCTTTTACACATGCCTTTATTCATACTAATACACACGAACATTACCCTCATTTAATGACCATGTGACACTTTGATTATATTACATTTTTAAACTCTTAAACCAAAGTGATTCAAATAAAATTATCTGTTCAAATACTTATTTGAAATGCGAAATATACACCCACATATTAGGTTGGTGCAAAAATAATGTCGTTTTTGACGTTCAACTTGAAATGATCATAACTCCTTTCGTAATAAACTTTATTAATCGAAATAAGAACCATTAGAATCAACACATTTTTGCCAACGAGAAACAAATTTATTTATCCCATTAGCATAGAAATCTGGAGTTCTGGAAGTGATTTTATTTCTTCTTTAAAAATACATATTCTGGAAGCGATGAAGTCATTGAAGGCCAATTCGGCATCATCTCGACTTTAGAAGCATTTTTCGCGCAGGAAGTTGTCGAGATGCTTGAAAAGGTGATAATCGGTGGGCGAGAGGTTCGGTGAATATGGCGGATGAGGCAGAGTCTCGTAGCCCAATTCATTCAGCTTCTGCAGGGTCAGTTGAGCAACATGCGAGAGAGCATTGTCATGGAGGAGAATTGGTCCCTTCATATTGACCAATCTCGGGCACATACGTTGGAGCTTCTGGTGCATTTCGTCAATTTGTCGGCAGTACTTCTCCGCCGTAATCGTTTCGCCCAGATTCAAGGAGCTGTGATGGATGAGATCGGCCGCAGACCACCAAACAGTCACGAAAACCTTTTTTTTGTACAATTTCGGCTTCGGGAAGTGTTGCGGAGGTTCTCCGGCATCCAACCACTGTGCCGAACGTCGCCGGTTGTCGTACAAGATCCACTTCTCATCACACGTCACAATCTGCTCGAGAAATGGGTCATTTTTGTTGCGCAGAAGGAGCGTAGACGACACCTCAAAACGACGATCTTTTTATTATCGTTCAATTCATGCGGCACCTATTTATCCAACTTTTTTGACTTCCCTATTTGCTTTAAATGGCGAATGACTGTTGAGTGGTCGACCTCGATTTCAACAGCAACACGTTCGTTTGTGTTTCCTGGACCAAACGCATCATTGATATCACGAGCTGTCTCGGCAGCTTTTCGGCTTAGTTTGAACTGGAACAAGAAACTCGTGCGGATTTGAATTTTGTCCTTGCTGTCGAAAAGCCTGAAAAAAAAAATAAAATAAAATAAATAAATGAAGAAATTGAGAACGGTAACGAATAACACGATTCGATAGAGCGAAAAACGCGCTTCAAAATGATATATAACATGGCTATATATATATATATATATATCAATGAATTAATTCAGAAATCATATATAAAAGTAACATATGTGAGAAAACGACATTATTTTTGCACCAACCTAATATATTTTTCCCTTTCTTCCTTCTTATTTCTCCTTTTTATTCATTATTTCTCTTAATGATTGTATTCATTTTACACCATTGTCTTAAACCGTCACGTGACATATTTTTAAATACGAACACTGATTTATTGACTTAACGGTTACCCTTTTCTCCGTATGTATAAAAATTTCTCCTTGTTTTGTATTTCATTAGAAATCCATCGGTGATTTAACGTCATTTGATATCATCCGTCCAAGTCCTGATGATGTCTCATTAGAAATGAAACGTTATAGCGTTAACTTTCTGTTACATTAAATTCTTCTACTTAGATACCTTGTTTTTCTATTTCTCCCCCCTCTCTCTCTCTCTTTCTATATATATATGTATATATATTGTGTGTGTGTGTGTGTGTGTGTGTGTGTGTGTTACTCCTGGTAAAATAATTTAATTTAATACTCTTAGTAGATTTTTTTTATTTAGTAGTAAATAAACGAATGTACTAATTAAAGATAAGACGCAAGAGATTCTTTTTATTTGATAACTGAACATTCTGGTTTCATAAGATGTACTTTAAATAAAAGAGATTAGATTATTAAAATTAATGATTCTTTTAAAGATGGTTCATGAAAAGGCTCCATCAACTAAAGAAGATTATAAACTGGTATTCAGAAAAGTTGGAACCACTTTCATAAAGAATATTGTTTTTAATTAGTGAAATTCAGGTTTGAAAGAATTAAGACTGTCATAAAAAGCTCGAGGAAGGAAAACTAAGTATAAATCCTATTTTTTGGTCAATAAATTCTATGACATTTTGTTTGATTTTTGCTTATTTCTATTACATTTTTCTCGGTATGGTTTGGTAAAAATTATCAGGTGTGTGTGTGTGTGTTGGTTGGTTGGTTGGGTTTTATGGCATATCAACCTTTGTAGGTTATTTATCGCCAAATCCATTTTTTTTGCAACAAATCAGTTCTATTTCAAACAATTCAGTTTAGCATAAGTATGCAGTTAGTTCTATTTAACCCATAGATAGGCCCCTATCAGGTGCTACCACTCCGGACCAGAGCGGACCTGGGAGCAATGGCAATGAAGGGGTGCTCCGAATTCCCCAAAGCTCCGGCATCACTGGAACCTCACAATCAGATTGTTTAGTGTCATATCCAGGACACTCATGGGGGTGTCTTACCCCCCTGCAGAGGTGCAGTCGGTGTTTTCTACAGCCCCAGCCGATTGGGCAAGAGTGTGTGTGTGTGTGTGTGGTAGAGTCACATTTAAGGAATACAACTAGTTTTAAAAGTTAAATTTTATTAAATTTAAATACGTATCTTTTAACCCATTCACAGATTGAAGTACATTTTTTCTCTCAACTGATATTTTTTTAAACTCATTTCTTTGCAGTTGCATAATTTTATAAAAAAAACATCACAGTAGAATATATTAACTACTCACCAGTTATTTGGCATTTAAAAAAAAACGTCCATAAAACGATTAGATTCGCGTTGTGACAGAGATCCACGATGATATTGGTGCTTCTATTTCAGTGGAGTGAATGATTCTAACTTAATGCTGCTATTAGTTAAGTGGTCATTCATCTAAGTAATGAATAGATCCATAACCGCTTAATTTCGGCGATCTACCAGAACCGGATCTTTCGCCGTCACTTGATCCCAAGATTTATTCTCTAAGTGTATTTTAAGTGTATTGCTCTAATAAATATCTCATTATATGCTATTTTGGGCGGGTACAATCATATAAAAACATACTGAGAATTTTACCAATACTGTATCGCCCATGAATAACTTCATTTCTACCATTAAAGATGAATTAGTAAACAAATTAAAATGTTTCTTTTTCGAGTAAAAATGCCAAGATTTTATTACTCGTGAAATATACAGCCAAAAGCAGATATTATTTGGTAGCTAAAAAACAAAAAAAATGCATAAATATATACCGGATTCAACAGAATAAGACCCCTGATTTAAATTTGCCGCCTCGCAGGTGATAGTTGCGGTGACAATATGGGAGGTATTTTATAGCTGTATCAGCAGTCGCAGTTGAAGTAGTTTTCATCATGACGCGAAATGGTGATCATCGTGCGTTTGTGACTGAAATTTATTTTTTAAAAAATGGTGTCTTTATTAGGCAACCGTTTAGTTTGGTTCATTTGTTTAATGGCATATCAACTCCTTATGGGTTATTTATACCGAAATTTTATTAATTTCTGAATTTTTAATTATAATTCGTATATTTTTTTATGTTTTAAAAAAAATTGAACTATTTTTTCTAAAATCATTTCTTTTCGCCCATTTGAATAGTTTCAAGTATTCTTATCTAATGTCAATAATTTATACATAATTATATGGTTTAAAGTAATTATTACTATTTGATAATAACTGTTTGCACAGTTATATAGTTTCAAGTTTTCCTATTTAATGCCAAGTATTGGCAAGCAATTACATGGTTTCAAGTAACTAACACTTATAAAATCCTTACTAAACAGTTGCTTCGAGTAACTATTCTTAATACAAATAGTTTACAGTTATATGGTATGAAGTAATCTTATTTAATACAAATAAATTTCAAACAGATTTATTTGAGCCAAAGATGGGAGCCTAATTGGTACTACCTCTCCGAGTCAGAGTGGATCTGGAGGAATGGCAATGATAGGATACTCCAAGCAACTCATAGCTCCAGAACAAGGGCCACACCATCGGATTCAGTTTAATGCTCTACCCAGAACACCCTTTGGGGGGGGGGATCTTATCCCGCTACAGGAGATGCAGTCAGCATATTCTTTGCCTCATCGAAAGAGTGAGTAAGTACGACGGAATCGATCGACATGGAAGAGTTCGTAATATGAAAACCATATTGTTGTACTTTGGAAATTTCAGAGAGACATGTTCAGTTTTAAACACTAGAGAATATCAGACCAGTAAAGAAGGCCATAATTAGATCTTCACATCGTTCAGCCATTTAGCATGCTCGGATCTAGGGAACGTCTGATCAGAGTTTCAGAAGAATTTTACAAGCAGGCCTTAACTTATATCCATACGAAATGACGGAGTAGAGGAACTGAAGAAAAATAACTGGTGTAACAGAAAAAAATCTTGTGAGGCCATTTTGGAAAATGTTCCTGTGAGAGGGGAGTCCCCGTCGAATAGTTTCTAATGTGCTAGGCTGAGATACAATTATAAGCAAGTTTTTACTCCAATCGCGCAGTTACTTTCACTTTCGGACGAATAAACCTTCAGAAAGGCATGAACCCCCTTATCCCGCCCCCAACTATGGGTTGAATAGAACCACTTGTTCTTCTATGATGGTGGCTTTGGCGTTAAATAACGCCCGAAGACTGATGTGCCATTTAACAAAGAAACCAAACCAAACTAAAAATTGGGGCTCTAGAATACACTGACTGCACCTCTGCAGAGGGGTAAGCCCCTGCCCCTAACAATGAGTGTCCTGGATGTGACATTAAACAGTCTGATGGTGAGGTCCCAGTAATGCTGGGGCCTTGGGAAATACGGAGTACCCCTTCATAGCCATTTCTCCCTGGTCCACTCTGGCCCGGCATGGTAACACCTGATAGGCCTCTATCTATGGGTTAAATAGAACTAACGGCATACTTATGCTAAACTGAATTACTTGAAATTGAACTGTTTTTGACATTGAAGCTGTACTTACACTAAACTGAATTGTTATATAACTGCTTGAATAAACTGAATAGTTTGAAATAGAAATGTTTTTGACAATTAAACTGTGTAGTAAGTAAAGTTAGCGACCATAGTCGAGGGTGACCCGAAGGCTCCCTTTTCGATAGCTACTACACCAAGGTGTAGGGGAGGGCGCTACTCCATTCCCAGGATTGCTCCACTTTACCCTTGAACTGTACCTTATAATGCTGAGTGTTAAGCAAGGTGGTATCAAGTTCCATTTTTAAAGTCTTTGGTATGACTCGACCTGGGATTGAACCCAGGTCTCCCGGGCCATTGGCGAACACTCTAACCGCTGGGCCAATGTCCCGGTAAAACTGTGTACCCATACTAAACTGAATTGTTTGAAATAGAACTTATTATTTACATAAAAATGGATTTGGCGTTAAATAACCTACAAAGCTCGATATGCCATAAAACCAAACCAAACCAAATCAAACTAAAAATATTCTAGCTGATGCTGTTGTACTCTCAAATATCAAAGTTCATCTGTCAAGACATATTAAAAAGCTGAATTTTCGCTTTTGGGTCACCAAGAAGTGTTTAGATTTGGTGGGGTAGACGCAACATCCGGGAGCTGAGACTTAATGAGTTTGGAAATCCATTTCTCTGGTTCCACACGGCAAAAGCATCAATGGATGTTCTGAAATAACTTTTTCCAGGACACTCTATCTCCCCATATGGTGATTGTTTCACTCATCAGATCAATCATCTTATGATTTCATCCTCTACACCAAAAAGCTTCAAATCTTTAAATGTCGGCTGCGAATAACAGAAGAACTGAAAGATTTTATTTCATATATAACTCTAAACGTAGGCAATAAATATCAGACAAACTGAAAGATTTTATTCTTCATGAATTTGCTATAGAACTAAGATAATGATTACGCAAAAGTTGCAGAACTTCAGAGTGAGGCTTCAAGACTGTATAGCTCATGAGGTCAAGTATTTGAACGTTATAATCTTTAAAACAAAGTGATGACGATAACAAAAGAAAATGTCAAATATTGTTGTTTTTATAGTAAAATTAAATCTTGAATAGAATCTTTGTTTTCCTTTTTATTTACATTCCAAATAAAAGAGATCATTCTGCCGGATCCTGTATAAAGGAAATCATTATTTTCTGCTGTAGAATTTAGTAATAAATAATACCTAATGTTATCCATTTTGTTAGTACAATGTTCTGGTGGAAATAGTATAATCTTTATTTCAGAAGAAAATTAACTTTTTATAAAATAGATAGGCGTGCACTTATTTATGAGCGATAATGTATTTTCAATCTGTAGTCACTGATTTATGGACAACAATTACAAACAAATAAAAAGGAGTAAATAAAAAATATTAGGTTCTCGTCGAAAGACAAACATTTTAATACATCTTTTACCGGGGATTAATATCTCTTTATGTCTCTCACTGCTTCCAATGAAATATTTATATGTCTTTTTAACGCCGTAGTCAGATTAATAATCAGGGACTCCAATTATATTTGGTAGAAAAATTTATTTTTACAAATATTTTTAATCATGTAAATACTAGGTTATCTAAAACAACTCTACTGGACCCATAAATGGAACCCTAACAGGTTCAATGATTCCTGTTGAGTAGGAGTAATAGCAACGAAGGTGTGACTCCACAATACCCAGAGCTCAAAAACTGGACTCTCATTACCGGATACAGTTTACCAAGGATACCCACCCTTTTTTTGGGGTGGGGGTAGATCTTACCATTGCAGATCATGCAATTGCGTATTGAGTGGCTATATTTGTATATAGGATCATTCTGGTCCCCGTCGACAAGGTGGCAATATTTGTCCCTGGGATCATTGACATTTGTGTGATTATTGAGTTTGATGTTTAATTTTGATTCTTTACCGGCAGAGTTGAAGAAACATGGCCGATAAGTTTTACACAAACATCTTAATGTTTTCAGTTTATTTCCTAATAAATGTGGTTTTGACGGGTTATCACGCTAAAAAATCCAAATAAACAAAAACAAAAAAAGAACAAAAAAAGCTATTGATGTAGGGATGTTTTGATGGTAGTCCGGGTATTTCAATGGCAATTAGAGTGTGCTTGTTGTTAGCAATTCTTACCAAATATCTTTGGAAGTGTAAAGCAATTATAGTCAAATTAGTTTTTAACTGAGTTTAAAACTGAATTTGGACGTGTTTTCATGTATGACTGCTTATCGGTAAAAGTTGGAGATTTAAAGGTCATGCCTTTCTCATGTAAAGTTGCTAAAACAAATAATGACTGATGTTAGATTTGATTAAAAAACAATAAGAACAAGAATCCGCATTTTCAATATAAAGCTCAATATCTCTACTGCCTTGTGCCGTACAAGAGTAAGCCTTTACATTTTATTGATTTCAGGTTTTCAACGTGTCATTCCGAGCTGAACTACACTGATATTTTGTCGTCCATTTCAGTAAACAAGAGATACTATTTGGCTGTGTCTGTCTCCTAACCAACTATAATGCGATAAATCATCATCATCATCATCATGTCGCGCCGCCTGCGCGGATATCCCTGACCGTCTCTCGCCATTTCTCCCTATCATTCATCGCCTCCGGCAGGTCTTCATGGTTACATCCCGTGTCCTCACATAGCTGCTGTATGTAAGTTCGTGCTGGTCGTCCCACTCTTGCACATCCATGTGTGGGGGTCCACAGGAGTACATCGCTTATGAGCTCGTCCTTGCTTCTCCAGCAGTGTCCTGCGTGTCTGGTTCGTCGAACTTGTATGGTTTTTGTGATGGGGGGCAAGTGTCCGTATAGTTGGAGTCTCGTGGGGTGTTGTCGCCAGGACTTGTTTAATACTGCTCTCAACATTCTTGTATAATTTCCGTCCAGCCTCCTCTCCAGCCGCTTCGTAAGCGTCCATGTGGTGCATCCATATAGCAGTATCGACACAACCGCTGCCTGGAAGAAATTGCGTTTCATTTTATCAGTTAGGTCCGACTTCCATATGATCGAGAGCCTATCGATAGCTGTCCATGCCTTCGTCAGTCGTGTGTCGATCTCTTTCTCGGTTGATGAGACGCTGCTTCCTAGGTAGGTGAATTTGTCGACTAGTTTCAGAGAGGCTCCGTCTAGTGTGGCAATGTTGCCTGTTTGGTTGTAACACATATATTCGGTTTTGTTTGCATTGACATGGAGGCCAATGCCAGCTGCGGCTCGTTCCAGACTATGCAGTAGTGTCTCTGCTTGATTAGGCGTATTCGCTAGTAACGCCAAGTCATCAGCGTAGTCGGCGTCCGTGATTGTTTTTGCCGGGTACCTTTTGCTTCTTCTCTTAGTCAGCTGGAAGCCATTTTCTCTGATTTTGTCGATCGAAGTCCTAAGCACATAGTCTAGACAGATGATAAAGAGGTACGGGGCTAGTGTGTCTCCTTGTAGTACTCCTGCAACAATGTCGAAGTATTCCGTGTCTCCATCTGGTGAACGTACTTTCACTTTGGTGTTTCTGTAGAGAAACATTATCGCTGCTACGGTTTCTTTTGGTAGGCCGTATGCTAGTAGGATTTGCTCCATCTTCCCTCTGTGTATGGAATCGAATGCCTTGGTAAAGTCGACAAATAGTAATGTCGCCTGTAAGTTTTTTGCCCGAACGCCTTCAAGGATTCTACGGATGGCCAGTATTTGTGAGGTTGTGGATCTATTTCTCCGGAAGCCATTTTGGTTTTTCCTAAGGATGTTGTCTATTTTGGGTTCTATGCGGTTTCGTAGTAGGGCATTGTAGATTTTGGCTGCTATGGATGTAAGTGTTATCCCTCGGTAGTTCTTGGCTAGTCCGAGGTCGCCTTTTTTAGGGAATGGAAGGATGCATCCCTTCGTCCATCGTTCTATCCTATTTTGACAGTAGACTGCGTTGCATTGCCGGAGCAGTATATCGTCGAATTGTCTCGTCTTCCACACTTCTGGGGGGATCTCGTCTAGCCCCGCCGCTTTCCTATTTTTAATTCTTCTGAGAACCGAGTCGAGTTCTTCTTTGGTGAAAGGACCTAGTTTTACGTCTAATTGCTTACTAATAATTCTGGTGATCGGTTCATCCGTTATTTCCGGTGGGTTTCCTAGTAGATTTTTGAAATGCTGTTCCCACAGTTTTACTCTTTCTTGTTGGCTTGCAGCTTTCAATTTTGCTTTGGCTGTGCTCTTCCTTCCACTTACTTCGTTTATTGTTTGCCAGGCTATCCTGGATTGCCTATCTTCCACCGAGTCTCTAATCTTATCTATCTGATTTTGTACGTATTCTGCCTGTTCTTTTAGGTATATTCCTGTTAATTGATGTTGTGCCTTTTCTAGTTTTCGTGCATTTGTGTTTGTTGGGTTCTTTCGATAGCTTTTGGAGGCAGTCTTCACAAGTGCACGTTTTTCTCTAGCTGCTAGCGTTTCCCAAGGGACTCTATATTTAGTTCTAGGTTTTGTTGGAATACACTTTTCTGCCGCCTCAAGGTGTGCTTCTACAAAATTTTCATATTCGTCATTTGGGGTGCCTATTTCTGCCTTCTCTTGTAGTGTTTCGAATCTGTTTCTTAATTCTAATGCATACTTATCTCTAATATCTCTGTTGTTGAGTAGGGCCCAGTCATAGTGCTTGGTCGTCGCTTTACGTGTGGCTTTTTTTCTTAGGCTTAGTCGTACTTTGGCCGTAACTATTCGATGATCGGAGGACACACCCTCGAAAGAGGAGTATGCCTCGCAATTCATCGCACTGTTTTTCCATTTCCTGTTTATAAGGACGTAGTCTATCTGTGCTTTACTCTTATTCGCGTATGTGTAGGTCCATAATTTCCCCTCCCTTTTTTGAAAGTTTGTATTGAGGCATGTTAATCTATTTTCTATCATGAAATCTATTAAATGCTGTCCATTCCTGTTTGACGCGCAGTGTAGGCTGTATTTGTTGTGTCTGTTTTTCCCGATTTGTGCATTCATATCTCCGCCAATGACTAGCAGGTTGTGTTTCGGAATGCTACGTACTAGGGAGGATAGATCTTCGTAGAAGGTGGCTATTTCGTTTTCTTCGCTAACATTGGTAGGGCTGTAGCAGGAGATAATTGTTGCTATTGGGTTGCCATTAAACGTTGCGGCCATCATCCTAGGTTGTATTCTCTCAATGCTGTTCAGTGTTTTTAACGCTCTTGGTCCTAGAAGTATTCCCACCCCTCCTACCGATGCATTGACAGAGTTTTTCCATGCCGATACAGTCACCAGCATCCATCCATTACCAGTTTCGTGATACTTGATATCTTCGGTGTGCGTGTATCGGTGCTCTTGTATGCAAATTATATCTATCTTATGTTCTACGGCTGATGCAGTTAGCTCTGATAGTTGACCTATTCTATTTAGGGTTCTCACGTTAAATGTCGCTATCTGTATTGTTTGTTTGCATTTTAGTAGTTTTTGTTTGAGTTTGAGCTCTGTAGCTGATTTTTCGAACACTGAGGCCAGGGCTCCAACCTCAGCAGGGCGCGCCCCTTTTTTACCCGCGCGAAGAGCGATGCGGTTTATGGATCTGGTTTGAGTACGAGTCATGTTTATCTTTCGATGGCTGTTTTTGTTCTCATCTATAGAAGCCACTCTTATAGATGAGCAGCAGTAGTTCCCCGATCGAACTGACAATCTTGAGCGTTAAGCCGCAAGACTCACACGTACATCATGCTGCTTCCCATGTGTACGCGGTAGTAAGAAAAAAAAAAAAAAATTTCTCTTTTTTTATCTTAAGTTTTAACTTAGTTAAAGTCCAGAACTGCTGGATGTTAAAATTCAAAGAAATTTTGGGGTATATTACATGGTCATCTAGTGGTGGACAGAGAGAGAGAGAGAGAGAGAGAGACAGAGAGAGAGAGAGAGAGAGAGAGAGAAAGAAAGAGAGAGGAGGAGTCAACTCTTTTATGGCTTTCGTCTTTAGCACGTGTTAGACTACATTTGAGGTGTTTTGGATTTTTTTTTTCTTTTTCCTTTCTTTTCAGGGGGGGGGCAATTTTGGGGGTTTTCTTTAGCAAATTTAGAAGTTCGTCTTCCAAAAGTAAAGTTTTTCCTGAAAATTAAGTGCATAAGTCTTCATTCTTCATTTAAACAACACATAATACAGCTGAGATTTAAGACATTACTATTTTAAATCAAAAGTGCATTTTTAAATGAATAGTTTAGTAGAATAAATTTACTGACCTCTGTGAAAAATCTTCTGGAAACGGAATCACTTCCAAACGTACGCATACTATTTCAACAAATGAAGGATCAGTGGCAGAAGTAATCCTTCACCTGACAGCAAATTCTTCACTATCTTAACGTGGTGATAAAAAGTACAGGGATAACTGGTTTCATACTTTCTTTAAAGTATCAGGTTTAGTTTAATGGTGTTTTATGGCATTTCAACCCTTGTAGGTTATTTAATCCAAAAACCTGTTCATACATACGTGTATATGATTTGTGAGAGAATATTTTGTCGGTAATATTTTTTAAACAAACCAGAACTCATTTGTTTGTACACTGATAAATGTTTCAAGTATTACTATTCAAAACTAATAATTCTATCTAATATTGATAAGAATCCCTAGTAAGATATTGAACAGTTATATTTGACTAATAGATGGGACCCTAACAGGTACTACCATTCCAAGTCAGAGTGCATCTGAGAGTAATGATAACGAAGGGGTACTCCATATTCCTTTACTCCAAGATTGAAGCCTCAACATCAGTTTCAGTTTTATGTCATACACGGGGGACAATTTAAGGTATAATTGCAAGAATAATATGGTTATTAAAATATCGTATTCTATGTGGCCGTTCACCGATTTGAATTAGTGAGTATCATCGACATTGGTGTTCAAGTTCAGGTTAAAGCCTGCATTTCAAATTTAAAGGTAAAGCAGAGATTTTTTCTCTGAGAAATCACTTTCTATTTTCATTACGTCCGGGGAAGTTCTCGCGTCGTAGTGTCTGAGGTGCTGGACTGTGACATTGTAGTAAGCGAGTTCAAACTCTAATCGTGATATTCCCTTTCGAAATAATATCTTTATGAAAAGTATGAACTCCCCTTACTCCCCCTCCCCGCCCACCAGCTATGGGTTAAAAATTACCTCAGCAGTTCTTCTACAAGCATGGCGTTGGCATAAAATTATCTTCGAAGGTTGATATGCCATTAAACAAAGATACCAAATTATTAGTTGTTTTTTTTTTTTTGTTGTTGTTGAATGACATCTCAACCTCCCTGTATTTCATTTTCTGTCGTAGAAAGAAAAATGACATTGTGCTCAACGACTCCCTAAAACTCGGATATCAGTTGTGGTTAACAAGTTTAGCGCCGAGAATTATTGATTGTCAAGTCAGGCTGAAAGCGTTGGTTTCCGCCAGACTACTGAAGTTGAGCCGATTCAGTAAACACATGAGTGACCACTTATTATCATTCCTTTCACTCGTATTTAGTGTAACAGTTATCGTCGTAGGAAATGAAATCGACGATTCAAGTCCAGGTTAAAGCCTGCACCTGTCCTCTGCATCGCTATCGGTAGGAGAGACTGGTTTCTTTAGTTTTGATAAGGCAACCGCTTAAGGAGAAGAAAACTCTGAATTCAAACCAGCTTTACTTGGCTTAAAAATTGATCTTGTATCACATTTTGTCTTCGGTATGTATTGATCCAATCCCTCTGCTACGGTCATTTTTAAAGCAGAGTATAGCTATTTTGCAAAGATTTTTCCTTATTTTTCTGGTTCTAAGTTCTAAGTTATCAAGACTCTCATTTCAACTCTGACCCGGAGTGGTAGTACTTGTTAGGGTCCTATTTACGGACTAAATCTTTTTGAGTTGTTATAATAATGAAATGATTATAATATTCACAAACATTTTACGAATTTGAACTTTATTGATATATTTTGGCCCTTACAACATTTCTATTGCTACTAAGAGTTTATCGTCTCATCATCTTGTCGTACCATCAGCACGGATATGCCTGACCCTCTCTCGCCACCCCTCCATATCGTTCATCGCTTCCGGCAGATCCTCAGGGCTATACCCCGTATCCTCACAGAGCTACTGTATGTAGGGTCGAGCTGGTCGCCCTGCTTTTGCTCGGCCATGTGAAGGGGTCCATAGGATTACACCACTTATGAGCTCGTCCCTACTTCTCCAGCAGTATCCTGCATGTCTGGTTTGTCTAACTTTGATAGTTTTCATGGTGGGTGGATGGTGGCCGTATAATTGCTGCTTTGTGGGTTGTTGCCTCCAAGACTTGTTCAATATTGCTCGCAGCATTCTAAGTCTATTTATATTATTTCATTTTATTTTATTTATTTGAATGAAGCATATTTGTATCATGGAAATAACTAGAGACCATGATTGTTGAACGGAATTCTGCATAAAATAACCCAACAAGAGTTGACATGCTATAAAACTAACCAGTTAGACTTTGCAAAGCTTAAAATATAACAATACCTTCAACATTATCTTGTAATGGCCAAGAAAAGTGTAACGGTGATTCTGAAAAGAAAAAAGCTTGACTGGAAAGAAAGTATTAGTAACTACGGATGTGGATAGCAAAATAAAGACATGGCACAGAGTTAAAAAAAAAAAAAAAAAAGATGGAAGGGGAGACGTTATGTCATTAAAGTCGTTTGGCTCTTGAAAAGGAAAAAAGTAGCGAAAAAATCAATTAAAGTTTTTTGGTGGTGAATGTTTTATTAAATGTTTCAAATTTAAATTTTGGACAATGTATTCTGTCAATCTGATTATCTCTGCCTCTGTCTCTTGATAGGTTTACGGAACTTATAAAAGAGACAACCTCCAAAAAACGGTAAAACAAATATATGGAAAACATTAATAAACTAAATGCCTTGAAATTTAAAAAAATTTCAATTGATCTTTGTTTAAAGTTCGAAATACATAATTATACGTTTGGGGCAATGTATTCTCCCTTGACAACTCTACCAGCGATCCCATCTCAATTGCTCTGTAGGGGTATTACGTAACTTCTGGGAGTCGAAACTAAATGAATTTGGAAATCCGTCTCGGTGATTCCACATGGCAAAGGCATCAATGGAAGTCCTGATATAAAAATTTGATTCGGTCATCGGATCTATCATCTCGTGATTACTTCCTCTACATGAACAGTCCAGGCAGAGGTGTGAGACACCCACCAACGAGTATCCTGGATATGACACTAAAGCATAAAATGGTGAGGCTTCACTCCTGGAGCTTTGGTGAATATGGAGAACCCATTCCTTGCCATGACTCCTGGGTTCACTTTGACCAAAAGTGGTAATAACTGTTTGGGTCTCATTCATGGGTTAAATAGAACTGTTTAATCAAATGACTGATGTTGGATTGAATTGTTTGCGTTACATACGTGAAATCATTTAACCGTGCGAGCGAATTATTAGTGTTGAATAGAATTGTTAGTGTTAAATACTTAAAGCAATACTTGAAACCATTTAACTATGTACAAATCAAAAGAGCTATGACTTGTTTAAAAATGTTACCTACAAAATATTCGCTAACAAATGATATATATTTGATATATACTTATAAACAGGATGTGGCATTAAATAACCTACAAGGGTTTATACACCGTAAAACACATCCAACTCATATATATCTAATACATAAGTATAAACAGGATTTAGCATTAAATAACCAACAAGGTTTGATATGTCATAAAACACAACCAAGTCCTATACATATTATATATGCGTATAAAAAAGATTTGGCATTAAATTAACCTACTAAGGTTGAAATGCCATTAAATTTAACCAACCAACCAACCAACTTCTACATGAAGACTCAAATTTTTCAACAAGTGTGAACAACTGAAGAACTGAAAGATTTTAATTCACACACACACACACACACACACACACACACACACACACACACACACATATATATATATATATATATATATATTACATGGTAGTGTCTGTGACCCTGGGTTTCATGTTTTCGGCATTCGTTTAAAAAAAAGACCGATTAATAGGGTTAATTTTTTGTTCGAAAAGTGGGGGTTATCTGTGTGTGGATGTATGCCTAAATTTGTGTGGATGTATACCTAAGTTTGTGTGCTATTGACTGTTAGTATGTTTGTGTATGTGTTGTTGCTTGTGCATACATATATTTGTGCTTATACTAGCAAAGCATCTTTACATATATACACATATTTCAACTATTTGTTGTTGAGAAAGGGCGAGTTGAAGGAAGAGAGCATGAGAAAGGAAGAGTGGGTGAAAAGGGATGGAAAAAGGATTGTTGCAATCAGAATGATTTCTTTTAATCCTACCTAACGTTATAATAACTAAAGGTTGATTTGATATGAATATGAAATATCTGTTTTGAGTGATGATGATGATGATGATGATAATGATTTGGTTCTCCAATAATCCACCAAGTGAGCTAGTAAGACCCATAAGCCTCTTTAATATATATATATATATATATATATATATATATATATATATATATATATATATATATATATATATATATATATATATAACTCTAAACGGAGGCAATAAATAACAGAAGAACTGAAAGATTTTATTCTTCATGAATTTGCTATAGAACTAAGATAATGATTACGCAAAAGTTGCAGAACTTCAGAGTGAGGCTTCAAGACTGTATAGCTCGTGAGGTCAAGTATTTGAACGTTATAATCTTTAAAACAAAGTGATGACGATAACAAAAGAAAATGTCAAATATTGTTGTTTTTATAGTAAAATTAAATCTTGAATAGAATCTTTGTTTTCCTTTTTATTTACATTCCAAATAAAAGAGATCATTCTGCCGGATCCTGTATAAAGGAAATCATTATTTTTTTGCTGCTATATTCATACTTTTGCTTACAGTTTCACTGCTGTAGAATTTAGTTATAAATAATACCGAATGATACCCATTTTGATTGAATAATGTTCTAGTGGAAATCAAGTACTTTTTCTGTCTGTCTGTCTGTCTGCTTAGCTTATTTTGTAATAATAAAATGTACCACGCTAGCAACGGAGATACAACTAATTTCTCAGCTTTATTCGAAATTCAAACTGTCTTCACAGATTTTGTTCACTCATGTTTCTTTTTCTTTTTTAATATTCCTCTCACCTAAAAATACGAACTCTTTCCTCTAATCTCTTTTAATTCTCTTTTTATAATTATAAAAAGACACCATCCTTAAAAAAAAGAAAAGAAAAGAAGCCATATGGAATACAACAATAAACTCCACTAACGGACATTATCGTCCTTTTCCCGAAACACAACACCAAATGTTTGACATTTTGTCACTAACAAAAAAGTGCAGTGTGAGAACAGCTCGCTATGAACTCAAACATAGGTAAACTGAAGCATAGACATTTAAAAAAAATAGTCCTTGCTCCGAAAACATTTTATCGTATCCCTCCGCCCACGAGAAGTCTCATAAGTTAATTATGAAATGAGATTTCAGTTTATTTGACCTATTCTTGGGATTAGAAAAGAGAGAATGTAAAAATGATTCGAGTGTTAAAATGACGCCATAAATAAGTGAATAAATAAGGAGATAAAAAAAGAAAGAAAGGAAAGAAAAGGAAGATATGCAAATGTTAGAGACAGACGGAAAAGTGAAAAGGTGACGATTTTATCATCATCATCTGACAGCACGGATTTCTTTGATTCTCTCTTTCTCTCTCTGTCTCAATATCCATCTCTAAAAGCCATCGCACTTGGTAGGTCCTCTTGACAGTACTCAGTGTCTGCACAGAACTGACTATTTAAGTTTTTGCTAGTCGACCAATACCGATGTATCCACGTGCAGGCGTCCATAGGAGAACGTGGCTTATGAGTTTGTTCTTATTTCTTCAATAGTGCCCCACATGTCTAGCTCGTCTTACTTGGATTGTTTACGAGATGGGAAGTATGTGGCCGGACAATGGCTGTTTTTTAGCATATGCATAGGTAAAGCATGGACTGCTAATGACAGGTAATCAACTAAGGATCTTGTGGGCTATTTTGAATAAATCCTGGAAGCAGCATCTTATATTAACAGATGAGTCATTTATTATGCGTTAAGATTGGATCTTGAAAAAAAAGCAAAGAAATATTCAGCCAAAACTTAACATATTTTGCTTCCAGATTTTTTCCTTCGTCAAGTAATATAGAATTCCTATAAACGTCTACAAAGACTTCGCTTAAAGATCGACAGTCATTTCAATGAATTCTTCTTTAAGAAAGGTGTGTAAATTTACACTTTCCATTTCAACATCGAATGGAGAAATAATACATTCAGGAATTTTCATGTTTAGAATATCCTTCGATCAAACTTTAAAGTAATCTTGATCATTCTTTATAGAGATAAACATATCATTATTTTTAAATGCAAACTGGTAAATGCATCCCCAGTGAACATCTATGCTTTTATTCACACAGTTAAAATGTATTCATCCCAAGGGGTCTATATGGACCACTTTGAAAAGTCCTGCATTGGACACTTTTATATCCGAGAGCAAATGACCAAGCTCTAGAAATTTCTAGATATGTAGCAGCAAACTGAGATAGATAAATTGATAGATAGATATAAATAGACTAAGCTAGATATATGGTATCGGAAACTTGCAGTAAATTAGTCATGTAGTCCATTGATAGTGATTTCGATTCACAGCAGTTATTTTGAATCGAAATCAAGTCTCCCTTGGTTCCCACTTATTTTGGTTTCGGACAACTCTCTTTTCCATTATCAACCAAGCTTAACGTAGTCTGGCTCAAGGATAGCGCTGTTCTGTCGATTTCACTAATTAAAAATCGCATCACTCTTTTCCTACCTTACTCGTTTACTTTGTTAATTTCTCTTAGTCTATTCATATCTATCTATCTATCTATCTATCTATCTATCTATGTTAGGATCTATATCTATTTACCTATCTATCTTAGTCCATTCATATCTGGCACCTTATCTATCTATGATTAAGGTGTAAGTAGCGTAACAGTTATTGTTCGAGGAAATTGACTCGACCGAGTTCAAATGCTGGACGAAGATGTTTGCATTACACACAAATGCCATTAATCCATGTCTTTTTTTCTCCGGCTACTAATGAATCGTAAGACAGTTCTTTAGATTTGGTCCGGCAACCGACCTAGGAGAAGGAAAGCACCGAATTTGAACTAACTGTACTCCACTTAGAAATGAACCTTGTGTCGAACCCTACCTGTGGTAGAGAGATTGGCAAAATATATGCCTATAGATAAATGACTGTGGAGTCGTGGCTATCTAAGTAGTCTCGCATGTAATTAGAAGAGAAATGATTTTGCCCCACACTTGGTGTTGTACACTTATGGCTTTGTACTTCTCTTCCTCTACTTTCTACCGTCTCAATCTCTGTCTCTTTCTCTCTATCCAAGTGCATTAAATGTAATACTAGAGCAGGATTATAGTCCTTAAATTCATTTATGTTGTCGACCCCAACGATTGTCCACTGCCTATTTTATATTTATGTTAGGTCGCAAGTCGATAAGCCCACGTTAGTTAAGCACTGGTTGTAATAGTCGATAATTCACTTGAACTAAAACTGGTAAATTACTTGGAATAGACTGTAGCTTCGTCAGGAAACTTTGCGGTTGAAATAAGATGTTTGCTTGATTGTCTCCAGTGATCAGGGGTACAGTGAGGATTGGGTTGGGGCTTTCATTGGTCAGCGTCACCGATCAACAGACACCCGCCTTCTCTTACCATAGTTTTCTTTTTTGTTGTTGTTGTTAGTTCTGACATTATCTATCTATCTATCTATCTATCTATCTGTTTCAGTCTGTTTCTATCTATCAATCCAATTTTGCTGATATCAACCTGAATCAGGAAGAACAGCTATCATACTTTGATCAAAGCCGAAATACTGATTTATACATAATTAACCCTGTCACTTTGGATGAGAACAGCCATTCGATGTATTTGCAAAATTTATTGAGACTGATATTGATTCGTTTAAACTGCTGTTTAGATATTGGGAGAATACAACATTATTACATACGTTACTCAGCTGTCTACATATCTTCATTAATATTTTACTTTTTTTCAGCGACATATTTTCTTGTCACAGAAAACGATGAAAAAAGAATTTGCATTAAATTTTTCCGGAATTTTTCACTAGAATCGTCACTTCAAGGAAGAAAAAATATCTGTTAAAAGAGAAAAGCGCCTTCCTCAAGCAGAAATGTTGAAACAGTTCATATAGCGAGCAGTCTGATGAAGAAAAATATCGAAAGATCTTGGGGAAGAAAATTTCGGACGATTTTTTATATAAAAAAGTCAATAAAAACTGTTAAAACTTGTTAAAAAAGTCAATAAAAACTGTTAAAAGTCAATAAAAACTGTTAAGTCAATAAAAGTCAATAAAAACTGTTAAGTCAATAAAAGTCAATAAGTCAATTAAGTCAATAAAAGTCAATAAACGTCAATAAAAACTGTTAAGTCAATAAAAGTCAATAAAAACTGTTAAAAGTCAAGAAAACTGTTAAAACTGTTAAAACTGTTAAAAGTCAATAAAAACTGTTAAAACTTGTTAAAAAAGTCAATAAAAACTGTTAAAACTTGTCAGCAGTTTTTGATAAACCATATTTAAAAGGAAGGCAGGTCCCTAAATATAGCCCATTTATTCTAAACCTAAATTTTTTTTACTATTGAAATAACTTAATCTAGTTTGTTTAAAGAATAGTTTATAAAGCCTGCATATTCAGTGTTAAAGAAAAAAGTTTTGCGTTTTATCTGGTATCAAAAAAAACCCCCCCCAAAAAAAACAAAGAAAAAGAAAAGCGAACGTCTTTTAAGTGTGGTAATTCCATAATTTTTACCTGGGGTAATACAAAAATGCATACACATTTATATACATGAATGTACATATCGTGTTTCAAATTAGTATTTAAACTACCAGATTCGAATCGCTTTGGTTTTAGAGTTAAAAAAATGTAACGTAACTGAAATGTAATTGGAATATTCATCTTTTTCTATCTTTCTAAAAGCTTGTACAGAACGGATCCAAAAAATTGAAAAGGCAAATTCAATTGATATTTGGAAGAATTGCTAGACAAGTTATTGGACCCTCCTCTCTCTCTCTCTCTCCCAATGATCCCCGCAATCTTAGCAAGAAAAGAAAGATTTTATGTTTGTTAAAATACTAATAATCTCAAGTTTCTATATTCTTTATGAACATTACCTTATAAAAAATGACTGATCATAAGTATTTGAACAAGTTGGATAAATAGATATGAACATACTGATATATATATATATATATATATATATATATATATATATATATATATATATATATACATGTGTGTGTGTGTGTGTGTGTGTGTGTGTAAATTAAGATAATTTAGATCTCACCTTTTTATTTTTATTTCATTGCTAATTGTTTCATACTTTCAATAAAATAGAAAGCACAATCATCCGATGAAACTTTTTCTAATAAATGGTTTCTGGTTTGATACCGTAAAATGAATTACCGCACGGCACATGAACGGAAGTAATAGCTTCTATGATATTTCACTGGCCAGCATTTGAGCGTTTTTGATTTTATCAAACGCTTTTTAAACGAGTTTTTGTTCCTATCTATCTATCTATCTATCTATCTATCTATCTATCACAATAATGTAGTTGGCTATATTTATTTAAAAAAATAACTTCTCTGTATCGGTGATTGAGCATATGTAGATCTAAGGATATCGTAGACACAGAGTTAATGTTACTTGGTAACAGCCAGTTTCCCGCCTATGCAATCATCAGATCAAAAGTTCTTGATCGCATAGGCGAGAAACTAGCTGTTACCAAGTAACATTAACTCTGTGTCTACGATATCCAAAGAGCGCTCTCTTAATATATATATATATATATGTGTGTGTGTGTGTGTGTGTGTGTGTGTGTGTGTGTGTAAAACAATACACCCTAACAAAAAAATAAAACAGCTAAATTGTTCGTCTCCTCCTTGAATAGAAAATAAGTTACTTGTTCTCTTACTAAGTTGTTACGTGTGGATAGATAAGCGTCGACGAATTGATTTTCAATGTAAACATATATTACTTTTATTGGTCCATTTAACCTTTGCTATTCGAATCTTTTTAAACAGCGCTTAAGACCTTAACGCGGACCCCCAACTAAACATTAAAAGCGCAGGACAAGCTCATCTGAAAATTGTCAAACCACTTATGGCTGAGACGAATCGCTTGGTTAGTCGAGAAACAGCGACAGTCCGAATAATCAAGGGGTATACCTGGTTAGGCATGGAAGCAGACTAAAAAGAAAGGAAAAAACAACAAAATAAATACAAAGGCAAAGTGAATGCAATGACTAATGCTGAATTCTTGAAACGTAGTGGGTATGTTTTAATTGATTGATTGATTGATTGATTGATTTTAACGGCATGTAAACCCGTCTAGGGTTATTTTATAACTGAATATTCGGGAATCGTGCACATTCACGTTTATATTTAAGTTTTCTGTGAATTTGTTTTTAAGAGTGTTTTGTGGCTTACATTTGTAAGAATATAAGTATTTTTATATAATACAAATAATTCGCACACAATTGCATAAGATCTATCTTAGTCTATTCATATCTATCTATCTATCTATCTATCTATCTTTAAGTAACCACATCGATTAAATAATAATCACAGCTATATGGTTTTATGTAACTAATGATAACGATAATTCTTCGACAACAAATATTCAAGCCACAATTCTTAATACAAATAATTTACACACAGTTATAAAACGTATTCTGATCTAATATGAATATTTTTCACACAGATCAATTTAACTCATTAATAAGATACGGATTCTTCGAGTCAGAGTTGACCTGCGAATAATGGCAATGAAGTGGTACTCTTCACTTTTCAGAATTCCAAAACTTGAGCTTCACCTCCGGATGCAGTTTAGTGTCATCTCCCAGGACCCCACTTTATTTTAGGAAAGTCTTACCCCTCTGCAGGGGATACAGTCAGCGAATGTTAAGCCTCGTAGATTGGTTGGGTAGGTATGAAGTTAATGTGATTTTGTAGTTTCTAAACAGGGATAAGTATGTATTGATATTAGATGAAACAAATAGTGAATATTGTGAGAACTGCTTGCTTTAAAAGTTAAATTTGTTTTGGACTGAAAAACCGATAAATCACTGAGGCTGGAAATCCGTAGTATCAATACATTACGTCATTGTTATTTGATAGCGATCGATTTTTGATGTAGAGCAGACTGGCGTATCTAGCCTAGTAGAATAAACAGTTTAGGAGAAGGATGACTCTGAATTTAAAATTAGGAGCTGGGATTCCTGAGACAATCTAACCTTGTCTTCAAACTCCTTCTCTGCTACTCTGGTAACGATAGTGATGTCAATTTGTGCCTTTTCTCTTGAACATCCACGGTGACGTTGTGATGAGGGAGACGAGTTGCATAGGCAACTACCGGCCTACCATAAAACTTTGCCTAGATTCAATTTTTAGGCTGTGGGGCTTCGCGAGATTAGTAGATGTCACCACTATTATCATTTGTAAATATTCAAGGTTTATATGTATGATGAGGAGGTGATATATATATATATATATATATATATAGAGAGAGAGAGAGAGAGAAAGAGAGGGAGAGAGAGAGAGGGAAAGGTATGACGTTTCCAAATACCAAATGTGATTGCACCAAAATATTTATTTACCCAACCCTTCTGTCACGAACAAGAAGTGATACAAAATCAATTTATAAGCAGAATACTGCTGATTTGAATTGAGTTTTCGTTCTAGACTGGTTGCTTTACCAAGAATCAAGTCTATCCTGTTATTTAGCCATAGCTTGGTGTGGGGAGAAGAGATGGATAGTCAACTTTATATAGTTAAACAAAAGATGAAGATTCTTTTTACTTAACTTTGCAGACACAAAATAAGAGACTTGTTTTGCATGATACTTACATTAAAAATTGAATTCAGACTGTAAAAAAATATAATAGATTTTATATTGATGTTATCATTCTTCAAACGATTTGCATCATAAGTAAAGCTGGTGACCGTAGTCGAGGGCGAACAGAAGGCTCCCTTTTCTATAGCTACTACACCGAGATGTAGGGGAGGGCGCTACTCCTTTCATTCGATTGCTCCACTTTACCTTTGATACGTACCTTATATTGCTGTGTGTTAAGCAAGGAGGTATCAAGTACCATTTTTAAAGTCTTTGGTATAACGCGACTTGGGATTGAACCCAGGTCTCCCGGACCATTGGCGAACACTCTACTCACTAGACCAATATATATATATATATATATATATCACCGAACATATCTGGAAGCTGGAAAACTAAGTAGTATGACATTTGAATATGATGATTTCGAATTTTATTTCATAGCTAAAACTGTTAATCATCTTGTGACACTATAGGTTTTTCTACTTTACTAGAATTTGTGTATTTGATATAAATATAATGGGAGATATATGTGACTATCGAGAGCATCGATAACAATTTCTTTCGAATTATGGTTTGATGCCACGATGTTTAATGCTAATTTTAGATATAAGCTGACGCTACATATTCTTTCCATGTACTTAGTAACTAAAAACTATAACATTGATAAGCAATACTCACAAGAATTCTTCCCAGGTGTATCCGTGTCAGTACTACTGAATAGTTGCACCGCTTCGAGAAAAAGTGAGATACTGATGATGCTGTGAGCTGTTTTGAACAAATTCTAGGAACAGCACCCCACAAAACAGTTGTTGTACGGCCACTTACGACCCATCTCACAAACCATCCAAGTAAGAGGAGCAAGACATGCTGGTCATTGCTAGTGAAGTAAAAACAAACTCATAAGTAACGTTCTTCTATGGACTCCGACTCACAGACACACCAGTGTTGGTCGCCAGCAAAAACTTACATTCATCAGTTCTGTGAGGACACTGAATGCGTTCTACAGGACTTACAAAGATGGCCGATTGGGACGGATGGAGAGAGAGAGAGAGAGAGAGAGAGAGAGAGAGAGAGAGAGAGAGAGAGTCAAAGGAATCTGCGTTGTGGACACGCTTTGATGATTATTATTTATAAACTTTTATGGCTAAAGTTCGTACATTTTCGGCTTGAATCATTGTGCATTTTCTGCCATTGCTACTGGTTGGTGTACGAACTCATGTAAAAAGAAAGTTTCGATTCCGAATACAAATTTTCACGGCAAGCAATCCCTTTCCTGTTGAAATACTGGCCTAACGTAATCTCGTCTTCCTCTTCTGCTTGTTTGCCCAGTCGCCTGGAGCTGTAGAATACATCGACTGCTTCTCTGGAGAGGGATAAGACTCCCCATCAACAAGTGTCCTGGATATGATACTAAAGAATCTGATGGTGAGGTTCCAGTGATGCTGGAGCTTTGGGGAATGCAGCGCACCCCTTCATTGCTATCACTCCCAGGTCCACTTTGGTCTGGAATGATAGCACCTGATTGGGCCCTATCTATAGGTTAAATAGAACTAAACTGCGTACTTATGCTAAACTAAATTGTTTGAATTAGAACTGTTTGACTTAACTGAATAGCTTGAAATAAAAATATTTTTGACAATTAAACAGTGTACTTATGCTAAACTGAACTGCTTGAAATAGAAGTTTTTGACATTGAAACTGTACTTATGCTAAACTGAATTGTTTGAAGTGGAACTGTTTTGACATTTAACTGTGTGTGGACAAAATCTATACTTATACTAAATTGAATTGTTTGAATTAGAATTGTTTGAATTAGAACTGTTTGACTAAACTGAATAGCTTGAAATAGATATGTTTTTGACAATTAAACTGTGTACTCATGCTTAACTGAATTCTGAATGTTTGAAATAAAACTGACAATTTGTATAAAAATGGATTTGGCGTTAAATAACGTACAAAGGTTAATGCCATAAAAACCAACCAACCAACCAACCCATCTTCTGTTCGTATTATGAACTGCTTAACTTAACCTCGCTTTACTGCTGAGGTAATTGTTACTTTCCTTCCTGTAGTAAAGGCTGGATTCTTAAAAAGATGCATTCACCTCCTCACATCATATACAAGTTTATAGAATGCACAGTCCTTATCTCTAGAGCAATCACTGTCTCTGACTGTTTCTATCTCCCCCCCCCTCTCTCTCTCTCTCTATATATATATATATATATATAGCGATAAAGAGACTAATAGATATACAGAGAAATAGAACGAAGTAAATATACACATGTAAATATATACACTTGTAAGAGAAATATTTTATTCACACACACACACACACACACACACACACACACACACACACACACACACACACACACACACACACACACACATGCGCATATATATATATATATATATATATACTCGTCATTATACGAGGATCATTTAATAAATAAGGTGATTTTTGGTTTGGTTTGGTTGATGGCATAGCAAACCTCATGGGTTATTTAATGCCAAACCCATTCTTGAAGAAGAACAGCAGTGATACTATTTAACCCATAGCTAGGGGTAGGGGATAAGGGAATTCAATACATTTTGCAAGGGTATTAGTCCGAAAGTGAATGCGACTGAAGTGCGAACTTAGTGGTCATTACGCCACGTCGACTTCCCCGGTGAATTTTTCATAAGGAGTTGGCAGGGTTACAGTTGTAACTTTTTCGAGGAAATAAACAGCGATGGTTCCTTTCATGTTCCAGAATGTTGTCAGCATGACCTTCTTTTCTGACTGCTTTGTCAAGAATTTTTTCTCTACCGGAGAGTCACAATATTTCCATACGATGGACTATCTTTTCAACTCGTTGTAATGGCAAACCCAATTTTAGCGCATTTGTAAACATTTTTGTGGTTAAAACATGCTTCTCTATACACACCACACATTCTTCAGTAAATTTCATATATTTTGCACTTCTCAGCCATCAGAAATTCGATGACAAATCCCTGTTCAAGCCAGGAGCACTCTGGTTGATTTATCGCAATTTTGAATATCCTCAAAACAAATATTTTTTGAATATTGAAATGATTTTTGCAATAAACCAATTCCGAACAATTCAGAGTTTATATTTATGGAAAAATTTAGCAAAAAATTATTTTCTCTTAAAAAAAAATCACCATACTTATTGAGAGAGAGAGAGAGAGAGAGAGAGAGAAAAGAGAGAGAGAGAGAGGGTCGACAGAAAATTACTCTGATATGAAAGAGTTTTCGTGCCCGTGTGATCACACACACACACACACACACACATACTATTTGTCTTTATTTATGTTACCTAATTTTGCTTTGGGCGTATCAAATTGCCTATAAATGTCACTCGAACGACATTAACAGAACAGATTTTTTATTCGCTTTCGAAGTTAATATTTGAGTCTGTCAGCAACATTAAAAGCCTTTATTTTCATTATAGTGATACCTACGAGTATCACTGAACCTATAGAGAACCTCCTGTTTCTCCCTCATATATATATATATATATATATAGTCACTTACAGACAGACTGTTTCGTTGTATCACAACTCTTCTGTGTGGCTAGACACGTGAGATGCTTAAAGCTGGGATCTAAACCTGGCTGACTTTACGTAAGTCGGATATCTTACCCCTGAGCCGACGTCAATCTCAACGTAACCGAAGGGATTTTTAAGGATATATTCATATGTACGCTGTCGGCTACCGGAGTGTTCAATTCATGAGAAGAGCACTGCATTTACGCGTATGTGGGAGCCGGCAATTCCTCACTCGAGTGCTCAACCTAATGGGGGGGAGCGTGTATATGTCATCCACGGGCAGACTGTTTCGTTGTATCACAATTCTTTAGGGTGTGTATGTATAGATACACACACACACACACACACACACACACACATATATATATATATATATGTGTGTGTGTGTGTCAGTGGATGCAATTATTCCAGTCGTTTTTTTTTTTCGTTACTGTTCGATTGTCGGTCGAAAATAAGAGTTAATTCTAGACGATAATCTATTGATTGTAACGGAAAACATCCATTGATTTAGTAAGATACAAAAGCCGCTAGTGATCCCTGTTCAAAATTCTTCTTTTAACTGATTCTTGTTTTCAAATTTTAAAGCTATTTTAACTTTGGCATAAGTTCTTGAATTATTTAGAAAGATAATTTTAGCCATGACAAAAAGACAAGGAAAGATATCAATCTACACATTTTTAATGGATTTCTGCAATAGTTATAATTCTTATTTCAGAAAATATTCGATGTATTCCAAGATATTTACCCTGATTACCTATAGTGACAAATGGACCACAAGCAGAGGGGGGGGGGATTTGCAACTATCTCAGTCATCACAACCGGCCATATTGGATTGATACATTGATGTAAGCAGATATACTAACGTGGATATAGAGGATAAGACTACTTTCACCATTCTTTCGAATATTGAGAGACTGCTTTGAAAATCGGGATATATATATATATATATATATATATATATATATATATATATATATATATATATATATATATATATATATGGATTATCCTTAATCAATTACAAAAATAGTTTTTTGTGTGCGTACATTTATTTTATGTAAATATCTCTCAAACGCTAATTAAAGAATGAGATTAAGTAAGGCCGAATAATGAGCGATTAAGATTGTACTGCGCCAATATTTCAAAGGTCAACATTTAAGATGAAGTAGGTTCAAGCTTAGTCTTTTATGGAATTTAGTAAACATAATTTAATTTGGCACATAGATGCATAGGCCTCGAGTTGCTTACAGTAAATGTTGTTTGGAAGTGGTAAGGCGTCAATGTATTGAACAGGTTGCTTAACGTTGGTAATCTCGCGGGAACTGGTGCTTTGCTCGTGATATGAGCTCAAAAGAAGCTTAGCCTTGTCTGGTACAAGAGTAGAGAAAAAGTCGCCGTTAGAAAGAAGATTGTGTTCCGCTAATGTTTTAATTTAAAAGATCCTTCCTGCTGAGAAAATCGGCATTCGATGTCCTGGCTTTTTTTAAAAGAAAAAACTAAATTTGATTATTGTCTCAAGTGGAAAAAAATTCCAACTATTAAACAAGTTCGTGCTTACATACACCTCAGAAGTTCTTTGTGTATATATATATATATATATATATATATATATATATATATATATATATATATATATATATAAGACATTCACTTTTATACCAACCTTCCAGTGACATATGAACATAAACTCTTTAAACCCTTTACACATTTATATACACACACGCTCTCTCCGTCCTCTGTCTCTCTTTCTCTCTCTGGTACGTTGCTAATGTAGGTAGGTCTGTAGGTTGGTAGACAGTTACATTCTCGAAAAAGCAAATAAAAGCTATACAACCTGGACAATTGACGTCCTTAAATTCAAAAAAGAACAAAAAACCCTCATATTTATTTAAGCATTAGTCACTGCAGCTGACCAATGAAATTGCTCGTCGAGATCTAGTTAATTCTTTCCACCATAGAGATGCATCCGTCGGTGAGTTGATTTTTGGGTGTTGCCGTTTTTCTGTTAGTATCATCTCCGGCCGATTACCATCCAACCTCTCTTTGATGTTTTGGATGCCATTCGCACAAATCTAACTTTTACATTTAATTAAACAAGTTGGAACCTATAAACCGAAAAAGCTTACATTTTTGAAAAGTCAAGTGTTGCTCATTTGGCTGCAAAATGAGAATAACACAAAAAAGTTTGTGGGGTTGGGGAGTGATCTTGAGGAACCTTTGCCATATTTCTAAAACAAACCTAGTTGATAAAATTAAGGTAGTTATTTTAACATTTTTATTTGGTACAAATAAATTTTAATCGTTGTTTGTTCTGTACGACTTTCAGGGGAATACGTAGGCTGAAATAATGCTCCAATTTGAAGAACCGTCAGTGCGGAGACAGAGAAAGACAGGGTTACCCAGTGGCAAACATTTAACTTCTCTTTTGATTGGTTGATGTGGTGTCACACAAAAGTAAGTGTTTGTGGATAAAGCAATGATTTTAACGTATAATATTTGGCAAGTCTTGTTGGCAGAGCTTAGAATGAGCAGACTGCATCTACCGCTGAGAGGTAAGATCCTCCTCCTCCTCACCAAAGGGGTGCCTTGGTTTGATTGATTGAATTTAACGGTATGTCAACCCGTTTAGGGTTATTTTATACCTAGACGTTAGGGAATCGCGGGCATTGTACGCTTATATTTACATTTTTTGTTGTTTTTTTTTCATTTAACACAGTTATGATCAAGTATTCTTATCTAATACAAATAATTTGCCGACTGATATCTGGTTTTAAGTATACCTAGCTAATAACGATATTTATTTGGCTTCAAGTAATTATTTCAATTAGATAATAGTCATTTGTTAGCACTTAGTTAAATGGTTTCAAGGAATCCTTTGTAAACAATTATAACTTAAAGTGACTATGCTTAAAACAAATAATTTACAATTATATATCAAGTATTCCTATCTAATAAAGATAGTTTGCACACAGTTGTATGGTTTCAAGTATTCCTATCTAGCAACAACAATTTGTTAGCAATCATATCGTTTCAAATAACTAATAATAATAATCCTTAGGTTTCAAGTTTTCCTAATATTACTAATTGTATTTATGATCACTTTTTTTTACAGTTATATGGTTTCACGTATTCTTCTTCAATACTAATAATTTTTAAACGGGTCTATTTGACCCTCCCCAGATGGGACCCCAATTGGTACTACCCACTCCGGATCAGAGTGGACCTGATAGTAATGGCAATGAAGACTTACTTCACACACTCCAGGGCTTCAAAATTGGAACCTCACCACCAGATGCAGTTTTATGCCAAACACAGGATACCCCCCTTTGGGGGGGGGTCTTATTCCTCTGCAGGGAATATAGTCTGTGTATTCTAAACCCCACCGACAGGACAAATCATTTGTATTAAGAATAGTTACGTGAAGCTACAGGAGTTTACTGAGGATTTGTATTAGTTACTTAAAAGTTACTTGTGAGCAAATTATTAGTATTAGATAAGAATACTTGAAACTACACAACCGTTTGCAAATTATTGGTGTTAGGAATAAATAATTACAAATAAAGAAGTGAAATTTAAAACGTAATGGACGATTGAAAATATTGTCATTACCATAAAATATTTACAAATGAATCAATTTTCAGTATTTGTATTTAAGAAGTTGATATGCTTCATTTTGCACAATATCGTTTCTTTAAAAAGTAATATATTTAACGTTCAAAAAGATTTATGGCTGCTGTCGATTTGAAATAAACTGTCTACGACTACGGAGAATATGAGAGTGGAGGCAGACGGAGCATTGCATCGGGGTGCAAAGGATCAAGAGGGGTGTTGAGAGTTTCTTGGCTAAAAGAAATTACCAGACTAACCATTGCACAACGGTGAGCACCCGTGATAAGTTCCGATGTATATCTATCATTTATGTATCAATATGACCATGTGTTTCCGCATATGCTTGTTTTTATGGGGATCGGTGGTTGTATGCGTGATTTTATGTATACAAATTATTATTATTATTAATCGATGCCAGTTTTCATATCAGTTTTAACTGGTTGAATGGTCTCGATCCTTCTTCTGATCTCCAGTTCCCTGTGTCTTTTTTTCTAGATCTCTAGGGACCATTCCAAAGATACCAACTTCAAATGCTATCACCATCACCTTCATGTCCCTCAGCCTTTTCAGCTCTCTAGCAAGATCCAAGTATTTTTCTATCTTTTCGCTTTCTTTCGTTTTCACTCTGGAGCGGCAAAATCCGTTAGATGTCAAATTCTTTTATTCTTGTAAATTAACTTTCGGTCAGGCATTTTGGTCGGGATTTAGTGGTCCGTTTGTATCTCAAAATCTCAGAGAATTTCATGCGTCTAAACTTCTTGGACAGATTCTGGTTTGTGCACATACTATTTTTCAATACGGCCAAATTTTTTTTCTCTTGTAGAATTACTAGTGGATCACTTTTCCTACCCAGTCGTGCTTAGTTTTTTGTGCTAGTCTACTGCATTCGCTTATTATGTAATTAAATGTTTCATCTCTGTCACCACTTGCTATTCTTCCGTGTATTATACATTTTTGTTTTCATATAATTAGTCCTTGTGGCATTGATTTTTTACTGCAATTAAAAGAGATTCAGTTTCTTTCTTCAGACTTCCCTTGCCATGTCCAGGTCATTTCAGGCAATTTCTTTAGTTTGTTGCTTGAAGTATGAATACAGTAGATTTTCTTCTCATTTTTGTTTTTTATTATTATCTTATCTTCACCAGATTCTAAGTGACAGCAAGTCTCCTTATTTCTTCTAGAATTATCTCAATATTCTAGTCGATATAAACAGTGCTATTTATAGTCTGGCTGACAACTCATCCTTCTTCTTCTTCTTCTTCTTCTTCTTCTTCTTCTTCTTCTTCTTCTTCTTCTTCTTCTTCTTCTTCTTCTTCATTATTATTTTCTCCTTGAGAGTTTTTCACATCACTTTTAGCTGATGGTCTTTCACTGGACTTTGAATGACAGCAAATCTCTTCAAGTCTCCAGGACACTTCTCAATATTCTGGTCGTTCTATAAAATGTTGTAGTTTGGATGGTCTCCATTCGTCCTCCTACCTCCAAATTCTCCAGTCCCTTTAATAATTCTTTTGTGACTGTACCAAAAGCACCAATCACGAATGGTAGAGTCTTTCACACCGGCATTAGCTGATAGTTTTTCACTGGAGTCTGAGTGGCAACAAGTCTCCTTAAGTCTCAAGGGCTTCTCTTCTTGCTGATCTTAATAATGCTGTAGTCTGGATGATCTCTACTTATCCTCTGATTTTCAAGTCTTTTAATCCCTTTACCAATCCGAGTGCACCAACCACAATTAGTATGACCGTGATTTCATCTTACATAATTTTTTAGTCCTCCAGCAAGGTCTAGGTATTTATCTCTCTTTTCGCTTTCTTTTATTTTCACGCTGTGGTCTTTAAGGACGGCAAAGTCCACTATTCGGCAGGTTGTCTTTTTTTTTGTTGACTATCACAATGTCTGGTCGTCTGGACAAGATTATGTGATCTCTTTGTATTTCAAAATCCCAGAGAAATTTGTGCGTCTCATTCTCCAGAACTAGTTCAGGGTTGTGCATATACCACTTGTTCGTATGGTCAAATTAAAATCTTTTGCATAACTCCCACGGGTTTACCTTGTCCACCCAATTGTGTCCTGTCTTATATTCTTTTTACGTTAATTTACTGCATTCGCTTATTGTATGATTGATCGTTTCTTCTCTATCACCACATAATCTACATTTCCTATTTTGTTGCATCTTATCTATTTTTGCTTTAACGTAGTTATGGCGTTGTTTTGTGCTGATATTAGAAGAGATTCAGTTTCTCACTTAAGGTTTCACTTTCTTTGCCATGTCCAATTTTTCTCTTGTAAGATTTCGCTTATTTGTCCCTTGAAACTTCCCATTTTTGTTTTCTAATTGTTGTTCTTTTGATTCCTGTGTTATTTGTGTTGTTTCTGGTCGCTGTAATCAGTCTTTTTTTTTTTTGCTTTTTGGGTAGTCTTATCGGTGTATCGACGGTATCTTCAATGCTTACGAGTCCTCTTCCTCCTTCTTTTCTTGACACATATAATCTATCTATATCATCTCTGGGATGTAAGTTTTATTTGATTGTTCTATTCCTTCCGTTTTCCGCTTTTCATTATTAGCATGACACATTTTCAATGCCAAATTCACTCCTTATATCGTCACTGTATATCCTCATAGCCTGTATTAGGGTTTCCTATTATTATTATTGAGTTTTTCACATCAGTGTTAGCTGATGGTTTTTCACTGGAGTTTGAGTGACAACAAGTCTCCTCAAGCCTCCAGGTCTCATCTCAGGATTCTGGCCGTTCTTAGCAATGCTGTCATTTGGATAGTCTCTACTCGTCCGCTAACTTCCAAGTCCTCCAGGCCTTTTAATAATCCTTTAGTTATTGTTCCTAACGCACCAATCACAATTGGCACAATCGTTACTTTCTTATTCCACAGCTTTTTTAATTCTCTAGCAAGGTCGAGGTACTTATCCTTCTTTTCACTTTCCTTCAGATTTATTCTGTGGTCCACCGGGACAGCAAAGTCGACAATTTTGCAGATTCTCTTTTTTTGTTGTTGATTATTATGAGGTCTGGTCATCTGGCCGGGATTAGGTGACCCGTTTGTATATTAAAGTCCCATAGGAGTTTATGCGAGTCATTTTCTAGGACTGGTGCTGGGTTGTGCATATACCATGGTCGAACTGAAATTTCCTGCACATTTCCCAGTGGATCACCTTGCGGACCCAGTCGTGTCTCGCCTTATACTCCTTCTGTGCTAATTTGCTGCATTCACTTATGTGATTGATCGTTTCGTCTCTGTCACCGCATACCCCACATTTACTGTTTTGTTGCGTCTTATCTATTCTCGCTTTGATATGATTGGTTCTTATGGCGTTGTCCTGTGCTGCTATTAGGAGGGATTCTGTTTCTCTCTTAAGGTTTCCTTTTCTTAGGTCCCGGTTTTCTGGTGTGAGATATTGTTTACTAGACGTTTAAAGTGGCCATAGAGTTGTTTTCCTTCCCATTTTTGTTTCCTAGTTGTTGTCATTCTTTCGTCTATCGTGTTGTCCGTATCGTTTCTGATGGATGTAATTAGTCCTTGTTCGTGTTTTTCTATGTAGTCTTCGAGCCGTTGTATGGATGCGTCAACGGTGTCTTCGATGCTGGCAAGTCCTCTTCCTCCCTCTTTTCTAGATACATATAGTCTGTTAACGTTGTCTCTGGGTTGTAATGCCTTATGCATGGTCATTAGTTTTCTTGTTCTTTGGTCCATTTGTTTAAGTTCCTCTCGGGTCCACTTGAGAAAGGGTCCGTAATATCTGACTAGGGCCACAGCCCAAGTATTTGTTCCTTTGATGAGGTTTATGCTGGAGAGTTTTGTCTCGAGTAGTTTTCTCGTTCTCCTGAGATATTCTTTTCGGGTCGTGTCTTTCATTTGCACTTGTTTGATGGTGTCAGCCTCTAAGATTCCCAAGTATTTGTAGGTTTCATTTTCTTCGAGCGTTCTAATTTGTTCGTGATTTGGTAGTTCCATTCCGTCAGTTATATGTCGTTTGCCACTTTTCATGACGAGCATGGCACATTTTTCTATGCTAAATTCCATTCCTATGTCCTGACTGTATATTCTAACAGCGTGTATGAGAGTTTCCAGTTCTTTTTCATTTTTTGCAAATAATTTAATGTCATCCATGTACATTAGGTGGTTGATCTTCTCTTGCGATCTGCTGAGTTTGTATCCGGCTGCGCATTTTCCGAGTATGTGGTTCAGTGGCATCATGGCTATTATGAATAGTAAGGGTGATAGCGAATCTCCTTGGAAAATTCCTCTTTGGATCTTTGTTTCAGTTATGCTTCTTCCTCCTGCTGTCAGCTCCACTCTCCAGGTTTTCATGGTCTGTTCGATGAAGTTTATGACTTCATGTGATATTTTGTACATTTTGAGACAGTGTAGTATCCAGCTTTGTGGGACCATATCATATGCCTTTTTGTAGTCAATCCAGGCCATAGCTAGATTTTTTCGTCTTGTATTGCTCTCATTTAGGATGTGTTGATCTATGTAGAGTAATTCTTTTGTGCCTCTGGATCCGTTGCGGCATTCTTTCTGCTCGTCAATTGTTTGGAGCAGTTCCTTTGCTAGGGTCCTTTTGGATTAATGAAGTCTTTCCTTTGATCATCCATTCAGGTACTTGTGCGCCTTGTAAGCATCTGTTCATTTCTAGTGCTAGTCTGCCGTGAATGGAGGTGAATTTCTTGAACCAGAAGCCATGTATTCCATGCCTGGTGCTTTCCAGTTTGATATTCTTTTTAGTGTTGTTTTCAGTAAGTCGACGTGTATTTCCATTTTAAGGCCTTCTTCAAGTCCCTCTAGTTCTCTTGTAATATGGTTTATCCATTCAGCATTTTCATTATGTTTCTTTGGTTGCCATATTTTAGTCCAAAATCGTTCGGTTTCTTTTATATCCGGTTGTTGGTATGTTTTCATGTCATTCCCTCCCAATTGTTGATAGAATTTTCTTTCGTTATTTTGGAAAGTCCTGTTTAGTCTGTATTGTTTTACCCTTTGTCGATATCTCTTTAATCTTCCTTCTTTGGCCATTACTTTCAAGTTGTACTGTTATTTTTCCCCATGTTGCCTGTTCCTTCTTCCCACTTATTTCAGCGCCTCTTTTTCTTATCATTCGGGCTTGTTTTCGTAGTTTTTTTTATTTGCGTTTCCAATCGAATATCCCATCCTGGTTTTGACTGTTTCTTCGTGATTTTTGAGGGGATCACAATTTTCTCACAAACTAGTTTTGCTCCTGCATAGATTAGTTCATTTAACTCGGTTATATTATTCGTCGGTATGTAAGGTAGTATGTGATTTATTTTATTCGTTTCTATCTTAAGTGTTTTCCATTCTATGTTTTTTAATGAAGGTAGAATAGTCTTTTCACTATTCATGATTCTCTTTATGTGTTCTAGATTTACCTTTTGTTCTTGTGATTATTATTATCATTATAGTTTTTTACAGACCCATATATCCATTATTCTAATCAATGGCCCAATATATATTAATATATATAGTAATACTTGTACATTCCTACTTTTATTTTATTTTATTTTTATTTTTTTACATATAAAACTAACTTATGTTTTATAACATTTCAATAAAAACTATGACGAACCCGGGAAATTGAAAAGGATAAGGGAGAGCATGAGAATATACAGGCGAAAGACAAAAGTGAAGGTAACGGATTATCTTTGTTCTGGATGTTCTACTCTCTTCAGCTAGTTGTTGTTATTGTTGTTATTATTATTTATATATTTATTTGAAGATCGATATGTTGAATACTCTAATCAATGACCTAATATATTAACGCTTATGTCAAGTTTGATTTATTTGAGGCGAGAATTCGTTTATTGGGGATTCTTTTGTTTGTTGGAGCCAGATGTAAGACAATTGATTTCTTTTTTAAGCTTAGAAAGAAAATGGTGACCTAATTTTTCTTGATGCGTGTGCATTTGCAGGTGTGTCCTAATGTTTGATACTCAGGACAAATGAATTTGAAGACATGTCAGCCACGTGTTGAGTTACAGAGAATTCGAATCGTGATTGGCCAATAAATTTGTCAAGTAATTATGAGATGCCACGTAAACTTCAGAAAATATAAAGACATTTAATAGATCAAGCATATTGAAGATTTAGAGCTGTCTTAAGGAAAGATTGTATTGTAACTGCTCTGAAAATCAGCTTACAAAATTTTGACTTTTTACATGGACTCGAACACTAACTCTCTTTACCAAACAGATATGATAAAACTTCGATAAAAATAGCCAAACATAGAATGTTTAGATCGATGGATAGATAAGAACTGACAGATAGATAAAGAACAGACCATTAATCTACTCAACGGTAGATTATCTAATTGATCAACTTGATGCCAAAATTTGATTCATCTATAAATGCTTGATTACAATCATAACTTAATATTTTCAACGTTTTTTATTGGGCAGTAACAATTGCGCGTAAGTGTAAGGACGAAATCTTCGCTGTGTATTATCTGCAATACGAAAGGAAAGATTCAGTCAGTGAAAATTGTCATTAATCTAAAGTGCATAATAGATTTCGTTGCTTGTGAAATCTTTTGGTAAATGTTGATGATTTAAATGAGAAGATTTTTTCCAGAATTTTTTTCAGCTAAACTATTTCCAAAGCAGGAAATAGATTTGAACCTATAAATTTTCTACGATAAATTTTCTATCATTTATCAGTGCCTTCTCGGGATTGATGGGAAAGTAATGTATTTCGGGTAATCTGAAATCATAAATTAAGAGCAATTACCGTCTTCAATGAAACCGATAAGATATGTAAGGAACCTAATCTTAACTTTGAAAGGATCAGACTCAGTAAAAGCGAAGTCTAAAATTACGACCAAAAAGGTGATACAGGAATAACTGAAATTAGTTGTCAACGGTAAAGTATAAAATAAACAAACTGTGGACTCTAACTTAAAACAATTTTTTCACCCGCTGTGCATGAACATTTACCATAACTGTTCTCGGTCACATCTGTGTCAGGCGCGCAGATAATAAACAACCCACGGATCTTGTATACTAGTATCTAGTACACAATATACTACCCATGAAAAATAACAAATCGAAACATGATTCAACATGGAGTCCAGACGACAGGTTTGGGTGTCATGATCGGCAGGTGCTCCCTTGATAGCCGACATGGGGGATACATCGGCATCCTGCAAATGTTAGCTGTTCTTCTTCCAGGAACGCGAATGATTCTTCTTTTAGGTATACAAATAAACAATGAACAAATCAACCACTCACACCAGAGACCACAACGTAGAAAATGAACTAAAGAAGATAACAAACGAGCCTTATACAGTTATTTTAGGAGCAACCCTACAAAAAATGGTATAGAAAAGGAATGATAGAAATCTGAATATAATTTCCTTAATTAAAGACAGCAAACCAAAGGCTCCCTGACCTGGTTAGGACAATAACAAAAAATGGTTGGTTTTCTGGCCTTGAAATACTGGTAATCCACCAACAAATATATTGGCAAACACATCAACAGAACCCTAATACAGTCACCAAGACACTAAATATAAGAAAGCCAGAAACATCCAACCGAAAACTACATGACAATGACCGATACACTGCAAACACACAAAGACATTGACCCAAAAGCAAAAAATGAATGTAGACATCATTAAAAGAATCATGTCTGAAAAGAAAATCACATTACCTTCTCTCAGGAACCAAGACTGGAGGAAAGACAAGTCCGAAACCGAGAAAGTGAACAACTTATTGACAAATATCCAGACAAACGACATCACAGAGTTAAACGGTTTAATTTATGCGGGAGCAAATTAGTCTGTGAAAAAATCGGGTCCCCACGAAGGCCATAGACAGAAAGTCAAAACTCACGTGGGAACTCAGAGTAGAATCACAGATAAAAAAGATTATGACAACAAGCAAAAATACTGAAGCGGAACATTAAAGTATATTCGGACGAAACTGAAAAAGCACGGCAACTAAAATAAAAAATGAAACTTAAGGAAACTAATCAAGAAATACTGGCAAAAGAAGGAAGACTAAAAAGATACTGAGACTGGACCAACAATACAGACAAAACAGGACGTTCCAAAAGAACGAAAGAAAATTCTACCCACAAGTGGGGAGAATCGACGAATTCATTCCATCAACCAGATGCGAAAGAGGCAAAAAGGTTTTTGAGCAAGATATGGAAACGGAAAGATCATAACTAAAAGGCCGAATGGATAAACAACATGGAAAAAAAGTTGAGAATGCTTGAAAACGGCCCCAAGGTAAACATACACGCCGACGCACTCAAGTCAAAAGTTTAAAAAATATCAAACTGGAAAACCCCTCGCCTTGATAGATACACGGATTTGGGTTTTAAAAATTTACCTCCATCCACGATAAACTTGCAACCGAAATGAAAAAATGCATACATAAAACTGGAATAGCCGAATGGATGTCCAAAGGGAAGACCACTGTGATCCAAAAAGATCCTGACAAAGGAACCGCCCCAAATAACTACATCGTGCCTACCGATGATACGGAAAATACTAACAGGATAACTGGGAGGGTATCTACTACTCATTGATACACCGCGGAATCTTCCCTGACGAACAGAAAGGAGCCAGCAAGAGAATCAGAGGCACAGGAGAACTACTATACATAGATCAAAACATCCTTAATGAGAGTAAAACGAGACGGAAAAATCTAGCTATGGTCTGGATGGACTACAAGAAGGCTTACAATATGGTCCCCCAAAGCTGAATAATACACTGTTTCAAAATTCATAAAATACCCGACCAAGTCATACAGTTTATTGAGAAGACCATGGAAACCTGGAGAGTGGAATTGACAGCAGGAGGGAAAAGCTTAGCATAGGTAAAGATCCAAATAGTCATAATCCAGGGAGATACACTATCACCATTACTATTTGTAATAGCCATGATGCCACTCGACCACATCCTTAGGAAATGCACCGCCGGATACAAACTCAGTAAATCGCAAAAAAAGATCAATCACTAGATGTTCATGGACGATGTCAAACTGTTCGGCAAAAACGAAAAAGAATTGGAAACCCTAATACAGACTGAGAATATACAGTCAAGATATAGAAATGGAATTTGGCATAGAAAAATGCGCTATGCAAGTTATGAAAAGCGGCAAACGACACATGACGGAAGGAGTCGAACTACAAAATCAAGAAAAAATCAGAACACTCCGAGGAAAGGAAATCTACAATTACTTGGGGATATTGGAAGCTGACACCATCAAACAACAGGAAATCAAAGAAAAATTTTTTAAAAAAGTATCTAAGAAGAGCCAGAAAATTACCCGTAACAAAACTCTATTGCAGGAAACTTGTCAAAGGGATAAATACTTGGGCTCTCCCCTCATAAGATACTCGGGACCATTCTTGAAGTGGACCAGAGAAGAACTCAAACAAATGGACCAGAGAACAAGAAAACTAATGACCATGCATAAGGCCCTACATCCCAGAGATGACATCGACAGACTATATGTGTTAAAGTAAGAGGGAGGAAGAGGACTTGTTAGTATTGAAGACAGCGTTGACGTGTCGATACAACGACGCAAAGATTACATAGAAAAGCGCAGAGGAAGACTGATTGCAGCCACCCAAAGCAATACTGAGGACACGAGGATCAGAAGAACGGAAATTACCAAAAAACAAAAATGGGAAGAAAAACAACTCTACGGACGTTTTAAGCGACTAACAAGCAACATCTTACAGGAGAAAACGTGGACGTAGCTAAGAAAGGAAACTCTTAAGAGAGAAACTGAATCTCTTCTAATAGCAGCACAAAATAACGCCATTAGGACCAACTATATAGATAAGACGTAGCAAAACAGCAGATGTTGGTTATGTGGTGATAGAGACGAAACCATCAATTACATAATAAGTGAATGCAGCAAATTAGCGCAGAAAAAAAATATAAGACTAGCCACAACTGGGCGGGCAAGGTGATCCACTGGGAGATGTGTAAGAAATTGAAGTTTGACCATTTGAACAAATAGTATAGGCACAACTCAGAATATGTCCTGGAGAATAAAACTCTCAACCTCTTCTGGGATTTTGAGATACAAACGGATCACCTAATCTCGGCTAGACGACCAGACCTAATAATAATCAACAAAAAAGAGAGAACTTGCGGAATTGTGGACTTTGCTGTTCCAGCGAACCACTGAGAAAAATTGAAAGAATGCGAAAAGTGGGATAAGTTCCTGGACCTTGCTAGGGAATTGAAAAGCTGTGGAACATGAAAGTGACAATTATACCACTTGTAATTGGTGCTCTTGTTACAGTCACCAACGGATTGGTACAAGGACTGGAGAACTTGGAAATAACGGGACGGGCAGAGACCATCCAAACTACAACATTATTGAGATCGGCAAGAATATTGAGAAGAGTCTGGAGACTTAAGGTGACTTGCTGTCAATCAAGCTCCAGTGAGAGACCATCAGCTAACACTGATGTGAAAAACTCTCAAGGAGAAAAAAAAATCATTTATACGGTCTAATATTCCCATCTAACACATAATCTACACACTGTTATATAATATCAGGTGTTCCTAGCTAATACTAATAATTTATACACAATTACAAATTTTCAAGTAACAATTCCAATTTACTAATAATCATTTTTTTGCACAGTTATAACGGTTTCAAACATTAGTTTTTAACATTAATAAAACACAGTTATATGGTTTCATGTATTCAATCGCAAACTAATAATTTTCATGCTTCTATTTGAACCCTAGAGGAAACCCTTACAAGTATTACCACTCCACGTCAGAATAAACTTTGCAGTAATAGCCATGAAGAGGTTCTCGACACTCTACAGAAATCCGGAATCTGAGCCTCACCGAAAACAGTTTAAGTGTCATACCAAGGATACGCCTTTGGGTTTTTTACTCTTATACATAGGATGACCAATAAAATGAAATACAGTTTCTTCCAAGCAGCGATCGTGTCGATACTGCTATATGGATGCACTACATGGACGCTAACTAAACGGCAGGAGAAAAAGCTTGACGGCAACTACACAAGAATGTTACGAGCAATACTGAACAGACAGCAGCTATACGGCCACCTATCACCCATTAAGAAAACTATCCAAATTAGACGAACCAGACATGCAAGACGCTGCTGGAGTAGTAGGGACGAACTCATAAGTGATGTACCTCTGTGGACCCCTTCACATGGCCGAGGGAAAGCAGGGCGACCAGCTCGAACCTACATATAGCATCTCTGTCAGGATTCAGGGTATAGCTCTGAGGACCTGCTGGAAGCGATGAATGATAGGGAGAGGCGGCGAGAAAGGATCAGGGATATCCGTGCTGATGGTACGACAAGATGATGAGATAATGAACTCTTAGTAGCAGGAGAAATGTTGTAAGTTACTAATACTTTCTTTCCAGTCAAGCCTTTTCTTTTCAGAATCCCCGTTACGCTATTCTTGGCCATTACAAGATTATGTTGAAGGTATTGTTATATTTCAAGCTTTGCTAAGTCTAGCTGGTTAGTTGATTGGTTAGTTTTATGGCATGTCAACTCTTGTTGGGTTATTTTATGCAGAATTCCGTTCAACAATTATGGTCTCTAGTATCTCCATGATACAAATATGCTTCATTCAAATAAATAAAATAAAATAAAATAATATAAATAGACTTAGAATGCTGCGAGCAATATTGAACAAGTCTTGGAGGCAACACCCCACAAAGCAGCAATTATACGGCCACCATCCACCCACCATGAAAACTATCAAAGTTAAACGAACCAGACATGCAGGATACTGTTAGAGAAGTAGGGACGAGCTCATAAGTGATGTAATCCTATGGATCCCTTCACATGGCCGAGCAAAAGCAGGGCGACCAGCTCGACCCTACATACAGCAGCTCTGTGAGGATACGGCGTATAGCCCTGAGGACCTGGCGGAAGCGATGAACGATAGGGTGGGGTGGCGAGAGAGGGTCAGGGATATCCGTGCTGATGGTACGACAAAATGATGAGATGATGAGATAGGAAGCAGTTGGCGCATTCCAAACCCCACTGACAGGACGTAAAATAGACTGTTATATGTATATATATATATATATATATATATATAGAGAGAGAGAGAGAGAGTGAAACAAACAGAGATAGATAGATAGATAGATAGATACGAACTGACTCAGAAAAGATTAAAACTAAAATAGACACAATGATAAGAAAAAAAGGACTGTGTTCTATCATTCAATGTCAACAGCTTTTGAATTGTTTTCGAAAATAGAGTGAAGAAGATAATTACACGCCAATTCATGAAGAGGTTATGAATACCTTGAAAATCAAGCATTGTGACTTCTTTCACTTGAAAACATCCCATTTGAGGCAATGTGAAATTAACAACAATATATATCTCATTTACTAAACAGTTTACAGCTCAACTTTGACCTCATTAACTTATCTTAACTTGTTCATTTGCAATATTTTTAACTAGTCATGACTTTTTAATTTTCAACATTTTAAATAAGTCATGACTTTAATTTGTCATCTTTTTTAGTTGTCATGACCTGTTAATTTGCAGTATTTTTAAGTAGCCATTACCTGTTCCTTTACAATACTTTTAACTAGTCATGACCTTTTTATTTGCACAATTTTTAAGAAGACATAACGTGTTCATTCAGAATATTTTACAATTCTTAATAAAATTGTTTTGTTTTCAAATGAGGACATTTTTGTTGTTGGTTGAACTATGAACATTATCGCTTTTGTCTAGTATTTAACTTTACCTATTAGATCAAACTATGTTGCATCCTGGTGGAATTCGACTGTTGACCAGACTGACCTTATAATATTTGCATCACCACCCGCCAGTCACACAGCAATAAATGCATTTAGGTTGATTGTAGTACCAACTGAAAGACATTTTAGGTCTTCATCGACATTTACACTTAGTCGGCTTGAAATAAATTAAGGCTTTTAAAATTGGATTAGTGCAATTATTCAAATGAGACATGTATCATCAAAGAGACAGAGAGGGATTTATTGACAGAGAAAGAGAGTGGTGACGGAAAAAAGAGATAAAGATAAAATAAAATGGATGGGGTGACAAAAAGAGATAGAGAAATATACAAAGAGGAAGTAAACAGAGAGAGAGAGAGAGAGAGAGAGTTTAGTTTGGTTTTGATAATGGCATAGCAACCTTTGTTGGTTATTTAATGCCAAAACCATCCCTGTAGAAGAAGAATAGAAGTACTATTTAACCTATAGCTGGGGTGCATAAGGTAGTTCATACTTTTACCAAGGAAAGAGGTAAGTCAATAAGTAAAAGTAATAACTCGACTGGAATTTAAACTTACTTACTGGGATATCGCAGTTCAGCACAAAAACACAACATTCATAGACTCAGGTTCTGTGCAAAGGAGGGGAGTTTTTTGGGTGTAGTTGTTAATGTACTGAACTTCGACATCGTAGAAAGCGAGTTTTAATGTTTGTCTGTCTCTGTCTCCGTCAGTCAGTCTGTCTGTCAATTTTACTCTTTCTAAACTCCATATATATATATATATATAATAATAATAAAGTAGAAGTTTCATTTGATGATTGTGTTTTCTATTTTATGGAAAACATGAAAATATTAGAGTGACAAGTCGGCTGGGGCTATAGAATTCATCGATTGTATCTCTGCAGAGGGGTTAGACCCCCCCCCACCAAACGAGTTTCCTGATATGACACTAAACAATCTGATTGTGACGCTTCAGTAATGCCAGAGTTTTGAGGAATGCGGAGTACCTCTCCACTGCCATCGCTCCCAGTTCCACTCTGCCCAGGAGAGGTAGCACCTTATAGGGTCTTATCTAAGGGTCAAATAAAACTAATATTTAAACTGTGTGCTTATGCTAAACTGAATTGTTTGAAATAGAGCAGTTTTGACATTTATGTAAGTGTAAACAAATGACTGATGTTTAATTGAATTGTTGGTGTTACATAGCAATACTCGGACGCATTTAACTTTGATGACATGTTAAACTGAATTGTTTGAAATAGATCTGTTTGATTATTTAACAGTCTGTAAACAAAAAACTGTGAACTTATGCTGAACTGAATCGTTTGGAATACAACTGTTGACATTTAAAGTGTACTTAAGCTAAACTGGATTATTTGAAATAGAACTGATTTACATTCAACTGTGTATTCGGATTAGATTGAAATAAGTGAAACCATTTAACTGTGGGAAAAAATGAGCTCAGCCTCTTTCAAAAATATATATTAATATATATGTATAAAAAGGATTTTGCATTAAATGACCGACAATGGTTGATATGCCATAAAACCAAACCAAACCAATTTTAGAAATGAGAAAAAAAGTTGTAATCCAAAATTCTTGATGTTTTACACTGCTTTGATAACCAGCATTTCAGCTTTTGATTTTTAAAATACTTTTTAACTTAGTTTATATATATATATATATATATATATATAATAAAAATATATTAGTTTATATATATATATCTAAAAGCATGGAAGCTTATCTGTGACCTCAGGTTTCATGACGTCTTATAAATGACAATCATCAGGCACAGAACGAAAGATATGGAAGAAAGCGAAAAATTCGAAAATACAGTCAAAAGAACGGTAGAATTGTGTACCACTCTTTATGTGTGTGTGTATGTGTGTGTGCAGGTTATATTTGCGTATTATTGTGTGTGGACATATAAGTGATATTTAGTATGTGTGTGTGAAGACACATGTGCAACGCAACAAATTTGATATTGTCTTCTGAATATATGAGGGATGATGTGTAGCCAAATTCGCAAGAGATTGACCGGGTAAAGATATTTTTTAAAATATTTTCGTGTGTGTGTGTGTGTGTGTGTTGATTTAAACTAAGGAACAAAATGTCATCATCATTGCATTACGAAGAAAATAAAATTTTGATTTGTAAGCATAATAGACGAAGGAGTATGGTGGGTCAGAACACATAAATATCGTGGTGATGAGACATGTTATATTGTAATATACTATGTAGTATTATACAATATTAGTATTTTATGCTGGAATATGATTTGTGTTAGATTGCAATAATAATTTATACTATGATGTGTTAATGGTATATTACGTATACATCATTGCAATCCATGATTGTATGTACGTCAGGAATATAGTGAATATATTGTGTTAAGACGTTGCAATGATTGTTTGTATTGGCTATGTCATTTTTTTTATTTTGAGTGTGTGTGTGTGTGTGTGGTGATGATTTTAACTAACGAGCAAATTATCATCATTGCATAATTAAGAAAATGAATGTTTGATTTGACTTGTAAGTATGATAAGTCTGGGACGTAAGGATAATAGGTGGGGAGTTGTGTTGGATTACAATGATAATTTTTTTATTCGCTGTCTATGTTGTTTTAATGTTTTATTACGAATACCTTATTGTAATTTATGATGGTGTGTGCGTGAGGGATATGTTAAATATACCGTTTAGAGATGTTTTTCTAACAGTCATGAAAACATGGCGAACATAATATCAACAGGTTGTAGAACTGCATGGACATGGATATAAAGATTTAATGGAGTAAGATGGTACTAACGTTGTGTCGGGTAAACCGAATTTCAAAACCAATCCATCAAATCGATTAATGAATCTCACAAAATCCGAAATCAGAAGAATTAGTGAGCATATACTGGATAATATAAACACGCAGCTCAATGATAAACTACAACTAATTCAGTGGAAGAACTCAAAGGCCGTCACTAAGTGGTTCATTGCTATAACTAACAAAAACAATACAGCCTTCATCCAATTAGACATCACAGACTACTCCTCCTCTATTACTGAATATACACTTGACAGAGATCTAGAATTAGCAGCCCGGCACCTACCCGTCTCACAAAATGATATCAGGATCATTTGCACTGCCGCAAATCACTCCTCTTCCATGACAACAAACCATGAATAAAAAGACTTCATAATCAACTGTTCGACGTAACCATAGGTAGCTTTAATGGAGCAAGGTATGCGATCTGGTCGGTTCTCTGATACAATCAAACATAATCAAAAACACCGATATGGGACTCTGCAGAGACGACGGCCTAATCACCATTAGGAAACCAAACGGACCAAAACTAAAAAGCTACAGGAAAAGTTATCCAACGCACTAGAATTGCTGGGATTTAAAATTAACGAATACATAAATAAAAAATAGTAGATTTCTAAGATGTAACACTAAACCTAAAGAAAGGCACATTCGAGACTTATAAAATAGAAAACGACATACCCATCCGTATACACGCTTCTTCAAACAACCCACCCTCAATTATCAAACAAATACCAAAATCAATCAGCCGCAGCCTATCAGATAATTCTTCCAACATCGACATTTTCAACAAATACAAACATATATACAACAACGCACTAAAAAAACAGCAGTTATAAACAAACACTAGAATACACACCTTCAAAAACCAAACCAAAACACAGAAATAGAAATATAACTTGGTTCAATCGACCTTACAACAAATGCGTAACATCAAAAATCGGTAGCAACTTCCTAAATTTATTAAGCAAGCACTTCCCCAACCATATTCCCCCATCTAAAATTTTCAATAGAAACAAAATAAAGGTTAGCTGCAGTTGTACAAGTAACTTATCTCAAATCATAAAAGGCCCTAACAAAAAGATCGAAACAATCCACAGCACTACACACTTCAATAAACAATGCAATTGTTGGGATAAAGAAACATGCTTCCTACTAGGAAACTGCCGACAGAAAAACGTAGGGTACAGAACCACAGTAAAAAACCAACAGCTCCGTCAAGCAGTACATAGGTGCACATAGGTTACCATAAAACAAAGAATATATAACCACGAACTTTCCTTTGCCAAAAGAAATTACTCAACAAAAACTTTTTTATCCACACACATATGGCACCTAAAAAACATGAACATCTCACCCACCATCATCAGGAAAATATTAAAAATAGCACCCGCCCACAGCAAGACATCAAAAAATGCTTTCTTTGCCTCCACGAGAAGCTAGTAATTATCACCCACCCATTACAAAACACCCTGCTAAACACAAAACAGAAATTCTCTCCAAATGCAGACATGAAAACGAACATCTACTCTCACATTTCGACCCATACGCATAACCCATCCATCTTACCTATACCACCTCCACGACTGAAAATCCCTTCCCAAATAACCCCACAACACACCCGACGCACCATTAAATCTTTATATCCATCTCCATATACTTCTACAACCTATTGACATTATATAAGCCATATTTTCACGAGTGATAGAAAAACGTCTCCACACAGTATATTTAACATATCCCCCACGCACACACCATCATAAATTACAATAAGGTATTCGTAATAAAACATTAAAACAACATAGACAGCGAATAAAAAAATTATCATTGTAATCCAATCATATATTACAATAACGTATACGTAATAAAGCATTAAAACAACATAGACAGCTAATAAAAATATTATTGTAATCCAACACAACTCCCCACCTATTATCCTTACGTCCCAGACCTATCATGCCCACACGTCAAATTAAAAATTCATTTTCTTAATTATGCAGTGATGATAATTTGCTCGTTAGTTGAAATCATCACCTCACACACACACACACACACACAAACAAACAACATAGCCAATGCAGACAATTATTGCAACGTCTTAACACAATATATTCACGATATTCCTTACGTATAAACAATCATGGATTACAATATAAATACGCAATATACAAATTACAAATTATTATTGCAATCTAACTCAAATCATATTCCAGCATAAAATACTAATATTGCATAATACTCCATAGTATATTACAATATAACATGTCTCATCGCCATGATATTTATTGCGTTCGGACGCACCATACTTCTTCGTCTACTATGCTTACAAATCAAAAACTTTATTTTCTTCGTAATGCAATGATGATGATGATATTTTGTTCCTTTGTTTAAATCATCATCATCATCAACACACACACACACACACACACACACACACACACACACACACACACACACACACACACACACACACACTCGTGCGCACACACAGAGAGAAATTTATTTTAAAATAATATTCTTACTAGGTCCAACTTTGTCTTCATATCACCCCTCATATATCCTGGAGATACATCAAATTTGCTGCGCGGCGTATGTATCTTCATACACACACATACTAAATATCACTTATACGTCCACACACAATAATACGCAAATATACCCACCACACGCACATAAAGGGTTGTACACAATTCTAACGTTCTTTCGACTGTATTTTTCGATTTTTTCTCTTTCTTCAATATTTTTCGTTCTCTGTCTGACGATAGTCGTTCATAAGATATCATGAAATTGTGGTCGCAGACAAGCATTCATGCGATTAAATATATATAAAAACGAATATATATTTACTTATTATCATTATCATTATTATTATTATTATATAATAGCTCTATCACAGATTTTGAGCACTCTCCAAATTATATTGAATTTGGTTTGCCACATACCCACGAAGTGAGATAGTAACAGCCAACATTTTTATTATATATATATATATATATAATTTAAATTTAAATTTAACGCTAACAGTCTTATAAATCAGGAAAATCATTATGGTGCTCAATACATAAAAATGCAGAGCAATATAACAACGTTTTTAACAATATTTTTCAAGTGTAAAATAGAATGATAATGAAAGGCGAATGAAAACTTTCGACTCTTAGTTTCTCGTTGTCAATCAATGGTTGACTTAGTATTCAAGAGTCGTGAGATTTATCTTGTTTTTTTTATTATTGTCCTATTTCATATTTGAAAAATATTATACACACACACACACACAAATATACAGACCCTCACACATACACATATAAACACACACACACACATACATACATATATATATATGAGAAAAATAAGTGGAAAAGTGGATAAACCAAACACTGACAACGGATTTTTTTCGTCTTTATTTTATAAAGCCTTCCGAAAGACGAAATATCATTGCTAAATTTGTTGGCAGTGTTTGGTTTATCTGCTTTTCCACTTATTTTTTTCATCTTGTCAGATTTACCAAAATCTATCATATATATATATATATATATATATATATAATGAATGGATATATTGTGTTACAGGTTCAATTTTTGTTGCATCTTTTGTGGCATATCTTTTAAAAAAAGTCTTCAGAAAAACTTTCTCCTGATAATGATTGAGGGTCGAAACTAATTGAGAAAATTAGAAAGTAATTACAAAGAAATGTTGTAATGTTATTCCTGTTTATCATATTACTTTTGTTTATATATATATATATATATAGTTAGCTTTAGTCGTAATTAAAAGGGCTTATTTGATTAACGTTTAAAACTGTCCATGATCATATTGATGCTTCGATTTATGAAGGAGTGAAGGATTCTAATTAACATTTCATAGTTATTTCCGTTACCTCTAGAATTTGGATAATTAAAGATAGAATATCAGTTGAAAATTGGATTGGAAATTGCTTTGTTCTCAAAGCTTATTCTAGAACTTTTCAGTTGAGTTACTCAAAGGAAAAAAACTCGAAAGATGCATTGCTAAGCTTACACACAGGAATATAATCATGAACACTAAAAGTTTGTGACTTGAAGTTTCATATGGAGTACACAATCAACAGACGGAAATGTGTGAAAAGTTGCTAATCAACCGTATTTATAGTGTGAGGTATAGTCACATGATAAGATGTAAGTACACAATAAACTCCCACGAAAAAAAAATTATATACTTAAAAGCTGTCCAATTAAAGGAGAATGAATATGTAATTAGACAGGTGTTAAATGACTACACTTAGTCGCTTCTTTTGAAAAGCAATTTGTTTACAGCATGTTAAAGGATGCGTAATATTTCTGCCAGATACAATCTGCAGCTATTGTCACCTCCTTCGTAAGCTTGGGTTCTTTTCGCAATATCCGATATTTAATGGGAGATTTGACCCTTTCCTTTTATTTGTCAAATAAGGTTAGAAAGTGTTCTTCTGTTGGCGTATTATATATAGATAAGTGAAGCTGAGGTTATGATTATACCATTTATTTTTCCAATTCAGTTTTGTGGAACCCATGTATATCCTTTCATCATTATTGTTAGATTCTTCCCTTTTTAACAGTGACATTATTAATCAATCAATTACCTTTTAAATGGCAACTAGATCTAGTTCTAGAAGTTGCATTTGTCATTTTAATAATCATCTTTTTCTTTTAATATTTCAAAATTATGTTTGCAATTATTTTTATATTGTTCATGCAACCATAATTCATTTTCTAATTGTTTTTATTAAAGTTTGTTTGTGTAAAAGATTTTTTTGTACTGTTTTCTTGTTAATTGGAAAATATTTTGACAGTTTTGCTTAGGGTGAAGTGGGTAAATCATAATGTTTCTATTTCCTGAACGTCTGTTATTATCATTGTTGTTTCGTGTGTAATTCAGTTGGTTGTATATCCCGCTATGTTTCAGGGATGTTACGTATTTGATTTTAGCTTTAGTTGTCTAAATTTCTGAGACGAAACTTGATGACTTATCATTAAGGGTTTTCGGAGTAATGTCTTCATCGTTATTTCCATAACGTTTCGGCCGATATGTCCTCCGGCCTTCTTCGGGTGTTTGTCGAACTCGGGAACCTTCAGGAAACTTCGAACTACGTCCTTTATTGAATCCACGGGGGTCGCCTATTCTGATTCCGTTAACCATAACCGGGTATAAGTGTTAAGTATTCCTGTATTGTTACTTGCCTGCAGACAGGATTGAACCTGCAACCTCCAGATGACTGTCTCCTTAGAAGTTTAGGGAACCAACGCCTATAACCGTTATGCTATGTATCCTGCATAAATTTTCCTTATGCTCCTTTTAATAAAGGAAATTTATGCTCCCATTCGGAATGTAAATTCCTTAAATCTACGATAAATCAAAAAGGAAGGTTTGGTGAAATCATCTTGAAAAATATCCTGAGTAGAACGATTAAGTTAGACCAATATAAAAGCGGCGTTAAAATGTTTCCAATAAAATACTTTTATTGGAAACATTTTAACGTGGTGAGGATAAAATAAAAATAGTAAGACATTATCAAAAGTCGTTTCTATTCCAGCAAAACTCAATATGAACGTTTAAAAATACTAATAATTTAATAATTGCTTTTGCAGACCTAAAACTTGAAAAATTGTAGATATTTTCTATGAAAAATGTATATATATATATATATATATATATATATATATAACAGGACTTCTTCAGATCAGACAAGATCTATCTATCAATCTATATATATATATATGTGTGTGTGTGTGTGTGTGTGTATTTTGGCAGCATTTCTTCATTGATACATATTTGATTAAACATTAGTCATTTTTTGTCGACATATTTTTTGTTAATCCTTTCGATTGCCTCATCGATCTTATGATATTCGGCGGGAATTGGTTGATAAACCTACCATAATTACTTATTTTCCAAGTACTTTCTGCCCAATCAGGGGAGTATGTATTACAAAAGGGATGTGACTTTTGTATGTACATTACTACTGTGTATGAATGAGCGTCAGTACTGTTGTATTGTGTAGCGTTTATTCTTCGAATTTGTTTCTATAAATAGCGTCAGAAGCTAAAAACATTTAAGTACATTAGCACTGGTTTCAAAATTAATTCTATTGAGTTTGGGTTGTATATCCCTAATATGTAGTGCTTCAAGAATCTAGAGTTTTTGCTTGTTATTTTGTTGTTCTGATATTGTTGTGTTTTCGGTAAGAATTTCCGAAATTCAGTTGTCGGTTATGAATCTTTATTTAGATGTTGAGTTATTGAACTGGTAACAGAAAGGTGTATTGTAAGTCTTCACGATTGGGTAGTTGAGGTTAAAATGACGTATATATTGTTGTTTTCATAGATACAATCTCCCTAACGGACATATGAATAGATATATAACGTTGGTTTTTTGCAAAACTCCTATCGAGGGAGAGGAATTATATCTAATGACTAAGTTGGAAGTTTTGAATTTATTATAGTATATGATAAGTTTTATTTCTTTATTAGGATCAGTGGGGAGTATGACGCTATTTATAGAAACAAATTTGAAAAGTAAAGCAGTAATGTACATAAAAAAGTTACATCACTTTTCTAATTCATCCCCTTCTGATGATGACCCAATGTTGGACAGAAAGTACTTGGGAAAGGACTAATTATGGAAGGTTTTTCAACCAATTCCTGCCGAATCAATACGCCAACTCAAAAGGATTAACAAAAAATATATAGACAAAAAATGTCTATAATGTTCAATCAAATATATATATATGTGTGTGTGTGTGTGTGTTTATATATATATATATATATATATATATAAGAATTTATAAGAATACAAAAAGTAACATTTGCATAGAACAGTGAAAATTTGTCAAAAAATATGATAAATCATACAATGGATACATGTTGATGGTGCAGAATTTCACCAGGAATCCATTGAATATCTCTAAATTGCACTGAATATGAAAAAATCTAATATACATTAGACTTTTAACACTCACTTAAAAGCGTAAAGAATTACAGTAGAAGATTAATTTTCAATATATACCACATGTCACTCTCAACATTCAACATGTTGACCAAAATCCAAAGATAGGGGATTTTTTATCGTATCTAATGATTATTTTTCAATAATTTGTTATGATCATCGAAATAGCATGAATTTTATGTGCAATCAAATATTGATTATAGATACATTCCAAATAATTGATTGGTTTTGTTTGGTTAGGTTTCATAGCACATCAAACTTTGTTTCTTATTTAATGCCAAATCCATTTTTATACATATAAGCAGTTCTATTTCAACAATTCAGTTTAGCATGGGCATAAGTTTTGTTTGCACACAGTTAAATGTCAAAACTGTTCTATTTCAAATAATTCAGTTTAGCATAAGTATGCAGTTTAAATGTCAAAACGTCCAATTTCAAGCAATTCAGTTTAGCATTAGAACATAGTTTAGTTCTATTTGACCCATAGATAGGACCCTATCGGGTGTTACTACTCCAAGCCTGAGTGGACCTAGGAGCAATGGCCATAGAGGGGTACTCCATATTCCCGCATATTCCAGCATTACTGGAACTTCATTATGAAATGAATAATAATAAATAATTAGCGTCATATCAAAGACACTCGTTGGGGACAGACTAGGTTCTTCAGCCTTGGTGAGGCAACTAGTCTAGGAGAAGGAAAACTCTGAATTCAAACCTGTTAAACTCAGCTTAAAAAATTGACCTTGTGTCATATCCTGTCCGAGCGGAGGGGTTGGTAAATAGTAAGACACTCGTTGGGGAAGTCTTACCTCACCGCAGAGAAGCAGTTGGTGTATTCTACTGCCCCAACCTACTGGGCAATACACAGAGTAAAATGTAAAAACAGTTTTATTTCAAACAATTCAGTCTAGCATAAGTACACAGTTTGAATGTCAAAACAGTTCTATTTCAAACACTTCATTTTATATAAGTACACAATCCAGTTTAGCTTAGGTGCACATTTTAATTCTATTTGACCCACAGATAGGACCCTCTCAGGTGCTACCACTCCGGGACAGAGTGGACCTGGGAGTGGTGGCAATGAAGGGGTATTTCGCATCCCCTAAAGCTCCAGCAGTACTGGAACCTCACCATCAGATTGTTTAGTGTCATATATCCAGGATATTCGTTGGGGGAGTCTTACCCTTCTTCAGAGATGCAATTGGTGTATTCTGCAACCCCAGCCAACTGGTTACCAAATAGCTGAGGCAAAACTAAATGAAATTACTTCAAAGAGAGGGCATGTAGACTCTTGTTTTAGAATATATGTTTGAGTTGTATGTTTTACCTCGGCGTTTTCATGATATTTCAAAGTATACAGTAAAAAATTTACCCCAAAATAGTTATTTTAAGGGGAACTACCTATTATAGGCTATAAATTTTTTTTACTGAAATAGTAAAATAGTTGTACAAATATATTATAAAGTCCAAAGAAAAAGAAAACTTCCAGAAAACGTAGGTATATGTTATCTTAAATTAGTATATACCTTAGCAAGGAAGTCATCTTTAAGATTGCACCAAAATTTCGATGAAAATTTTGCTCGCACAAATTTTACTTTTTCGATAAAACAGTCAACTTCAAAACATTGTAACTTTTTAAGAAATAAATGATTGAAACTAAGTTTTTAAAAATCTGTTTTACCAAGATTTCAAGTTTAAGATGCATATGTCCTATTGCCTCAAAAATCTTCACAAATAGCTAATGTCTGGCACAAGGTCCACTGTGCGTATCAGATGAATTCACATGTTGGATCGCTAATAGACTTATATTAGTGGGGGTGTCGGTGTTTTTACGGCACGACAACCCTTCATAGGTTATTTAATGCCGAAGTCAGTAATTATTCCTCGTTCATAATTATTATAATTTGTAAACAAGAATAACTTCAAGTAACTATTCTTTATACAAATAATTTTCACACAGGTTTTAAGTAATAAAATTTACACTCATTTTAGACTGATAAACACTTCATAACCAGTTGCAATATTAATGTTTTAATAAGCCCGGTACAAATGTTGTATAAAATTACAACATTATTTTAAACAGATCTATCTGAGCAGTTAATGGGACCCTAAGATGTATTTTTATCACTCTGTGTCAAAGCAAACCTGGAAGCAGTGGCAATAAAGGGGCAACCCCACCACCAATGTAGTTAAGTGTCATACTCAAAGACCTCTTTTTGTTATATTCCAAATCCCGCAAACTCTGCTCTCACTCCCCCACCCCGCTATCTCTTTCTCCATCAACCTGTTAATAGTTATTAATCTCGGAAAAAACAAATTAATGTAGTACTATCTTTCACTGTCTATAATACATATGTGTGTGTGTGTGTGTGTGTGTGTGTGTGTGTGTGTTCATACTCTATATGTATTTAAAATCTTTTATATCTCTCAAAAATGATCCAACGAGTGACAATATATATATATATATATATATATATTGTGCAAAGATTGTCTAACGAGAGAAAAGTAAATATTTTAAAATGAATTGGCCAACAAATGATTTCAAACGTGGTATTTAGCTTTTTTATCATTATTATTTCATATACTTGTGCACTACCCGTGTTTAAGAATTTTCGCTCAAGTCCAGATGATTTGATTGCCAAGTTTTGACTGTTTTCTTTTATCGTAAAAATTGTTTTGATCGGTTGTTTTGATTTTGTTGAATTCCAATTTTTGTCTGTTTATTTTTCGTGAAGACATTTCGTCTGTAAATGTTTTTTTGTGTGTATATATTCGTCGTGTGTGCATGTATACATGTATGTACAGTAATGTATGCACAAAATCGTGTGCATAAATTTTTAAGGGTATTGGGTGCATTTTTGTTCTTCTTTATTCTTTCCCTTTCTTTTACTTCTTGTTTATGTTTTTTAATTTATATATATATATATATATATATATATATATATATATATATATATATGTATGTGTGTGTGTATGTGTGTGTGTGTGTGTGTGTGTGTGTGTGTACGTGTATATATGTATATATGTTTGTACACTTATATATACATACACATATATATTTTTCAAGGGCATTGTATGGATTTGATATGTGTAAAAGGGCATTTGACCCAAAACATTTATATGTTTTTAAACTTATCAGCGTGTTTGTGATTCGGTTTTGTTTTGTTTGACGGCATAGAAACCACTTCAGGTTATTTAATGCCAAATTCATTTTTATACATACAAAGTTTTATTTCAACCAACTCAGTTTAACATAAGTACACAGTTTAAAAGTCAAAATAGTTCTATTTTAAACAATTCAGTTTAGCATAAGTATGCAGTTAAAACAGTTCTATTTCAAACAATTCAGTTAACCCATAGAAAGGACCCTATCAGGTGCCACCACTCCAAGACCTGGAAACAATGGCAATAAAGGGGTGCTCCGCATTCCCTAAAGTTCCAGTATTACTGAAACCTCATCATCAGATTGTTTAGTGTCATATCCAGGATACTCGTTCGGGGAGTCTTACTCCTCTGCAGAGATGCAGTCAGTGTATTCTACTGCCCATGTTCAGTTTAATGCTATCAATGAATTTTTTTTATTTATGGTAATGTGTTGCCATCGGTCTAGTATATTGGCATTTATTTAAAGTCTCCTTTGCGACATTCATAAAGGTATTTTGATGGATAAAACTTTCTATTTTCTGTTGATTTAATGTTACGCTTGTGGCATAATCTATTTTATCTTAAATGTACTAGAAGGCGGTAGCTGAAGAAGTTATATACTAAGAAACAAGACTTTGACCCCTGTTTAACTTTTAGGCACTGGGCTTTAGTAACTGAAAACCAAAAATTAACTGGGTCTCGAAATCTCATTTCCGACACAAGTACACTGGCCGATGTATCCCCTTCTCAAGCAAGGCGAAAACGTTTTCCCTTTGGTTAATTCCCAATAAATTTAACTTTGAAAAAGCAATAAGTCATGGACTATAAAAGAATAACTATCAGAAAGAGTCGGGTAAAAACACAAAGACGCTCATACATTTTGACATTGAATAAATCAATAATTCTTAAAGTTAAGATACAGTCTCGAAAGGGTAGAACAATACATCCTTGCATCCTTGAGGTGCTTTGAATTTTATAGACATGGACACCACTGGGAGAGCAACAGAAGACGTCCGAAATGTAAAAGATGTGGCCTAAAGGACCCAGACCACATGCAGGACGATTGTTCCAACAAAACCATTATAAAACAATACAATACAAACAAAAACAATGCAACACCCAGGGATCAACCAAATCCCTAGATAAATTCTATTGTGTAGAAAATATGGATATTGAAATTGACAACAAAATTGGAAATCCCATTCTAGCAGATATAAAGTATATCTGAAAGCAGTCAGCATTTATACAAAAATATGAATATATAAAAAGAGAAAAAATATATACGATTAAAAATTGATATAACGATTAGAAATTTTCTAATGAAAATTCTTTTGTGGCTGTTGTGAATTTTTCCAAAACTATCAATGAATTAGTTTCAGCGGTTAAAATAGGATTTGGTATAAGATAACCCAACAAGGATTGACAGGCCAGATAAAAGAATATTTATGGACAAACCACTCGCTTACTAATCATATATACAAACAAAAAAAAAAGATTTGGTATTAAATAACACACAAGGGTTGATGTGTCATTAAATAATAAACAAAGCGAAACCAACTTTACCACTAAGTGATTATCACGGTTAAATAATTCCTTTTCTTTTCAACAGTTGTGTGTGTGTTTGTGTGTGTAATAAAGAGAAGCGATTCCCGGACACCAAATGACTCAGATTAGGATTTATGCCACTGAGTTATTAAAACAAGTTTTCTTTTTCAATGAAAACTGAATAAAATCTCTCAAGCGTCCCAAAAGATTTTCTCTTGTGGAACAACCATGAGTCAGTTTGCTTATAATCCAGTTTTTCAAAGAGGAAAGACAAAGTATTATGTATAGCCACGGGTTCACGCCCAGGTGGGTATCTCTAAAATGCAATGTTGATCTTAGCTTAAAGGTCAAAGTGGAATGCGAAAAATGCCAGGAAATTTATCAAAAAAAGAATTGGTGTAAAATACTTTGGGTATTTCTGACAGACAGTCCGGTTCCTGATTCCTACCTATACATTAGTTTGGCACAAGGCCACAGGGGCCCAGTAAAAACTGAACTTACAAATTATAATCTACCAGTTGAGTTTACTAAAAATCTAAACCACGCCAGTAGTCCTTTAAAAAACTAATCATGGTTTGAATTTCACTGAAAGCCAGACGTAGTGTGATTCGAACTCAGTTGGGATTGATCGACAACACTAGTTAGTTAACAAAACTAGTTAGTTAGTATGATGACGAGGTGCCTTAAAATATTAAATGTAGCTTACATTTCTCACAAGACCACAAATTCGGGACACTTAGGGAGAATCGAACTCACCATTGTTCTGCTACACGAGGTTGCTATATTACATGAAGATGAGGAGCATTAAAATATAAGCATAGCATTGATTTGGCACAATCAGATGCAATTTAGTGTCATACATTGGACATTCCTTTTTTTTTATGAGGGTAAGTTTTATCCCTCTGCCGGGAATTCAGTTGAATTATTCTAATCCCGACTAACAGGGCATCGAAAGAAAGAAAGAAAGAAAGAAAGAAAGAAAGAAAGAGATAGATAGATAGATAGATAGATATGAACAGACTGAAATAGATAGTTGGGTTTGTTTGTGTTTTATAGCATAACCTTGCGAATTATTATTATTATTACTCATGAGAGTTTTTCACATCAGCGTAAGCTGATGGTTTTCACTGGAGATTGAGTGACAGCAAGTCTCCTCAAGTCTCCATGACTCTTCTCAGTATTCTGGCAGTTTTCAGTAATGCTGTTGTTTTGATGGTCTCCACTCGGCCGCCAACTTCTAAATCTTCCAGGCCCTTTAATAATCCTTTAGTTACCGTGCCAAAAGCACCAATCACAATTGGTATAATTGTCACCTTCATGTTCCATAGATTTTTTCAATTCTCTAGCAAGGTCAAGGTACTTATCTCTCCTTTCAGATTCTTTCAGTTTTATTCTGTTGTCTGTCGGGACAGCAAAGTCGACAACTTTGCAGATTTTCTTTTTTTTTTTTTTTTTTTTTTGTTGATTATTATAAGGTCTGGTCTTCGGGCCGAGATTAGGTGATCCGTTTGTATATCAAAATCCCACAGGAGTTTGTGCGTGTCATTTTCTAGGATTCAACCACAGTTAAATCTTGTCCCCGTGAAACTCACAACGGCATAACGTTTTATGTTAACTAAAAGCTTTCTAGTAATAACAAAACAAGTAACATGACAATCGACATGTACTTTTTAACATGGAAAGAATTGTGGCGGAAAATCATGAATAAAAGACACTGTCAGATTTCTTTTTCCCAGACAGTACGTAATAATAAGTAAATGAAATAATGGAATACATTGTCATTGTGGTAAACGCACCTGAAACTTAAAAAACCAAACTCCTTTATGAGAGTTAAGGTACTAAATAGCTTCGTTGTAATTGGCTTGAGAAAAATTATCAAAATAGTGAAAAGCGAGTAAGGAGGTGTTCCAAAAAAAAAAAAAATGCCTTCTATTTGTTTTTACAGAATATAACACAAGTACTAGATATTTGCCTGCGATGGACAACAGTCCGTATAAGGGTCGCTCCGAAAGTAATTCCCGAAAATTACGACAAATAGTGTGGCCACAATAATACAATCATCTGGTGGTTAGACTTCAGGTCTGAAGATTTTAGGAGTGCTGAGTCACGTTTCGGTTGCCAGGGCCAATTTGACTAAGAATAGTAATACCTGTTTGGATCCCATCTATGGGTCCCATCAATGGATCCCATCAATGGGTCCCATCTATGGTTCTCATCAATGGATCCCATCAATGGGTCCCATCAATGGATCCCATCTATTGGTCATATAAATCTGTTTGAAAATTATTATTATGATACGAATAATTTCTTAATAGTTATGCAGTATTGGGTAATCAAATTATTGTATCTCATACAAATAATTTTCAAACGGATTAAACAACTTTCTCAAAAGCCAGATTTTCTGTCCCTGGCAAGTACAATCTATGCTTGATGAAAGTTTAGAGGGGTTAGTTGATTTGTTTGACGGCATATCAAAAATTAATGGGTTATTTTGTTCTTAATTCAATTTAACAATTATGATCTTTAATTATTTAGGATACAAAAATGTATCATTTTAAACATTTTAAACTGCTACGTGGTGCCTTCAATAAGTTTCCAGACTTTTTTGTACAGGCATTTAAAATTGTCGTAGACTCTTGAAAATTCAGTATATTATTGCTATACATCTTATGAGATAACTGATTAGTTTTTATGATTTCAGGTTCAAATGAACAGCTACAGTAGCAACTGGAATACACCCTACTAAGGTCTGATTTTCACAGCTACTGAATTTCAAAAATGCAATCTGGACATCATGACACTTTAGAAGAACGATATGCAATAAAATTCTGTTTTAAACTTGGAAAAATGCTACAGAAATGTATGGAATGCTTCAAACTGCTTTTGGACCATCTTGCATGAATCGAGCATCAGTTTTTGAGTGGCATAAGAGATTCAAGGAAGGCAGAGAGTCTGTGAGGGATGATGAGATGTGTGGGAGGAGTAAGGAAGTCAATACACCAGAGTTGATTGGCCAAAGGGTTAGGGTTAGGGTTACTAGGTTGAGGTTTTAAGGGAGTTCAGGAAGAGATTCCGTCGGAAGAGGCTAGCACTCTTCAAATCGGGTCAATGGCATTTCCACCAGGACAATACACCAGTCCACAATTCCATCCTTGTCACAGACTATTTGACCAAGATGGGCATCAAGACAGTTCCTCAGCCTCCCAATAGTCGAGACCTTGCTCTCTGTGACTTTTGGTTATTCCCTAAGCTCAGAGGCTGTCGTTATGAGACAATTGAGGAGATGAAAGAGGTTGTGACGAAGGTCATTGACAAGAGGACTTCCATGGGGCCTTCCAGAAGTTGTTGGAACGGTACAACAAGTGCATTGCAGCCGGAGGAGATTACTTCGAAGAGGACGAGAGTTTCATGTCTTTACTATCAATAAAAGTGCCCGTACGAAAAAAAAGTCTGGAAATTTATTTAATGATAATCGTAAATGCTTCCTACTAAGTAGAGATATCAATGTTTTCATAGGCAGTCTTTAAATAAAGTTCACAAACATTTTAAACATTATCTCTTTTTTTATTTGTCTATAATCATTTGTTTGTACACTGTTTAATGGTAGTAAGTATTCCTATCCAATACAAATAATTTTCAAACAGGTCTACTTAATCATTCTATGCAAACCGAACGCTGAGTTGTGGCGGAAGTGCTCGTGAGCTACATTTTGATGCTTGGCAGAGGACACAGATACTATACTGATTATTTGGCAGAAGTGAAAATCTGTTGATTTTAAAAGCACAAAAGTTAATATGCAAGAAAGTAGTTATTATTACTCTTGTCATAAAATATTTCCCGTCGGTGTTTCTTTTACAAATCCAACCTTTACTGTATCTTATAAGTTCGTTTTCATTTTATAACCATCGTGCAACAATACCAACTTGAATAGTTTTATATGTTAACCTTTTTGTAACATTTTTTTTATCGAATTTTATAATTTATTTTTTAAATCTTAGGGCGTTCCATCTAGGTAAACATCTGGGCAGAAATAAACGATTATTTTGTTGCTCACTGAAACAACTTGTTGATTTTAAATGAGTCACATAAAATATTTATATACTCGCATACTAACCGCCAAAAATGAACTCTTATTGGGTTATTCAATGCCTAAATTTGATTCATTTGTTAACGTTTGATTATTATCATCAAGTCGTGCTGATAGTATAGATTCTTTTGACCCTTTTTCTTTCGCTGTCTGTCTCGATCATTCATCGATCTTGGCAGGTCCTCTGGACTGCATTCAGTGTCGGCGTAAAAGTGTGTGTGTGTGTGCGTGCTTGGGCAGCACTTTTTTAAGCAGACAAGCCTCGTTGAATGTTTCCTTAATTGGGATTACATGGATAAAGGCTGTGTAAAAACTCTTCACTCTGGGTCCAGCAACTTTCGACTATTGTCATGCACATGGGTGTGGTTGTTTCATTCATTCATTCATTCATTCATTCGAGAGAGAGAGAGAGAGAGAGAGAGAGAGAGAGAGAGAGAGAGAGATTTCCAAATATGTAAACATCATTATGAATATAACTAGTTCCTGCCGTAAAGCTAACAATTAAATTTTGTACATGATTTACTGGTTTAATCAGTCCGCAGCTCCTTCACTCCAACCTTGTACCAGACCGAATTTAGTTTTTTTTTATATCTACATCAATGTTGGCTTTCATTTTTAGGGTGAAGTTAAAGTCCTGTTGTAGAACTCATTTGTTCCAAATTCAATATTTTTAGCTGTTTCAAGATTTAACGAAAATGAACAAACGTTATACATTTGCTGCTTTAGGTCCTTTTAAACTAGACAAAAATAGTTAAATTCTGCCGAACCAGTTTTTTTTTAATTACCGAAAGGTCTTTTTTGGAAATAATATTTAAAGTTTATCAAATGTTTTTGATCTTCCCATTTACCTAACGGTTTTCTTAATTAAAGTTGAGCATAACTAATTGTATCTTTCATTTATCTCCCTTTTACTTCTAAATCAAAGATTATGAAACGAAACTAGAAAGGCTCTGTTCAATTATCTGGAAATGTATACACGAATCTTTATTTATCTGAAACTGGTTTTTGATTAAATCTTTCGGATATGAACCAAAGCACAGTTGAGTCAAACTGAAAGGACTGGTTCCCGTCAGATCAGTAAAGTTAAGAAGCGATGAGCAAGCTCAGTCTTTAAATGGGAGACCACTGAGTAATAGCAGGCACTGAAGCATATATCAATTTTTGCTTTTTGCTTGTAGCAAAGGATGATCGAGGTTAACCGATTAAGAAAAAACTTATAAATAACGGGAAAAAGAAGTTAAGCAACGAAGTGCCCGTTCAGCAATTAGTAACGTATATTCTTAATATTGTTAACAACCAATGGCATGTGTGCCAGACTAAACAAAGGTTATTAAATAACAAAAAAAAGTAAAAATAGGAAGAAAAGCAACAATGAGGCTGTTCAGTATTTTAATGGGTGACTCCGCTAGTACCGTAAGAATTTTACATCAATATCTTCTTGTCTGGTAGTGAAGGTAGACAGTTCCACTCTTCCTGGTTTTATCTTCTCCTTGATCAGATTTTCCAAAAATTGAGGACAGAAGAGAAAGAATCAAGTCTTTCTCGTGAAGTGAAGCGCAGACAGTGCCATTTCCCGGGACGATAACCATTACGCTTTACGTGATGCCAGTGTGCCAGACGAAGAAAAATCTTTGTAAATAAGAAAGCAATAGGAATAAGTTAAGCAACCATTATCCTGTTCAGAATTGAGATGGATGAACACTGTAAGGTACCTTGGGCTGGTGTTACAGACGAAGCAAAGTTCAGTAAATTGCAGAAAAACAAATAATGAAAATAAGAAGTTAAGCAACAATTATTATATATTCCTTACTCTACTATCCGTCCAATGTCTATCTCTTGAATTTCACTTTGTTCTTCGATCATTTAGGTGGTCGCCTCTTGTTGTTCTGACAGTCACCACTGTCGTGTCACCATCTTTGTTCTTGTTCGTTATTTTCTGTCTTCATCTCCTGTTTATCGAAATTCTTCACTGTTAAGATGATAAATAACAACACTACCATATTTTCATGAGCAAATATTCCTATAATTGGCGACTTTTTAAATTCCGTTCACTCATCCGACTAAAAGGGGAGTCGGTGACGAGAGCATTTCAACTGCTTGAAACGTTCAAGATTGTAACCATCAACTGTGGGCTCTGGTCTGACGTCGAGTTCAATAGCTTTCAATCATACTGATTGACCCGCTGTGTTTTTCCACAAATTTAACAAACTGTGACTTGATTTAATTGCTACATAACATGTCAATAATAGATCACATATTATGCAACACAATGAGCCTGTTCAATAATTCGATGGATGACCCTTTAGTAACAGCTGTTACTATAAGCAGCCGACGGCCTGTATGTCAGACAAAGATTAGTAAATAACAATAGCCCAAGGTACCTCTTTGGGTGTTAGCAGTCCCTCAGACAAAACAACAATGAAAACTTTCTTTGAATAGGAACATCTGATTGCAGAATTTCTGAAAGAAATAAAAAATCAAAATGAATTCATTCAATCTTATCTTCCTCTTCATTCGGGTGACTATTGCTTATCAAACTGTTAAGTAATTCTGATGTAAAATGAAGTCTTTTTAATCATGAGCATATAAGCCATTCTTATTGTAAAGTGAAAGTGGCTTCACTCAAATCAACGTTCTTGTAATGATTTCTATGCAATTGTTCTAAAACAAAGAAAATGATAATTATCGTCAAATGTCATATTTTATCCTGGTGGCTTTGCATTTAAAGGACGTAAATGAAGGAAAATATGACAGAAAAACATTAGTAATACTTTCTTATCTACTAACGAACAATAAAGCCAAACTGTCTGCTTTTATCGAAATAGAACATGATTTAATCTTTTAAATATTTAATGCTTTTTTTGATTTTTGACTCTATCCTGTTTTCACCGCAAACTGGCGTTGAACTAGAATTTTTTTTTATTAACTACAATGTTTCTTACTTCTATGAAAGGATTAGGTTGTTTGAAGAACTTTTCTGTCTACTAACTCAGGCATTCCCAAAGTAAATTAATTTCACCGGTGAAATTTCGAAAAACAAAAAAAAGAAAAAGAAAAAGAAAAAGAATTTAAAAGCGGCTGAAAAAATTGCCGATAGTCAGTCCATTTAAAAAAAAAAGACGACACCGTGGGATATTTTTGTGGTCATGGTAACCTTATCATTTATACAGTAATAGGCACGACTCTTAAAAAAAAGAAAAGAAACGACTATAATATTTTTATATATTTATTTTTCGTTTGTGCTTTTCTGGTTTTATTGCGATAGAAGTGATGAATTTATTTATATAATTTTTTTTAATGTTGGATGTTTTTCAAACTGAGGAGTGTACCTGAAGTAAATAATGTCGGAATGCACATCGATTGGCTCAAGTAAAAAACAGAAAAAAAATTCAGAATGTTTTCTATTTATCTGATGTGTACCAACCTAACTACCTACATACATAGATACGTACTTTTATTAAGGCATTTTACCTTCTTTGGACTTCATCTGATCTGACCTGATGAAACCCATAGCGGACGAAATGCCTTAATAGATATAGAACTTAGATAACTAACTTAGATATATAAGCTCTATTACCGATATTGAGCATTGTTTATTTATAAATATAGCACGCAAAAACTCTCTCACACACACACACACACACACACACACACACACACACACACACACACACACAAGCATATATATATATATATATATATATAAAACAGATGAGAATTAAAAAAAAATCATCAAAGAAGATTTGGCAAATAAAAAAGGGTTCAACCAGCAGAAAACTTAAAGAAATTGAAATTTTTATTATAATTTCATTTGTAGAAGTTTTATCAGATGAATGTATATTAGTTGACACATGAAACTTCTAATAATAAAACTAGAATAAAAAAGATGAGATTTAAATGTCTTCATGGGTCTAATGAGTAGAGTGTTTACTAATGGTCCGGGAGACCGGGGTTCAATCCCAGGTCGAGTCATACCAAAGACTCAAAAATGGTTCTTGATGCCGCTTTGCTCAACATTCAGCATTATAAGGTAAGGATCGTGGGTAAAGTGAAGCAATCCAGGGAATGGAGTAGCGCCTTCCTCTACACCTCGGTGTAGTAGCTACTGAAAAGGGAGCCTTTGGGTCACCCTCTACTAATGTCGCTAACTTTAAAAGTATTGCGTTAGGAAAAGAACGTGAATTGACTCGACGACCTAAAAACAAGATGTAAATATTACGAGATACTTTGGCACATTTTTATGGTCAGGATTATTCCTTTTGAATTTGTAAGTTTCAAAATTATTTTCAATATTTGTGTCTTTTCAGAATGGAGTTACAGTTTGAACAGAATAAAATTAGGATAAGAAATTTATAATAAAAAAATTCAAATTGCAAAATTTGAAAATAATCAAGAACCTTGTTGGGTTCAGAATAGGAGGAGGACGAGGAGGATGAGGAGGAGAAGAGAAAAAAAACAGCAGTTCTTGTCCGATGACTGAAGTTAAGCCAAATCAAACCTTATCAGTATTTTATTTTTGTAGTATGGTAATCCCAAATTATCTGTGGTTTCCGTGACTCACAGTCAATTCTATGGTTTGGTTTGGTTTCTTTGTTTAATGGCATATCAACCTTTATAGGTTATTTAATGCCAAAGCCATTCTCTTAGAAGCTGCTTAGATACATAGCTGGGAGGATAAGGGGGTTCATACGTTTCCCAGGGGCATTTTGCCCGAAAGTGAACGTAATAGCGTGACTGGAATACGAACTCGCTTACTACTATTTCGCAGTCCATCGCTTTAACCATTACACCGCGAGGACACCCCCTAGTCAATTCCATGAAGAAATAACGAGTAAATTTTACTTACAATAGTCCTAAAGCGTCGGGTAGTAATTCAAGCATAACTTTTGCTTCATTACTAGACAACCAGCAAATACGTTGGGTTCCCGTTCGAACAACGTCCTTAATGATACTGATACTTTCATTGTTATATCAAGAATTCGGATAATTAAAGAAAAATGTTCAGCGCGAACACGAACTCCACATAATAATTCAGTTGCAGATTGCTCTGAAAATTACCTTATTCTCTAGATTAGAGCATTTTAAGTTGCTCTAATAAAAATCTCGCTTTGTTATGCCGTTTTTTTTTTTTTTTTTCTAGGTTATGGTTACTAACAAAGATAATGAGAAATTTAAAGACAGATGTTATATTTTTTCCATTCTATTATTATTTATTATTATCAATCTCTTATTGAATCTCTTATTGAGTCTAATTCATTAATAAAACTTGATGTAATCATTTAATAAGTTTTGCTTAGTTTGTTATAAGGCTAGAAATATGTGACACACCCAGTGAGAATAACACTCTCTAACAGTAGTCCACAAGTTAACTATTGTATGAGATGCTCATGGGTATGCATTTAGCCAACCCCTACACTACAAGTTGGTTGTGACACAATGTCAATTCTTAAGCTGAGTAAGGTTGGTTTGTATTCAGAGTTTTCCTTCTCTTTGATTCGTTGCCAAATCAAAGACTAAAAAACCTCGGCACTGTTTACCTGGAGGAGGAACAGATGGGTATTAGCACGTAGTAAAACAGTCCCTTCCAAGATTCGAACTTGGTTAATCGATTTCATTTCCAACGACAATAAACATTATGCCTCCAAATAGATATGAATATAATCATTTAATTATCTTAGCTAAGTTTGGCACAAGGCCAGAAATACGTAGTATCCCGTAAGAATATCTCTCACTAACTGAAGTATACTGACCTTATACTTATAAGATGTGCATAGGTATATATGTATATATGTAGATGAAAAAAAAACAAACTGTATCCTGTTTTAACCGCGGTTTTAAGCGTCCTCTGGGAGCCTCGAAAATAATCAGCTTTTGGCTTGGTGGTGTACTAAGTTAAATTAGATATCAAGAAGAAGGTAGGAAAAAACTAGAAAGAAAGAATGAAAGAAAGAATGAAAGAAAGAAAGAACGAACGAACGAGATGAATTTTTTGAAAAGCAGAAAGAAAAAAGCCAAGAAAACGTAGACAAGATTCATTCATGTCTGACCATATTATTCCAGCACAGTTATTTTGTATCTAAGCAGCCTCAGTTCTAAATCGATGATTTCCATCGATTGAAATAAAGAAAGTCATTCAGAAAAGCCGTCTCTTTTCTGCCTCCACAACCCACAAACTTTTTCTTATCTGAAGTGACCCACCCGTAAAAGCTTTAGTCCTCTTTATACACGCTGTTTGTGACCACCCGGAGTGGAAACAGGATGACATAACAAGTGACTCACTAATTTCTCTCAGTTTACTGAAAAATACAAGAATTTTAAAAGGCACTTTTTACTATTTACCTATATCATTTTCTGATATCATATATATGATATCAAGTTTCCTATTTGATACAAATATTTTTAACACAATCATATGGTATAAAGTATTCGTATTTAATGCCAATAATTTATACAGAATTATATATGGTAACGAGTATTCCTATCAAATACTGATACTTTATACATAATTAAATAGTTTAAAGTAACTATTCCTATTTGATAATTATTTGTTTGCACACAGGTTTCAAGTATTTTATCTAACGCCAACAATTTGTAAGTAAATATATGGTTTCAACTAACTAATTGTAATAATCATTCTTAAGCAATTATAGCTTCAAGTAACTAGTCTTAATAAAAATAATTTGCATAGTTATATTATATCAAGTATTTGAGTAATTTTCAAATATCTACTTGATCCATTGAGGCTACACTAGCAGATACTACCACTCAGGGTCAGAGTGGACCTGGGAGTAATGGCAACGTATCTAGGAGCACACTGGAGCATCATACCCAATGTAATTTAGTGCTATACCAAAAACATCCTTCTGCAAAGGATGCACTTATTCCCGCCCATTGGGTTGAAGTAAAATGAGTTCGATTCCCACTTGATGCTCTTTTTCTATTTTAAGTTTACCATGATTAAGTAAAACTAATTTAATCTACATAATGCACCAGCCGTAGAGTAAAATTCAAAAATTAGTCAAACTGATTCATGAAATGATCCCCATCCTCACTGATTCATGAAATGATCCCCCATCCTCACTGATTCGCTCACTAATTCAACCTTGTGTCAAACCAAGTTCATTTTATTGTTTTCGTGCTTAGGATATTGATTTTGTAAAATTCATTTTCTTAATTGTATAATTGCATGAAGGAACGACTAACTGCTACAATGTGACTCTATTGTGACTTTGCACCACACTAGCCTCGGTAGTAATTTGTCATATATGTTGATGGAATATTTGGAGAGATGAGATTGCTATCTATATAATCTTACAAATCTGTTATGACAAATTGGTTTCTAAGTGCTTCTTAGATGAATCCTTGTGTAACACTTGGATATTTCAAGTGTTTACAGTAGTTAATGAAGCGCCCATTATTTTACAGACTCATATTGTAATTGATTGCTTTAGAAACGAGGGCAAAATTTTCCTTAGATAAATTTTATAGTTTTGGGGACATTTCTCGGCAAAATAGTTTTTAATCATTTCCATATTCTTTTACATTCAATTTAAATTATTTAAATAGACACATTCTCCTTTCCCAGGAAATTCTGGGGCTCCAAGAAAAGATATCGTTTCACACTGGAATTACTCTCCACCCAATTGCAAGGAATAGCACCATGCTAGAAGTTCAAGAAAAGCGCTCTCACTCAATACCAAGTAATAATAAATTTATGGAGAATTAAACAATTGATATGACATCAGAAATCACACATTCCCTCCTCAGAAATACAATATTCTATCAAAACTGTATTTCATAAAAATGTTAAAAGATGCTTCTTTTTAAAAGATTAGTGTGCATCAGGTAACTGAAAACGAATAATATTAAGAAAAGTAAAGATATTAAAAAGTGAAAAATTAGTATATTAAAATATACTAAAGATCACTTATCGTTGTCGGAAATGGAATCGGTAAACTGAGTTCAAATCCAAGACGAGGCTGTCTGCGTCTTACTTCGAGCTAATACCCTTTATCATATTTACCACCCCCTCTGCTCGGGCAGGATATGACACAAGGCCAATTTTTAAGCGGAGTTTAACAGGTTTGAATTCAGAGTTTTCCTTCTCCTAGACTAGTTGCCTCACCAAGGCTGAAGAACATAGTCTGTCCTACTATTTACCCATAGATGGAGGGAGAATGATTGGATTCATATATTTCCCAAGGGTATTAGTGCTATGTGAAATGCTATCAGTCTCGTCCAGGATTTGAACTCGTATCACCGTGTCCATTTCCTACGACGATAACCATTACACCACAGGCACTTCCAACACTTTCAATACCCTTTATTTTCCTCCAGCTTGACTGTGTTCTTTAAGCAGCGTATCAAGGAGAAGGAAAATTCTGAATTCAAAGCAACTTTAATCCGCTTAAATTGACATTGTGTCTCATATTGCCTATGTTGGTGTGGTTGAATATATTAAAGTAATTTACACATAACAGATAAACAGAAATATGATTCTTTAATAAAACTGCTTTCAGCCAAGAGGATAGACTTAAAAGTGATCACCTTCTCACATCATGTCCTTCTCGCTTATGTCATCCATCACATAGTGGCTGTCAGCGAGTCTTGACATTGTGAGGTCACTGGTTGGTCTCTCTCAAGACGTAGTAGTTGGTCTCAACCCAGACGTAGTAGTCCAAAGTTATAAAATCTGGAGAACTAATAGATTACATGTTGGGGTCAGGATGACACAATCTTAAAATTTCCAAGCTGATTTTAATAGTACCGTGGTCTAGATGGTCTCGACTCTTTGATTTCCAATTCGCTAAGTTTCTTTTCCAGGCCTTTGCAGACCGTTCCGAGAGAATTTTTTTTTTTTCATTTTCTTGGAAATATTTTGGTTTGTGCATATATCATTAAATTTTAATCTCTTGCACAATTCCCAGTGAATCATTCATCCAACCCAGTCATGTCTTTTCTTGTCTCCCTTTTATGCAATTTGCTGCATACGCTGTGTCAACATATAACCAACACTTGCTATTCTACTATGACAAGTCCTTATTTTGAGCAAATATTAAAATAGATTCAGTTTCTCTCTTGCTCGTTCTCCTTCTAAGCCATATCTTGTGAGTAATTTCCTTAGCTTATCACTTGAGGTATCCATAAAAGTTTTCTAGTTTTTCGCGTGTTTCTATGCCTTTGAGTAGCCTTTGCAGTTACTGGTTGCTGTAATTACTTTCTAAACTCTTTTCTGTATACTCTTCGAATTCTTGAATAGTTGCATCAACGCAATTATCAATGCTGACGAGTCCCCTTCTTTCTTCTTTTTTCGACACATTGTCATTTCCTCAGGTGTAAAAGGTTGAATGCGCCGTCATCAATTCTCTTGTTCTTTCGTCCATTTGTCTGAGTTCCTCCCTTGACCGTTTCAAGAATGGTCCAAAATATCTTACAAAGTGGATTGCATAAGTGTTTATTCCTTTGATGAGATTTCTGCCTCAGAGTATGGTTTCAAGACGTTTTTTTTCAGAAATACTCTTTTCTTACTTTTTCTGTAATCTCTGTTTGATGGTATCCGCTTCTAATATTCGCGGGTATTTTTTGTTTGTCTTTTTAATGTTTTCTTATGCATTTCTGACCTATTCCATCCAGTGTTTTTCTTTTCCCTTTTTTCATTATGAACATGGTATATTTTTTCAATCCCAGATTCCATTCTTATATATTAACTGAAGATTTTAGCGAGAGATTCTAGTTCTTTTTCATTTTTGACAAATATCTTAATATCATCTACATAAGGTGGCTTATCTTATGACTGTATATTGTATCCTTCGTTGTATTTTCTTTGTGCATAATTAAGTGGCGTCATTGTAATAACAAATCATATTGGTAAGAGTGAGTCTCCTTGGAAGATGTAACTTTGGATTTTAACTTCTGCTAGGGTTTATCCTTCTGTTAATTCCATTTCCAAGTTCTCCATGACTTTCGTGAGGTTTATGACTAGTTCTGGGATTTTTAACATTTTCAGAATTTTTGTTGTTGTTGTAATTTACATTGTCTATAAGTGTGGGTCATGGTAATCTTTTGAAGCAGTGTCTCATCAAACGAAACAGACATCAACACGCGACTAGCAAAAGCATGGACAGCTATCGATAGACTATCGGTCATATGGTAGTCAGACCTGACCGATAAAATGAAATGCAGTTTCTTCCAAGCAGCAGTCGTTCGATACTGATATATGGATGCACTACATGGACGCTAACAAAACGTATGGGGAAAAAGCTTGACGGCAACTACACAAAAATGCTGCGAGCAGTATTGAACAAGTTCTGGAGGCAGCACCCCACAAAGCAGCAGTTGTACGGCCACCAACTACCCATCATGAAAACTATCAAAACTAGAACCAGACATGCAGGACAATGCTGGAGAATCAGGGACGAGCTCATAAGTGATGTACTCCTGTGGACCCCTTCACATGGACGAGCAAAGGCAGGACGACTAGCTCGAACCTACATACAGCATCTCTGTGCCGATACGGGATATAGCCCTGAAGACCTGCTGGAAGCAATGGACAATAGGGAGAGGTGGCGAGAGAGAGAGTCTGGGATATCTGTGCTGATGGTGCGACATGATGATTGCCTATAACGAATGTAGGGTCACCACTTTAATTATGAAAACCGGTGAAAAGTTTCCCAGTTTTTTTTCCCTAAAGTCTCAGAAACAAAGATCTACTTATGGAAATTTACTAAGCTTTTTGCTTAGATGTGGCACAAGGCCATATGAAAGGGGCACCCAATGAGACAAAGATCTACTTATGGAAATTTACTAAGCTTTTTGCTTCGATGTGGCACAAGGCCATATGAAAGGGGCACCCAATGAGACAAAGATCTACTTATGGAAATTTACTAAGCTTTTTGCTTCGATGTGGCACAAGGCCATATGAAAGGGGCACCCAATGAGACAAAGATCTACTTATGGAAATTTACTAAGCTTTTTGCTTCGATGTGGCACAAGGCCATATGAAAGGGGCACCCAATGAGACAAAGATCTACTTATGCTGTATCTGCATTCGTATTGTATTCGGTTTTACTAGACTTCTTCTCAATTTGACATTTCTATTTTAAGTTTTAAATGTGTCCGTGAATCATATAACGTTATTGACCGGAACGTTTGCCAATTATTTTACGTCTGTTTTTCATCTTATTTCCATTTCCCTGTCATTCTGTATGTGTGTGTGTGTTTCTCTCTCTCAATCATTTTGCCTCTTTCTCTCTCATTTTCACTCTCTCACACACAGCCTCTCGCTCTCTCTCTCTCTCTCTCTCTCTCTCTCTCTCTCTCTCTCTCTCAATCTCTCACCTTCACTTTCTCATACACACTCTTTCATTCTCTTCTTTTGTTCTATCTCTGACATCAGCCGAGACAAGCAATCATGCCTGCCCGAGCGGGAGGAATTTTGCGCAAAACCTGTTGTACAAGTTCCCAATTTTCTGGCTTCGACGATAGAATAGATTAATTGTGTTCCGACGCGTAAAGTATGGGACATCCCCACCACGACCTATATCTTACCCTTTCAATCAAAAAAAGGTAGGGTCAGGTTTATTGCCTGATTCCAGGGCATAAGGGAGTGCCGATTGGGTTGAACAATTTTTGTCTTTACCTTTTGGTTTGCGAGAAGGTACCTGCATTTATTCCGACCTTGACTCATCACGTGATTGTTAATAGATAAACACACACACACACACAGACACACGCGCGCGCGCGCACACACACACACACACACACTCTCTCTCTCTCTCTCTCTCTCTTTCTCTCTCTCTTTCTCTCTCATCCCCAAAATCTCTTCGGATTTTTCTCTTATCTACCGATTTAACTTTACGGTTTGGGATTCTTTGTTTAATGACCTATCAACCTTCGTATATTATTTAATGTCAAAGCCATCATTGTAGAAGGACAGTTGTAGTGTTATTTAACCCCTATCTAGTGGGGAATAAGGGAGTTTATACCTTTCGAAAGGGTATTAGTCCGAAAGTGGACACATTAATTCGAATGGAGTTCCAACTTGTTTAATTGAAGGCTGCAGTTCAGCCATTATGTCATTAAAATATTAATTGATTTTTGTGCCATCCTATCCGGATAAATAAAACTAAAGTTTGATCGAGGGAGTTCCCTCGATCAAACTTTAGTTTTATTTATCCGGATAGGATGGCACAAAAATCAATTAATATTTTCAAAGATAAATAACTTTTTCTTTATGATCTATTTTATTTTACGGAGATTATATCCCAATTAGTATAAAGGAATCTTAATATAAAAATTTATTTACCATTCTTTTAAAGTTGTTCAAGCTTTAAAATGTTAAGTGGCTTTTGTGCCATCCAATGTGCTATGACAAATAAACATTGTTATTCGTCCCTTCTCCAGTCATATTTCAATGATCAAATAGATACTACTAGAAAATAATGATCTCATGTTAATCAAATACTAAAGACATCCAACATTTCAATCTATTTGGTTACTTTTGTATAGCTTCTCTCCTTTACAGATGTGAATTCCAAACTTTTTGGAGTAAGTATCCATGACATATTGGCTATGTTAAAATGCGATATTATAGTAAGCGTTTTCGAACTACAGACGCACAAGTGTGTCCACTATTGGACTAATACTCTTGGGAAAGGTATGATCCCCCTTATTCCAGCCAGCTATGGTTTATATAGCACCAAATAAAAAGTTCTTCTACAGAGACAGATTTGGCAATTAATAACCCTCGAAGGTTGATATGCCATTAAACAAAGAAACCAACCAAATCCAGACTCTTTTCTGCAACCAAACACGAGATTTCCCCTCTATACTTGATATCAAATGGCAGAGTCACGTCCAGGACCGCAATGATTCTACCAAAAGAGAATTCTTATTAGGTTTCAACAACTACACGTTGGACAAATCATTTGAATCGAAAAGCGCCAGATGCCCAGAAGATTATTGTTCAGACAATATGGACAACTAAAAAAGTTTACAAAGATTCTATCAAAATCAATCTTATGTGTTAAAGAATATCCACGAATATCCATTATCCACAAATGATCCACCAAGTTTTAATAACGCTATGATATGAAAACGATATATCCGATAGAACATCCAGGAATGGATGCTCGAATCAAGGTAACGCATGACACAATTATATCAACTGCTAAATTACTGTTAGCTGAGTACAGTGTTGGCATATGACTAATAGAACAGTAAGATGAATAACAAAAATAAACAAGTTTTCTTCGAAACAAAAAGATAATCAACGAATATAGCAAAGATAATTTTGGAAATAAACAAAAAGCTAATAACAAAGTTCATTTTCTTGTAAAGATCAATTTTAATAAATTTTAATAAATTTTAATAAATTTTGATCAAATACTGAAAATTATGATGAAACTTTGAGTTTCGGCAATTTTGAACAACTTTTATCTAAACTGCTACGACGGGGACAATTAGTAAATAATACCGACATATTCCATGTTCTACAGCCACCAATCTGGGAGTTTCCAGTCGAAACACGGTTTTGTCTAGACTTGCAATTCTCATTCAGGCTTTCTTGATATTCCTCGACTAAAGTTCCATTCAAGAGTGGAACTTTGAACAATTATTTTTGAGTGAAACGTTGAACAAATTCCTTCGCAGGTGTTTAACAACAGCACGTGACCTCGAGTTTTTTTTTAAGTTTATGGTCAATAAGAATCTAATTAGTCTTTTAATGTCTGAGTTACTCCCGGCTCATCATTTATGGTCCTATTTTTACTCATTATAATCATTCTTCTTATTCCTTCAACACATCTCATTGTCATATCATCTGAGTCGGGTACAATTTGGCCTTGTTTAGGGTGATTTTATAAAAAAAACCCAAAAAACTTGCTGTACAACAATGGACAAGTTATTTATCTATCAGACCATTGCTATTAATGCGAGTGCAGTCCACGCTGAGTGTTTCAGTATTTTGTCTAAATCCAACTCTGATCCACTTGATAAATATCTAGAATCTTTCTGGTAAAATGGTAAGCAAACTGGGCTAAGAATTGTTGGTGAGTTGGGTTATCACAGGGTGTCTGATACTTCAAGCTTGTGTCCAGCTAAGATTGGTTAGTAAATAACGAATTCGCAAAAATGCATTGTGTGATGTATAAAATGCTTCTAAAATCTTTTAAGAATTGAATTTTATATTTATTGCTATGAAAAACCTGGAGAATTTTCTGCTTTAGTTAGTCCAAAAAATCAATAAATGGTGTTACTATCTCTGAAGAGTGAAGGACGTTTGAAGGACAATCACAAACTTCTCATGTGTGGGTAGATTCTTATTATTTATTTATTTTATTTGGATGAAGGACAATATACATATATATATATACATATATAAACAAGAATCTGGTCATACCGGCCCTCCTCAATTCAAACAAAAGAATATATATATATATATATATATATCAGTAATATCCAGCCAGCGTCCGAAAACAATGGGTGTGGATTATTCGCGTATAGAATATATGAAGAATTTCATATATATATATATATATATATATGAAATTCACACACATATACACACACGCGCACGCGCGTGTGCGTGAGTGTGTGCGTGCGTGTGTGTGTGCGTGTGTGTGCGTGTGTTTGTGTATTTCAAAAGACCAGGTAAAATGGTGAAATCGAAACAGGTATTTATAACGTGGGAAAAGAGATCCAACGGTGTTTCTCGTTTTTATGAAACTCTTTAACGCACGGAGATTATAAAACGCCCCTGATCTCATAAAAAAAAGATGAATGGTTGTATAAATACGCGACCAGACACCATTATCTTCTGCTATGTTATGGAACTAACAAATGAAAATGACAAATGAGTAAAAGAAATGAAAAAGAAACCAGTGTTACAGGCTATTCAACACATGTTATCCTAACATCGAGTCTGAGTCACTTTTAAAGGACAGTAATTTTATTTTCTGAAGAATAAAAAGATCACCAGTAAGATAATATTTTGTTTGTTCGAACTGGTTCTCGTAAATAGAAGGTCTGGTTGGAGTAAAACAACTGTTAATGATATTACAAAATACAATTCACTACACACGCTGGGCTTAGAATACGCCAACTGAATACCCTGAAGAGGGGTAAGATACCCCCCAATCTATTTATGTCACTGCATCTAGTGATGTGGCTCCAGTTCTGAAGGTCTTGGAGGTGTGGAGTCTCGCATTTATTGTTATTTGAGATTCACTCTGATCCGAAATGATTGTACCAGTCTATTGCTCAAACAGAATTAGTATTAGATAAGAATATTTAAATTATATAACTATGCGTTAATTTTTTGTATTAAGAATAGTTACTTGAATAGTTTACTAAAGATTATTATTAGTTATTTAAAACTATATAATTGCTTGTAAATTACAGTGATTAGGAATAGTTACCATATAATGTGTGCAAATTATTAATATTATGAATAGTTGAGGCTATTGTTTACAAAGGATCATTATTTACTGGAAACTATATAATTGTTTTCCTAAATAAGTTAGACATCACCATCAAATAAAATATGTGTTGACATACCGTAAAACCAATCACACACGCGTGGGTACCCACACACACACACACATATGTATATGTAAAACTGGTTAATACAGATTGAAAACTTTAAATTGATTGTACTCTTCATATCGATATACCCATAAAAAATAAGTTGCTTTTTACTAGGACTTTAAAAAATCTCTCTCTATATATGTATTTAGCCTTTTTTTGTGCTATAATTTGGCCTTGGATGCCTGACCAAATCAATAAAATTAGAAATACGGTTGAAGATAACCAATCACAATTAGCATAGCAGACAGTAAAGGAAGTTAGTGGAAGGAAAATAACCTCGAGAGTAAAACTAAAAGTTGCCAGCCAAAAAGAAAGACGTCAGAAAAGAACATTTCAAGAATCGACTTGAAAACTCCCCTAAAATCACAAATAAACCTACTGAAGAAAATAGACAAATAGACATCAAACTTGAACTGAGGAAGATAATAACGCAGTTCTAAAAAAAAAAAAAAGATGAAAGCAAAAAAGCTACTGGAAGGTGAGGAAAGTTGACTAAAATTCCTCTTAGATAATGGAACACCGTGTATAAACAAAAGACAATAGAGAAATAGATGAAAGGCAGCATCCTTTCCTTCCAAAAGGAGAACAAAAAAAAAAGTTACCTTTCCTACAAATACCAGTTAAGGTTTATGATCACCTGCTTCTCAATCGTATTCGACCTGAAGTTTAGAAAAATCACAACGATTTTCGGAGAAGTCGATCCACAACTTCCCATGTTCTGACTATTCATCGAAGGAGTACATACAAAAAATCTCCCGGCAGCACAGTCTGTCGATATCTGCCATGCATTTGACTCCATACACTGAGGAAAGATGGAATAGATACTTTTAGGATATGGTTTCCTCAAAGAAACTATTACTGCTATGAACAGGAAAACAATGGCTCGCCAACCCGATGGCAAGAAGCAGACAACATCCCGCAAAAACTATTATGCGTGCAAAAGACGCAGATGATTTAGCGTTTCTTACAAATACATCTGCCAAAGCTAAATCCTTGCCACATCAGCTGAAACTGGCAGCAGTAGCCATTGGCAGTGAGTGCAGATTAGATAGAGTTGATGTGTTTTAATCAAGAGGGAGCAATCTTCACTTTAAACCTCTTAAATTAGAAGACTAATTCACATACCGCAGTAACAATATCTCTTCAACAGAAAACGGTGTGAACCTACGTATAGGGAGGGCGTTGTCAATTATATGAAAAACTGATTTCTCTGATGAAATAAAGCGAGAATTCTGCCAAACAGTTGCTGTGTCAGGCTCAAACAGAATTAGTATTAGATGAGAATACTTGAAATTATATAACTATGCGTAAATCATTTCTATTAAGAATAGTTACTTGAAGTTTTAATTGTTTACTAAGGATTATAATTAGTTATTCAAAACTATATAATTGCTTGCAAATTACTGGGGTTAAGAATAGTTACCATATAATGTGTGCAAATTATTAATATTAAAAATAGTTGAAGCTATCGTTTACAAAGGATCATTATTTACTGGAAACTATATAATTGTTTTCCTAAAAGAGTTAGACAAAATCTTTGTAATATTTAGGTACGAGCGTGTTTGTGGCGGGGATATCCCATCATTGAGCCGTGAAAAGTACCCGTTGTGGTTGGTAGTATCGTGGTAGTGGATGCGCTAACATGTTCTGCATTACTTCACTTTGAGTGGGATTTGAAAGCTTCATTGATGGCCAGAACGCCACGGAAGCATCCAAAAAACATTTGTGTGAAAGATGAAGGCGCAGTAGATCATTATACAGTTAGCAGCTGGTTCAAGAAATTCCGCTAGGGTTACAAGAACATCGACGGTCAGGCAAAAGTCAGGTAGGCCTAAAATCATATAGTCCGAGGCCGTACTCCCAGCCATAAAGGCAAATTCAGTGAGTAGCAACACTTGGAGAGTATCAGTTCAGTCCCGTCTGTTTTGTTACCTTCATGACTTTGGCAAAATCATCCAGAGGTGCAGAATTGTTCTTCACCTTACACAAACATATCAACACTTTTCACTCACCCGACTATTTATAGATATATATATATACATTAGAAATTTATACTTTATCACTTTATGTTCGTTTCATGATCAACAATTTCATGTAACAAAGATACAATCATCAGATTAAACTGAAGTGGAGTAAAAAGAATTATTACTAAATATTGTACTGTGCAATGAATAACTTTTTCTCCTATTTCCAACTTCTGCTCCTTTGCATTATACTATGAATATTCATGATTTAATAATTCTTTTCTTCCTCCATTCACTCTTTAAACAAACATAAAGAAGGGATATATATATATATATATATATATATATATATATATATATATATATATATATATATATATATATAAGGTTTTATCTTGCTCTGCTCGCCAGTATTTGAGCACATTTTGGTTTAAGGAAAACGTTTTTAATTAGTTAGTCTTATATATATATATATATATATATATATATATATATATATATATATATATCATCATCTTGTCGTGTCACCAGCACAGATATCCCTGACCCTCTCTCGCCATTCCTCCGTATCGTTCATTACTTCTGGCGGGTCCTCTGGGCTACATCTCGTATCCTCACAGAACTTTCGGCCATGTGAGGGGGTCCATAGGAGGACATCACTTTTGAACTCGTCCGTACTCTCCAGTAGTGTCCTGCATGTCTGCTTCGTCTAACTTTGATAGTTTTCGTGATGGGAGTTAGGTGGTCTTACTGTTGGTGCTTTGTGGGGTTTTGCCTCCTGGACTTGTTCAAAATTGCTCGCAGCATTCTTGTGTAGTTGCTGTCAAGCTTTTTCCCCATCTGTTTAGTCAGCGTCCATGTAGTGCATCCATATAGTAGTATCGACACGACCGCTGATTGGAAGAAACTGCGTTTCATTTTATCGGTCAGGTCTGACTTCCATATGACTGATAGCCAATCGATAACTGTCCATGCCTTTGTTAGTCGTGTGTCGATGTCTTTTTCGGTTGATGAGACATTGCTGCCTAGGTAGGTGAACTTTTCGACTCGTTTCAGAGAGCTACCGCCTAGTGTGGAAATGTTGCTTGTTTGATTAAAGCACATGTATTACTTTTTGTTGGAATTGACATGGAGGCCAATGCTCGCGGTGGCTCATTCCAGAATATGCAGTAGGGTTACGGCTTGGTCGGGTGCATTTGCCAGAATCGCTATGTCATTGGCGTAGTCGGCGTCGGTAATTGTTTTTGCGGGGTACCTTCTGCTTCTTTTTTTGTCAGCTCGAAGCCATTTTCTTTGATTTTATCAATCGATATTCTAAGCACGTAGTCTAGACAGATGATAAAGAGGTATGGCGTTAGTGTGTCCCTTGCAGTACTCCTGTTACAATGTCGAAGTAGTCTGTGTCTCCATCCAGCGATCGTACTTTCACTTTGGTGTTTCTATAAAGAAACATTATGGCTGCGGCGGTCTCTTTTGGTATGCCGTATGTGAGAAGAATTTGATCCATCTTCCCTCTGTGAATAGAATCAAAGGCCTTGATAAAGTCGACAAATAGTATTGTCGTCTGTAGGTTTTTTGTCCGTACGCCTTCAAGGATTCTACAACATTCTTAGGAAGAATCAAAATGGCTTCCGAAGAAATAGATCCGCGATATATATACATATATATATATGTATATATATAGCGCGATGAGTATGGTGTCGCTTGAATAACACAAAAATGAAAATAATTCTGAAGTCTCACTTTATCAGATATATTTACGAAAGTTACATGAAAATGCATTGAAATATTATTGATAAAATCTATCTAAGAAAATATCCATTGCCTTCAACCATGGCCTCCAGACGACTTCAGAATCTCCTGTAAACCTTTCCAACTGTCTCCTTATTTCAATTGGTAAATGCTGCTTCTAACCTTGATTTCAGTTCATTGGTGTTGCTCGGAGTTTTATTGTTCTCTTGCTCAACCGCACTCCGCACATAATAATCAAAAGGACAGCAATTTGAAGGTGGTCAAATGTCATGTCACAGAAATTTTTGACAACCAACACTAGGTTCTTCTGCTTCAGTGGCATGTTGCAGAGTCCTATTGCCAGATGGAGGGCCTTCCAGCTGACACCCTCTCGATCCCGAGCATTTCATGTATAACTGCATGTTGAGTCTGACGCCATGTGGGAAGATAAATGGAGGCATAATGCACCACTAGTCAACACCCAAAACTCCATGATGTGGATTGTGTGTTTGGTTTTAATCAATATCGGTACATGTTGTCAGGTCACAGCAAACCAACAGTTGTTCTGTGAGCTCACTATCGAATCCGGGCAGATATTTTTTCGATCTGACAATGTTTAAAGAATGTTCGATTGGAAGGGTTTCTTGATTTTGAAAAGTTCTACAGCGCTGTCTTTCCACATGACGTTCTTTGTCTGAGATAAAATTGGCCCTTTCTCATCGTGTATGAGAAATATGGAATGTCTTCGTGCACTACCAGACAGATAAGAAATCCAGACATTCCCATGTGACCTTATTGACTAACTGAAATCGTCATTAATCACAGTATAGATCTCACTAACAAATTCGGAAGTTCTTTTTTTTTTATCAGAACAATCAAAGAGAAGCTTTTGAGCGGCTGTACATTTTGTAATTACCATTGAACTTATCCAATTCTTTTAAAATCCTTTTCATTGTGCTCAAACTGACACACAAACATTGAAATCTTTGCATTGTAGCTTCCGTTGTGAATGCTACGCTGTACAGGATATCGTTTCCAAATTTTGGGTAGAGTCATAGTATTGCTTTCTTCATAGATTGTGCCCAACTGACAAAACCAAAACAAAGCAAATGCATGAAATCGACAATTTGAAATATCGACAATTTACTCATCGCATCTTGTATATAAGCTTCAAAAACGATGCAGCTGTTTAGGATTTGTCATTGTTTTTTGATAACATGTATTTGAACTATTTTAACTTCTTTGTATCCCTAAGAACAATAATTGCGGACAGCCCAACCCGCGGAAAAACTTTCTTAGATATTTTCTGGGTGAATGAGTAAAACGCTGGGACAAGCCATCGAGAATTTCGGCAACTATCAAAGAACCAGCTCGACTTCTTTCAATTCTGTACACTCCCAGTCTCACAAAATTTATCAACTAAGTGCAACACTGTCGATTTGTTGGGGGAGAGTACACTTGGGAAATTTCCCATTAAATTCCTCTCTTATACGTTGGTGAGATTTATACGAGAAATACGCCTGTCCTTGAAAAACGATAAAGCGAACACAATACAAATGAATGGATGCCTGAATGAGGATAGCACATAATGAAGTCATTTTAGAAATTAGCTAGATACTGTTGAGTACAGTCGTCTCTGAGTACTGTGTTTGGTACGTAACTTATATTGTTGGATAAAATTGACGTGCACGTAAATTCTACGCTTTTAAAAGCCGAATTCTTTGGAAGCAGCAAATCTATCTATCTATCTATTCGGGGATCGACTGAAAAGTTTTCATATACCCTACCGGTAAACAGTAATGAATGTGTCCCATTCCTCATAAATACGTTGGACACTATGGTGGGTAATATTGCTGATTAAGTAGTCACCATAAGCAGTGGATATCTTTTTCATGTTGCTGTTTTGTTTGTGTTATAAAGATTTCCATTTTATTTTCAACCTCCGTTTTGGTTATTTCTTATTCACTAACCTTTTGTTAGGTTACAATAAAGTTTATCGGCTGACCATGATACTCTCATGGAATGTGACCAAATAAGGTTTATTTTCAACATAGTTTCCTTTGCGGTCGCAAACTTATTTCCATAGGTCTTGCAGCGTTTGTATTTTATTAGTCAAAAAATTATCTTCTGCAGATATGACATTATCACATGAACTTTTCAGCTAATGAACTTTTTGGCTCACCCTCGTATGTCGGTAGGTATCAGACAATGACTGATGTTTATACAGTAGCATTGCTTCCAACAAAGCCTTCATCTGATGATGACTCTGGATTCAGGCCCATGCCTTTCAGAGAAAGCATAATTACCACTAACCCAGAGTGCCCCAGCAGTAACTCACAATACCATCAGATTTTGTTGGATTGACGTCACTCTGGAATTGCCATATCCATGCTGATGCACAAAGAGCCTTTTCTTGGATCTTTTTTATGTATTTCCTCTTGTCCGATAAAGTCCAAGATTAGTCTAGAATACGGAGGTTGAGTCGGTAATGAAACCTCGGCATCCGACCTTGATAGGAAATACGTTGATTATCCAGCCATTTCTGACACATTGTTTTCGCAAATCATCGAATTTTTCCAACTTAGGCTGATGTGCCCAGTCGAAATTTTCCTCCAAAGGGACTGTTAACTCAATAACGAAAACTTTCTTTAATATAATGGACCAAATCACAATATCTGGACGCTGGGTCACTATCGTTATTCCTGTTGGAAATACGAAATGACGTTCTAAATCAGTTGTAATGTGCCAGTTCATGTAGCCATCGAGCAATGATGATCTGTGCTTATTTTTACACGAAAGTTTCTAAATATTTCCTTCTTTAACGAAATGAATCGCTCTATTAGTAATATTGTTTTGAGTTTTTTTGGTAGTCTTACGACATATCTTCGCAGCCTCAGCAAAAATCTCAAGGAATTCGTTAAGTCTCCACGTGTAGCTTCTTAGAGCATTCTCGCATCCAGTGAGAATATGTTTGAGGTTGGCAGTTTTCCCACATGCTCTGTATCAGTCGAATGTAGTTAACCCCCAAGCATGAAGGTTGACTGGTGTTGGTAAGATGTAGACTGCCTTTATATGTTATTGAGGTCGTCCCATGTGATAGCTCTGTCTTTTGGCCTTCCCACTTGGTCCATGCGCCCTGTTTCCTTTGTCCTACAGCTGTAGCAATATGCATGACCTTCTCAAAATGATGAATTTTTTCCGAAAATATTTTTCTTTTGTTTATTGTGGATTCTTTGGATCATCAACGCTGTGGATGAAGGCCTAGGCCTTGCTCTTCCATTTGCCACAGTACCAATTATTTATTTCATCTTAAGAGCCGATTCTGTATTCTCTACAGCTATTTTTACCTTCCATTTCTGACCGGTTATTTCGGAAGATCAGGCGTTCTTCACTAGTGGGTCGCGAGAATCATGCAGCATCTGGAAAAGTCGCACTTAACCTAATTTAAATTCCTCAACAAGTAACAACATTGGGAGTTTTAGCTTCGTTGATAAACTGTATGGTGTCACATTTGTTGAAGAGTTAGGTACTCGCAACGATTTTTCATATATTTACTGATTAACCGCCTCATTGTTTTGTAATTGATACCTCATATATTTGCATTGGCCATGATAATTCAGGAATTAATCCAAAATGAATACACGATACTTTACCTTTATTCACTGGGCTATTTACCTAATGAGTAGAGTGTTCGCCAATGATCCGAGAGACCGGGGTTCAATCCCAGGTCGAGTCATACCAAAAACTCAAAAAATGGTACTTGATGCTGCCTAGCTTAACACTCAGCACTATAAGGTAAGAATCAAGGGTAAATAGGAGCAATCTAGGAAAAGGAGTAGCTGTGTGTTAGCTATTGAAAAGGGAGCCCTCGGGTCATCCTCAACTAAGGTCAGCAACTTTAATTTACTTACTTATCTTTATTCAAGAGGTCACATTTATCAATGGGACATAATCTATCTTTCAGCAGATTGCTTAGGTCCTGCCAACAATATCGATTAGTAAGTGGTAGGGAGTAGCAGCGACCGAGGATCTTTACGCTTTTTTTCGTGGATTGTGGGGATTTCGTTCCCATCGATAGAAAAATTTGTCTTTCTGTATTTTCTTTTAATTATTGATAAACTGCGGCATTTTGAAGGCTTTATTTTCATAGCAGCCTATTTGAAGAGCTCCTGTAGGCGAGTCACCAGTTATTCCGTGTGTGATCTGGGTTCTGCGACAAGAGTTACATCATCCATAAAAGTTTTTATAAATGGACCGGTTATTTCAAAGGTGTTGACTTCAGCACAACGCAATATCATCTCCATTACCAAAATGAAAAGTAGTGGAGAGATAACACACCCTATCATAATGCCAATATTCAACTTTTGCCAGTTAGTTGAATATTTATTATTAGAAAACCTCACATAGGTTCATTTGAAGTACGCTGATTGTGAGGTTTTTAATGTCCTGTGGAATCCATAAGAACTCCATTGCTATCTCAAGTAGTCGGTGTCTTACTGAGCCATATGCGTTTGCAGATCTAACCAAATGACGTGAAGTTCGACTGGTTTATTATTTTTGGCCGTTTTTATTCGGTCCCACAACATAATGGTATGTTCAATACAACCTTGGAAGCCGGGAATTCCAGCCTTTTGTATTGATGTATTGATATATATGAAAAGCTTCTAAAGTAATATTTCGTATATTTTCCATGAAAATGCAACAGCGAATACCGACAAGACAATAAAAACGTTAGATAGAGTAAGTTTTCGGCCATAAAACACTATTTTTCCAAATCGTCAACTCAAATGACAAAATAATTGCTCCAGAAGTAATTCTTATTTTATTGAAATTTCCCACAAAGTTAGAAGTGGATGGTAGTGGTATGTTAATAGAGGTTGGATCTCCCAATCAACAGCTAATATTTTTGTCTTGTTACCAAGAGCATCTGACCAACGAATCCGCTTACTAAGAGTTACCGGCTGCTTCTAAAGGTTCATCAACCTAAGTAATGAGTAAGCTTATCGTTACTTCAGTGATTGAACCGACACAGTTTAATGTTATACGAAGGAGAGAAAGAAACTGGGTGCAACATGTTGGTTGAAACGCTCTACGCTGATGATATGTTTAATTTTAAGCAGGATGTGGATTGCTTTCTCTTCTGTTAAAAATAAAGGAAGGGCAGTCAATTCTTATTCTATATTAAAAAATAATTAATCAATCATAATAAAAATATTACTTAACTTCGAAATGAAACATGCTTATTAATGTTCTTTATTGATAAATATTATCATGAATAGACTTGAAGACTTTATCATGACTCTGAATATATATATATATATATATATATATATGGCTTTTTTCCGTTGGTCCGATGAAAGAAAAAAGTAAATACTTTAAAATGAATGGGTCCACAAGAGAACTTGCTTTTAGGTTATTTGTGTTACTGATGTTTTCAGTCGTCTTCAGGAAGACTATATATATATATTGTCATCCACAGACGGACTGTTTCGTTGTATCACAACTCTTCAGTGTGGCAAGACACGTAGAACGCTTGAAGCTGGGATCAAAACCCGCCCAACTTTACGTTAGACTTAGTATCAGACCGCTCGGCCAATATGCATACCACGTCAGCTAGGGAATTATAAGGTATTAAGTAGCAGCAGCAGCGTTTGTTTGTTTACATTTTATATCTTACCGGATACCAGAGTGCTCAATTAGTTTGAAGAGCGAGCATAAAGATCAGAACGATGTTAAGAAAAAGTATAAATGTGAAATAACTTTTTATTATATAATTCCAAAATATAAAGTTAAATAAACTTATCTTGATAAAGTTATAAGAATAATTATATAACATTCGAAAAAACAGATGATCAAAAATATCGGAACGATTAAATGAATCCGTAAAATTTAATGATTATTTTGTATTATTAAAATTTTTTTAGGGTAAGAATATAAAATAAGGTATTTTACAAAATTTCACCGGCTTTTGCATTGTAAGCATGGCGAAAAATCTGTGACATCATTGGAACTTAGAAAACTGATAATCAAGTTACATAATGAAGATAAACTCTTGATTGGGGATATTTCAAAGACTGTGGGGAAATCTAAAAGTGTTATCCATAGTATTTTAAGGAAACTTGAGGAAACTTGAGGAAACTAAGTCATGTGAAGCCAAGAAACTGCCTGGCGAGCCTAGGAAAACTACTGCAATGGAAGATAGATGTATTGGAAATAAATTTAAAAAAAGGATCGTTTTGTAATAGCAACCGCTATCTCTAAAAGACCTAATGCTAATCTTGGTATTAAAATATCAAGGCATAGTATTTCCCGAAGACTTAATGAAATGCATTTGAACAGTCGAGTAACTTCTGTATATATAAAAGTTAAGTTGGTGACCTTTTCAAAAGCTACCACACAGAGGTGTAAGGGAGGGCTCCACTCCATGGGTAACTTCCCTTTACCCTTGATCCATACTATATAATGCAGAGTGTTAAGTTAGGCGGCATCAAGTACCATATTTTAAATCTTTGGTATGACTCGACCTGAACCCCGGCTTCCTGGTCCATTGGCGAACATTCTACTCATTTGGCCAATGATACTGATAGTCGGAAAGCATGTTTGGTTGAAGGGGATGATTGAGTTAATTCAAAAGTTTTGCATCCCATGACCTTCATTGTCTGTGATAAAAATTGATCCTTTCTTGTATGAGAAATACGGAATATCTTCGTGGACAACCTGACTGATAAGTAATCCAGACACTCCCATGTGACCTTTTCTTATTAGAACGATCAGAGTGAGGCTTCCGAACGGATTAATCTAACTTTTTAAAAAATCCTTTCGTTGTACTCAGACTGACACTTGAACGTTGAAATTTTCGCATTTTAGCTTTCAATGTGAATGTCATGCAGTAGAAGATGTCGTTTCCAAATTTTTGGAAAAAGGAACTGCGTCATTGTGCTACTTTACTTACAGATAGTGCCCGACTGACTTTAGTTTGCTGCACAATAAACAAAACCGGAAATAATTAAAACGCATGCGTGAAATTATTAATTTAAAATGGTGACTATTTACCCATTACAGTATATATATATATATATATATATATATATATATATATATATATATATATATATTATTGACATTAAGTGCATTTACCAGATTAGTCATAACAATAGATTATGTTTTGTTTTATAACCAGAATGTTAAATGTACTTTCTCTTTTTTCAACATGGATTTATTTGCTTTTATTCCTTTGAATATTTTTATATTATATTTAAAATGCCAAATTTAATACTGAAAAGTCATTTTAAGTGGGAAGCACTCATATTTTGCTCAACAAAATAATTATGGTTTTATTTTCAATTAATTTTTAGGATCTGTACCTAAAATTTCACTTTCAGGGACAATTGAACACACACACACACACACACACACACACACACACACACACACACACACACACACACACACACACACACACACACAAATATATTCTCTTTCGCTAACTCTCTCTCTCTCTCTCATCATAAACACTCTTACAAACACATACTCTCTTTCTGTCATGTACTCTCTTACACACACACTCTCATTATATGGTTTCAACTATCTATTCCTATTTAATAATTAAAATCCTTTGTTTGCACATAGTCATATGATATCTAAGAAAAATAATTTTCAAACAGGTCTATTTGACCAATAGATGGGATCCTAATAGGGTGCACCATAGAGCGATGGCAACGAAGCTGTGATTCCACACTGAACTGGAGCCACACCATCAGATATACTTTAGTGTCATACCCAATACAGCTAATCTCAGATGGTGTTATATTCGAAATTATCTCAGTCGCAACAAGACTATGTTCTTTTTAATACGACACAAGACTGAATGAAGATTAAAAAAGGAAGAATATGTTGCGCCAATCTTCTAAGGTGGCAAAACATGCCTAACTTGAAAGTCTTGCTTTTGTTTGGGATTGAACACTGACCATGGATATCGTTGGGAAATACACATCTATCTTAGCTACAAAGAATGCCATTAAATAACTTTTCTACGAGAGGAAAGGTGGCTGAAAAGTTCTGAGTCCTACTAAGATAGGAATAGCCAAGAACCATGAAATATATATGCAATTCTCCTGTTCAATACACTTTGCAGATCGTTTCTCAAATTTCTTTAAAGAAATAATAAAAATAAAAATAAAACGATAATTCTCTTCATGGTTAGGCCGAAAACCTTTCAGTAAATCGTATATTCATATGGCTAATATGCAATAGATGTTCAATAGGGATCAATGTTTTGCGTGTGGCATCACAAGCCATTGGTTTTGGCGAGAAGCGATCGATGAAATTATCGTGTAAATTACTCATAAATTATCAAGTTACATGAAAATATCTTAAATTAAATCTATTTAAAGAAATCACTATTCGCTTCAACCATAGCCTCCAAATGACTTCGGAATCTCCTACCAGCTTTTCTAACGCTCTCCTTGTTTAAATTTTAAATGCTGCAGTTCATCTTTCGTATTGCACGGAGGTTTGTTGGTTTCTCGCTCAGCCACGCTCACACATATAACCAAGTAGATAAAACCTGAAACAAGCAAAGTACATACGTGAAATTAATAATTTTAAAAAGTGACTATTTAAATTACGATTTTTTAGACAGATCTACTTGTCGCATACATGAGACCCAAACAGGTACGAGCTCTAAGGTCAGGGTGGACAAGGGAGTTATGGCAATGACGGAATAAGGTCTTACTCGGGATGTCCAGAGGATGCAATCAACGTATTCTAAGCACCTGCCTACTGGGCCATTTGAAGTAGGAAGAACAGGTTATTTTGGTGACAGAATTTAATGGAGAACCTACTCTTGGTCTTTATCAGTGTTTTAAGAATTAGCATTAATGTTAAAGTTAGATGTCTAATTTTACGAAGTATGTTCAAAAAGTATCGAAATAGACTGTGTTTGCCAAGACAGAAATGAAGAACGAATTAAACGTTAATTTCCTCACACACAAATTATCAAATTTGTAAAATCTATCAAAAAAAATCAAGACCTAAAAATGCTATTAAATATAATAATGTCTGCAGGTTTGGAATATTTTTAAAGAATGAAAAGCAAACTTTTTCTTGTCAAAGAGAAAACTGTCCTTCTTTTCACAGCATTATATATATATATATATATATATATATATATATATATAAAGTAACTTTACAATTTAACAGGAATTTAAAGGTCACTCTCTACATGTCAAAGGAAACAGAGAAAATAAAAGGGTAAAATGCCTAAGAAAATTAAATAGATATGGCTGTAGGCTATTTTATTTACTGAAGTTCTCTCAGCCTCATTTATGACTGTGTCCTCCTCTTCCCGATATAAAACAAAACGTTTATCAACAGCAATAACAAAAGTCTGTTAATAATTACATATTCAGAAACCAGATAATAAACTGATGTAAATAAAAACTAAAGTTGAAGGATCCCATCCTCACCCCGCTCAGCAGATCAATAAAATGATTCCAGCGACGAAGTCATCTCATCCAATATTTTAATTATTTATTCTAGTCGATTCCCAAGGCTGGGACAGGTTAAGTGCTTGCACCGTTAAACATCCTAGGTGCAACAGAAAGCCAGAGGACCATTTCGATTATTGATAGATCGATATTATTTCTATGGAAACGGTCTCAATCGCTGATTTAGTTTCCTGTTTTACCAGTTTCTCCGTTTTTTCGCGGCCACCAGAACGTAAGGGGATCCGACAGGTGTGACCCACCCGGTGAAGAGAGAGTTATTACTGTTTTTCTTTTTTCTTTTTTTTTTATGCACGGCTGAAGATAGTTAAATGGATGGTCAGTCTGGTTTTTTTTGGGGTTTTTTTTTTTGCAACAAAAGAAAAAAATGTGTCAGGTTGTGATTGGTTAATTTCTGGTTCTTCGCTTTTTGATTGGCGCAAATTCTGTTGGTCACGTTTGCCAAAGTTTCATGTCAAATATTGAATAAATTACGTAATAATCAATAACACCTGATTATGAAAGAATTAAACCAGTACTCATTTTTTTTCTTGTTTATTCTTATCAATGAATCGAGAATGATTCAATCTATTCATAAAATTTATATTTTAACTTCCTAACGGATTATTATGATAATATAAATTCTTTTTTGTTTGTTTGTTTTTAATTTGCTTTTCTTTAAATTCCTTTTAGAATATTACATGTTAACTCATAAAAGAATTTAATAATATATTAATATATTCCCGTTAGATTTCAGTTCAGCCAGATTCTATTTTGAACTTCTTATACCTTGCAATATCTATTTCACAAAATCGGTCAGTTTTTTTTTTAATTTCTAAGCTAAAACGGTGGTTTGTTTGGTTTTAAGGCATGTCAACCCTTGTTGAGTTATTTAATACGAAATTGTTGGGTTTTTTTTTTTTCGTCCCGTACCGTGTTTGACTGCATATAAGGCGCACTTTTTTTTAATTAGAAATATCTTTTAAATTTCTCCTGCGTCTTATATGCCGTATGTAGGTTTAAAATTCGCGATAGTCGACCGAAATTAATTACCTGCCAACTCCTATTAGCGTAGACTTTAGAGTAACTTTCATATACGCATTGTCATTATTTAAAAGGCTATTATACAGATTAAAAGTGTTATCATTGATAATATTAGTTATATTAATTTTATGACGTTTTATATTAGTATTTTGTTTTTGATTTGCCCTGCTGAAATTGGGATGCATCTTATACACCGTCAAATACGATAATTATGTTGTTTCAAGTAACTAATAATCATTTGCAAACAATTATTGCTTCAAACAACTATTCTTATTGATTTATATGTAATTATAGAAAAATGGTCATGAAAGAGTCAAAATAGTCCAACCACTTCCTTGACTGTGCAAAGAAGTGCTGCCGGTTTAAAGTTTTAGGTTAAAATGAGCATTTATTCGAATGAGATGCCTCCTACCCGATAATAAGAACACTTTTAAGATGGAACAGAGACTAGACGAGGGTCTTCGTCCGAAAACCTAGTAAGCTATATTTTAATCCTCTGCGTTGAGCAAGGAGGTCGACACTTTGATCCAAAGTAGAGCGCACCGATGATCTGAAACTTGGCAGAATTGCTGATTTAGATGTAAATAATGCCACCAATTTTTGATGAGTACTTTGGTAGTAATTTATATAAAACCTTTCTAATGTTTATATACATCCCAAGCATTTATAAAACCCGGGAAAAATAATCATTAAGATATACAGAGAACATGGTTCAAGTTAAGAAAATTTATGGTTTAAACTGGAAACTTTTAAATTCTTAAATAGTATATTCATATATACAGTAAACTGTCAATTCGAAGAGTTAATTGAGGTATTTATTAATACTAAAAATCAGTTAAACCTTAACCTAACCAAAGAGGTTATATTTTATTTTAAATTTAAAAAAATAAAAACTTAGTTCAACATTATTAAATAATGCAAAACTGTTTATTGTTTTTATTTTTCTACATTTGATTGTGCTTATATATATATATATATATATATATATATATATATATATATATATATATATATATATATATATAGTTCGAGGAGGAAATCCAAGGGGTTGGAGTATCCAATTGGAGTGATCAATGTCAACGGCTATCGATGTATGATTAATTATACATCAACACTCAACGTGCAGCGCAAAAATATTTTATATAAAGATAAAAATAAAAAAACCCACTTCCTTGGTGTCATTATAAATTTATTTCTGGTTGTGAAACCATCATCAGATGTAGACGAAAAAAAGCTTTTATTTGGGAGTCCTTATATTGCTTCTGGCGAGAATGGGATTTGAAAAAATTCCTTGTTTTTAGTTTTTTAATTAGAATAATTTTTTAATATATTTTCTGATATTTCTTAATCAAGAAAAAAAATTTTAACGGTGGAGATATATTATATCTATTATTATTTTTCATTTATACAATGCTTATACAATACTATAAAAAAACAAAAAAAAATGTTATCCCGTAATTTAAATACAAAAAAAAAAAATCAAAAGCCTAATTCTGGAAAAAGTAAATAGTGGTATGTGACTTATTTAAATTTATTAGTTTCTATCCTTAATAGCAATGGACCCCTAACATCAAAAATACAAAAGAAAGCCATTAGGGCATTTAAATATATGAGGTTAAAGATAGAGATTAGTTCTAACTTGAAAATAATAAATTTTTTAGATGCAACTCTCAATTTAAGTAACAACTTTTATAAACCATTTAATAAGTCTAATACTACACCAACATACATTAATGTTAGCTCTAACCACCCTGCATCCATAGTTAAGCAAATTCCTAACGCGATTAATATTCGAATTTACAGATTATTATCTTCTAAAAACATATCTAATAATAATAATAAGGAATTTTATAATGAAGTTGAATATAATAGCGGTTATAAAAATGAACTCAGATATTTAGAAGCCAATAGACTTCACATAAGTAGGGTCAATAATATAGGAAACAATGATCACAAAAATAGGTGAAACAATGGAACTAATAATGATATAAATATTGATAATAAAATGAGTAAAAATATTAATCAAAATCGACATAGAAATATTATCTGGTTTAACCCTCCTTTTTGCAAAATCTCTAATATCAATGTAGGCAAATATTTTCTAGGTTTAATAGGCATTTAATAGGCAAACATTCTTAAAAAATAATTAATAAGAATAATGTAAAAATTAGTTATTCTTGTACTAACAATATATCTGAAAAAGTGACAATCACAACATGAAATTAATAAATAAACTGGACTGGAATAACAATGACAACTTAAAACATTCATGTAATTGAAAAATAAAAAATGAATGCCCACTTGAAAACAAATGTAACCTTGATAATATTGTATATCAAGCCAACATTTCAGCTAAAGAAAATGATAATGATAAGGCATACATAGGCATGGCAAGCTTAAACTGGAAATTTAGATATTACAACCACCTACAATCACTTAGAAATCCAATATTAAAAAAATCAAACTGCTCTATTTAGGTATTACTGGGATCTAATAGAACTATGGCTAACACCTGTTATTAATTGGAAAATAATTATAAGATCCTCCTCGACAAACAGTTTACATAGTTAGTGTAATTTATGATTAGAAGAGAATATATGAATATTAAAGTATCTAAATGGAAATTTACTTTATACCTGAAAAGAAATGATTTCGGCATGTAAAAATAGAACTAGATTTGGAGAAGCAGAGATGAATTCATAAGAGATGTACTCTTATGGATCCCCACACATGGCTGCGCAAAAGCAGGACGACCAGCTCGAACGTACATTCAGCAGCTATGTGAGGATACAGGTTGTTGTCCTGAAGACCTACCTAGGGCGATGAACGATAGGGAGGAATGGCGAGAGAGGGTCAGGGACATCCGTGCTGCCAGCACGATATGATGATGATGATGATGATGATGATATTTAACTACCATTAATTAAGTGATTTTATATATTTTCAGTTTTATGTATTGGAATATTAATCTATAATTTTTAGAAAATAGACTAAATAATAATTAATTAATTTAAAATAGATTTTCCTAATAAAGAATACAATTAGATTTAATGGATGAAGTTTTTATAATAAGATAATAAGATAAAAAATGATAGAAATAAAAAAGAATATTTTTATCATTTTAATTAAAAAAATAAAAACGAGGAATTTTTTTCAAATCCCATTCTCGCCGGAAGCAATATAAGGACACCCAAATAAAAACTTTCTTTCTTGCAACATCTGATGATGGTTTCACAACCAGAAATAAATTTATAATGACACCAAAGAAGTGAATTTATATATATATATATATATATATATATATATATATATATATATATATATATATAACAACAAACCGAATTAAATCTATGGATTACAGTGAACGGTTTTAACAGAGAGCAAAATTCACCATAATAGAAAAAATCGAAAAATAACGCATTCAGAAATCACGGCGATTTTAGAAACACTAAGATAAATGGATAAAATCTTCCCAAACACTGACTCCAAATGGCTTAACATCAAACTAAATAAACCACAAATCCTTTGAAATATAATGGATAGTTTTAAACACTTAAACAAATAAATGTCTAACTAAACAAACTTCGCTCATTCTTAACATATCTCCCAAATGTTGTGTCAAATGTGTACGAATGCAGATAACATGTAAAAGTCAATCGAAGACACTTAGATACAAGAATATAATTTTCATTCAATGAATATTAAGTTATGGGTGTAACGGTTATCGTCGTAGGAGGTGAATCCAACTTCCCGAGTTCCAATCCTGAACGAGGCTGTTTGCAGGTATTTCCGCCAATGCCCTTATAAAAGGTATGAATCAAACGATTCTCCTTCTAACTATTGGTAAATAATAGGTCAGACCGGACTCTTTAACCTTGCTATGGCAAACAGTCTAGGAGAAAGGAAACTCTGAATTCCAACCAGTTGTTGACCTGGAGAGGGATGGGCTCAAGGTATGCTACATGAGTAGCGCCTTACCACAAAACTAGATTACGGTGTATGTCTTATATAGAATAGAAACACAATTGTCATATAAAATTCTATTCGAAGACATTGTCATGACACAAAAGTAAAGAGAGATCCGAATTTTTATGTGTGTGTGCGCACGCACGTTTGTATATAACAATTAAACAGTAGAAATTCCATGAGTTCAGCTAATACTTATTTTCTTAATTAATCCAAAGAAATATAATAAATATCCAAAAACTAAAAACACACAATTACATCCTTGTGATAATATTAAATAGATGCCAAATTCGTTAAATCCAGACTTCATATCAGTCTTGTAACAATAATCATATTGAAAAGATTACGTTGTTTCTAAAATAACGATTTTTCATTAAAAGGCGTAATTAAATCTACCATGATTTCTCTAGTTTAATCTGTTCTCATGAATTGGATTCGGTTTATTTGATTAATGGTATATCATCACTTTATGGGTTATCTAATGCCAAAATTTGATTAATTTCATTATATTTCATCGTAATAGCAATATTTTCAATGATCCATTGTTTTCTTTATTCCTTTTTTATCTAATCATTTCTTTGTACACACTTGTATGATTTCAAGTATTCCAATCTAATGCTAATGATTTATAGACAATTATAAAGCTTAATGTATTTAATAATAATAATTTGCTTGAACATAGTTATATAAAATCAAGTATTCCCATCTAACGTCAATATTTTACAAGCAATTATTTGGTTTCAAGCAACTAATAATAATAATCATTACTAAACAATTATAGCTTCAAGTAACTATTCCTTAATACAAATAATTTGCATATAGTTAAATGGTTTCAAAATAACCCCGTTAAAATCAATCAATCATTTCTAGCCGGGAAAATCAGCTTTCGAAATTTTTGCTTTTATCTTGGCTTTGCCACTGATAGGGAAATAAGCACCTTGTCTAGCCATCAATGAAGAACTGAGCAAAGAGATCAAATGAGAAGGGTATGGATAATATTGTAGACCTAATCTAAAACTAAGCATTCATCGCATTTGTTTGTATTTCGTTAATAAACACCGGTTGAAAAAGATTATCCTTTTTTTCGTTAGAATAACAGTACAAAAAAACTGTGGTATAAAGAGTTTAATGACTAAATTAAATAAGAAGACTATATAGTACCACTATTCTTAATATAGTGTAGAATAAATAATCCAAGAACCAAAGCTAAGTTGAGTTTGGAGGAATTTTTGATAAAATCAACTTTTACCTGGGCTTGAAAATTGACCTCCACTTGTAAAAATGCCCCTCACTACACAATCATGTAGACCAAATTTCAATGAGCCATTGCCAGAAAAAAATGTATTGATGTACTGAAGAGTTGTTTCCTTTCTTATGGGAAAAAATCGTTAAGTTGGATATTTGCCGCGAGACATCCGACATGCCAAAGATATTTGTGGCTTTTCAGTCGATTTTGATTGAAATATAACCAAGTTTTTTATATGGCGCGGTGAGATTGTTTTTTCTCTGCAGAAACGCTATAAAGTGACATTGGGCGATGTTTGTCATTTAAAATCTGACCGGAAATAAATAGAATTAACGCCCCATCAGTGGGGCTTAGAATACGCTGTTTGAATTCTCCACAGAGGAGTACGATCACCCCCTCCAAAGAAGAGTATGACAGTAAATTTGATCTGATCGTGAGGCTCCAATTCGAAAAATCTGGGATGGGTGGATTACCTCTTTATTGTCATTACTCCCTGGTCCACTCGAACCCGTTAAGCTCCCATCTCTGGATCAAATAGATCTGTGTGAAAATGAATGTTTTTTAATAAGAATAATTGATGCCCTATAACTGTAATTAGTCTTTATTCAAAATAATTACTTGAAGCTATAATTGTTTACTTAGGATTATTATCATAACTAGTTAGTTAAAACCTGGTAACTGAATGCAAGCAAGCGATTATTATTGAATAGAAATAATTACTTGAAACCACAAAATTTCTTGCTTTTAGATAAGAATACTTGAAATCATATAATCATTTGACTGTGCAAAAAATCCTGAGAAACATCTTTACAAAAAATGACAATCTAAATGTACAACGAACACGATTCCTTAACCTTAACGCATTAAATACGTAATTCTAGACGGATTGACATGCCATTAACATCAATCAACAAATAGGATTGATCTTACAACTCAAAAAAGGACAAAACTAACTCTCTCTCTCTCTCTCTCTCTCTCTCTCTCTCTCTCTCTCTCTCTCTCCTGTATGTTCTCTTTATCAGATTGATCGAGACAAAGACAAGCTTTTCCTTTTCAGATTTGAGTTAAATTTCATTTTCTACTATTCATTACTAAAGTTATCTATAGCCGTAATTGTTTATCATAGCGAGATTTTTATTGGAGCAATGCACTTAAAATCCTCTGCAAGAATAAAACAATTTACAGTCTAATATACAACTGAATGAGAATCTTGTGTGGTCTGCATTCGCACTAAACGTTATTTTTCAATCATGTAAATTCTCGATATAACGAAGAGATCTATGAACTACTATCTTCATAATATCGAGAATTAGAAACCTTCAAACGTTCCAAATTTGAAATATCAATATTACCAATGACCGCCGTTACTCAATGGGAACCCAACAGGTTCACTTATCGTCTCTCTCTATCACTTTATATATATATATATATATATATATATATATATATATATATATATATATATATATAAAGAGAGTGAGACATGTATATATAACTTTTAAATGCATAGAAATTAAGACAGAAATCTGAATTAGTTTTCTTGTTTCATAAAAAAAGTACGTTGCTATGGTTCTTCTTTCTCGCTGAGGCCTAGAACTTTTTTTTAACCAGCTTTATATATATATATATATATATATATATATATATATATATATATTATGTGTGCATGTGTTTAATTATTATTATATTATATTATTAATTATTATTATATTATATTATATTATATTATTAATTATTATTATATCGCTCAAATTTATGAATTTGTTTCTGTTTTACACTTATTCATATAATAGGAAATTGGACAGTGTTGATAGAATTCCCGACAAAACTCTTTAAAATATGCCGTAAGATGAATATGTATTATGTGAGGCTATCAGAGACACAATCAACGGCGCTTAGAGACTTTCAATTTTTTCGTCTATGCCATCATCAGACCAAAATCTAATTGATGATTACATAGAATCACTGATATTGAGGACTTTTAATTTATAAATACAGCAAGTTAAAATGTTAATTATATATATATATATATATATATATATATATATATATATATATATATATATATAATGTGTGTATATGTGTTTCTCTCTCTCTCTCTCTCTCTCTCTCTCTCTCTCTCTCTCTCTCTCTGTGTGTGTGTGTGTGTGTGTGTGTGTTCATACTCTATATGTATTTAAAATCTTTTATGTCTGTCACACTGACAACTGAAGTACCCTGAGATAATCGAATAATCAGTGGTCTGAGAGACTACCTTGGTAATCTTTGCTCTAGGACTGGTTCGATATCTATCTTGGTCTGCTCATATCTATCGATCTGTCTGTCTTGTTCTGTTACGACGCCTCTGCGATTTTCTAACCAACCAAATCTGTATTATATTTTCCTATTCAACATGTAGCCACAGAAATATTGAAAACTTGTTTCGGATGAAAAAATTTACAGTGAAGTAATAACTGAAATGTGAAAACATATGAAACCCTTAGATATTAAGAACAAACCACACACGCTTGTTGGCCGAGCGGTCTGATACTTGGTCTAACGTAAAGTTGGGCGGGTTCCGATCTCAGCTTCAAGCGTCTTACGTGTCTAGCCACATTGAAGAGTTGTGATACAACGAAACAGTCTGTCTGTAGATGACTATATATATATATATATACATATAAAGCTCTGAAAAGTGTGGAGTTACTTCAAGTTGGTATTTTGCCCATGTTCAATTTCAACCCTGAATAGAGATACTGCTAAAAATATATCTATTTGAGATAACGTCTCAAATATTCTTGGGTGCGCGGCATTAATATTGCAAATAAATATTTACCTGTTGAAAATTATTGCGAAGATTATATAATTATTGATTATAATTGTTAAATTGAATTCGGTATAAAATAAGACAAGGACTGACATGCCATAAAACTAACCAACAATATAATTGCTCTCAAGCAAAAAAGCTTTTTAAATAATGAGGAGTTGCCAGGTAGCTAATTTGGGCCAACTATCGCGCATTTTAAACCTACATATGGCATATAAGACGCAGGAAAAATTTAAAAGATATTTTTATTAAAGATATATTATCAAATATATGCCGTCAAATACAGTATTTACTTGTAAAATAGACTAACTTTAGCCTTAAATAATCCCTTTATAATTGGATACTAAAATTGTTAAACTGATTTCAGTATAGAATAACCCAACTAGGGTTGGCATGCCATAAAACCAACAAATATCTGTAAATTCTAGACATGGAACATTTTATTTATTATAAAGAATTGCCTCACTATTAACAACAGAGGAATATACAGTTTAGTGATAATTAACCGTATTATATATAACAAAATTAAATAACCTCATCTATTTTCAAATAAGCCGACTTTTTGTACTCCTGACTCCTTTTGACAGTCTAAATAAAAACTACAAATATTCTATATGTATTTACCCAACTCCTCCGCACGAGCAGGATGTGACACAAGGTCAATTTTTAAGTGGAGTTTGACAGGTTTAAAGTCAGAGTTTTCCTTCTCCTAGACTGGTTGCCATAGCAAGGTTAAAGAGCCTAGTCTACCCTATTATTCACCCAGAAGTGGGGAGATAATAATTGGATTTATACTTTTTCCAAGGGTATTAGTGCTATGGGAAATGCAAACAAGTTCGTTCAGGATTTGAACTTGGGTCTCGATGTCCGTTTCTTACGAGAAGAACAACGAGCACGTAAAAATACAATATGCATTTTTTGGGGGCTAAATAAAATTTGATTGTCTTCTCTACTTTTTCTGAGCAGATTCATCAGGTCTATGGAATTCGTCAACTGTTCCCCCTTCAGAAGAGTAAGAACTCGCCCCCCCAAAAAATGGGGTGCATTAGGAAGTGAAGCTTTAGTTCTGTATTTTTAAGGGAGGGGTCTGAAGTACACCTTTGTTGCCAATACTCCCTGGTATACTCTGACCCGGAGTATCTGTTTGGATCACACCATCGGAGCGGGTGCTTAGAAAATGCTGATTGAAGAGAGGTACTCACCTCAAAAAAAGAGCTGTCCTGTCTATTACACAAAACTGCATCCAGAGATGAATTTCCTGTTCTGGAGCTTTATGGAGTGTGGAGTATCCATTTATTGTCATTACTCCCAGGTCCACTCTGACACGGAGTAATAGTACCTGTTAGGGTCTCATCTATGAGTCAAACAGATTTGTTTAAAACTTAGTATCTGATAGGCATATATCAAACTAAATAACTGAGTAAATAAAAGATTATTATAAACAAATAAAAAAGCACAAGGGAAAAATGTTTTCAGTGGTACATTGACAATATAAATGCGTTGGATTATAATTAAACATTAACAAATGGATCAAATTTCGGCATTAAATGACCCATCAGGAGTTAATATGCCATTAAGCAAATAAACCAAGCCAAATTCATCCATGGGTCCGACGTTTTCTTAACATTTTTATTTGTTGGTTTTCATTGAAGATCAAGTGACAACAAATCCCCTCAGCTTCCCATGACTTTTCTAATCATTCTTGCTGGTCTCATTTATGATGATGTTTCTTGTTGAATAAAGAATTCTCTATTTCTATGAAATTTCGTTCATTTTATTTTCATCAAGACGTCCTTTTTTAATATAATGCGTGTGCTACTGGAGTACGAGGCATTGTGAAATTATTGTGGTATAACTTCTATACTTTTATAGTAAATCATTTGATTGTTGACTTGTATATCATTATTAAATGAGAAATGATGGTGGTTTTGTGACATTATGCAAGTTGAACCCTAGCCTTCTTTTTATCTATGGCAATTTGTTTATATCTATCTATATATGTATCTCGACAATTGTTTAGATAGATAGATAGATAGATTCACACACACATATGCACATATACATATACGCAACCAATCACCTACCTACCCATATATATATATATATATATATATATATATATATACTTAAAAATCGAATTAAAAAAAATTTAATTAATTTTTAAACTTACATTTGAAATCATTTTCCTATACTAGCAGTTGTATCTTGGATATTAAACCCTGTTACTAAATTAACTGCTTGACGACTGTAAATAGTCTTTTAATATTTTTCAATATATATCTATGTAATTATTATGTATTGTATTTACAAGTCTGTATGATATTTGTTGTCAAGAAGTATTCATATATTAACCTGCATTTCATACAATGGTATTATAGATAGGAATCTAAGCTTTGAAGTCAGGCAAAGTACAGCATCAGAAATGATTGTAATGAAATGCAGTCCAAAAATTGACCTTGTAAAACACGTGTCTTTTTTAAAAGCGCCAATTCGATATTTCAATGCTACACACGATCTAATATTACCGCAGCCCTGACAATTCCGCAATCTACGTAACGTGTTAGTTGAATAATCGATTCTTTGTCTTGGACAAAACCAATGTTGGCCTCTTTTTATCCACAATATAGACGACTCTCTCTCTCTCTCACTACCCCTTTTCTCTCTCTCTCTCTATAAATAAATATATATATATATATGTGTGTGTGTGTGTGTGTGTGTGTGCGTGTGTGCGCGCGTGTGTGTGCATATATAATATACCAGGTTTACAAAGATATTTAATGACATAAGTTTACCCGCTTCTCAAATAAAAATAGCGGGGTGACCTGGGTATGACACTTAACTGCATTAGATAGAAAGGTTACAATTCTGAAGGTCTAAGGAGCACCCCTCCATTGCCATTACTCCCCTTACCTTTCTGACCCGTAGTGTTAGTAAGAGGCAAATAAATCTGTTTGAAAATAATTCGTATTCGATAAGAATACTTGATGCCATTTAACTGAGTGTGTTGTAGAGCCGTGATACAACTATATGTATACATATACATGTGGAAACATAATCAACACAATAATGACGAACGAACACACTTCTTTAGAAAAATATACCTCTCACACTTTATTCTCGAAAGGTTTGTGTGTGAAAGGTGAGTTGGAGACGGAACAGACTGCAACATATTGACCCCAAGATCCTCTGACTAAAGCAGCACTTCTTTCTCATTCTGCTGGGCTGCTCAACCGGGGGTCACTGAGGGCCGCAAGCCCTCTGTCTCGAGCTGGTTCTCACTGTCTCGAACTGGAACTGGAACTCTAACTGCAACTGACTCCAACTAACCCAAACCGTCTGTGGCACCGGGTTATATAATTGTTTGACGTTCACCTGCTTCTTGTGGGTATCGCAATTGCACCGAATTCAACACGTCCGCAGGTCAAGGTAATACCCTGATATCTTCGACCGGATGCACCTGTTATTTACACAGGTGCATCTCTTAATTGACAGCTCGGTCGAGGGCCAATATATTACAAGTGTACAAATAAATATTATTAAATAGAAATAATTAGTTGAAACCAAATAGTTATTAGAATTAGATAGGAATATTTTAAACCTTAAGACTGTGTGCAAATTATTTGTATTAGAGACGAATACTTGATATCATATAACTGTACATTATTTGTGTTAAAAATAGTTACTTTAATTGTTTACTAAGGATTATTGATTATTTTGGATATTTGGTTTAATGGCATATTAACCCTTGATGTTTATTTAGTATCAAATTCTGTTAATACACATATATGATTTGTAAGTGACAACTTTGTAGGTAACGTTGTTTTTAAACACGTTAAAGCTTATGTGTTTGCACACCGTTAAAAGGTTTCTGGTAATTCTATTCATAATTTATATTCCTATTAAATACAATTAACTTATACATAGCTGTATTGTTTCGAATAGCTGATAATAATTATATTAATCCCCAGTTCTATTTACCCATAGATAGAACCCTAACTGGTACTCCGTGTCTGAGTAGACCTTAGAGTAATGGCCATGAAGGGGTACTCCACATTCCATAAACTTAAAGACTGGAACCTCACCATCAGGTACAGTTTAATTTCAAACCCTAGTCATTAAATGATTTCAATAATTGCTAACACTAATAATTATTTTAAACAATATTCATTCGTTTGCATACGGTTAAATTGTGTCAATATTGCCATGTAATGCTAATAATTCAATTTGATAATAGTCATTTGTTTGCACACAGTTAATCATTTCAAGTATTGCTGTGTAATACTAATTATTCAATTTAACATCAGTCATTTCTTTGCGTACTGTGAAATGATTTCAAATATTCCTATGTAATATGTTGGAATAATTCTATTGTAATGGGAACATCTTCTTGGAAGGGACTTTTATGGTTGTCACCGCCGGAAAGAAATGACAGGATTTTTTTGAACTGACACCGCCTGCTGAGAGAATAATCCTTTTTCGCTCAAACCACGAGGCTGACAAGACATCAATTTTAGCAGTCCTGTGAATTTTCGCAGGATCTACTGGTTTTTAAGCCTTGCTGTTCCCTATAGTTAAAGGAACATAGTGAATAAGGAGTGAAACCCTCTGAGAATTTTGTTGCTGTGCTTGACCTCTCCAAGCGAAATATCTGTGCTATCTCGACTTTAATCACGAGGGTGTTCCAGAACTACTCTACTCTGCTGTATTCTTCCTGGCGAAATGTGCTGTTGCCTATATCTGTGAATTTGTACTGTCTCAACTCAGACCATAACAATTGAATTTTATGTCCAATACAAGTGCTAAGGGAATTGCTGAATGAACTCCCATATGTCTGCATTATTCGCTGTATTCTTGACAGAAAATTGAACAAGTTTTTCCAAGAGATAAGTTTCACCTTGGAGACTCTTCTAAATCTTTTTTTTTTTCATTCATATAACAACCCGTTTTTTTTTTTTTAGTAGTAAGTACCAGCTCTTTTGTTCGTTAAAGACATATCAGTTCCGTGTAATTCATGAGTGAACCAGTGTTTTTCGAAATAATTTGAATCATTGTTACTTGATTCAGTTTTTTTTTACTAGTCGTTAAAATATCAATTAATAGCAGTTTTCTTCGAAAATTTGTTACTACTTTTTATTTATTTTTATTTACTTGGTAATAAATAGTTCTTAGAAGCACGTTTGTCTTTTTATTGTCCTTTCTTTATTTTCAAAGTGCTGTTTAATTTTTCGTGAAAGGATTCGTTTTTTTAAATAAGAATTAATCCTTTTGAATACAAATAATTCATTTGTTTGTACGCAGTTAAATGGTACTGTTTTATTTGCATTTACATGGAGGCCAATTCCCCCTGTTGTTTGGCAATGCAGTAAAGATACGGTTTGTGCTTTTTGCAAGAAGCGCTAGATTATCTACATAGTGTACATCTGTTATAGTGTCTGCAGAATATTGTCTGTTTCTTGTCTTTTTTAATGTTATTAGAACTATCGACATTCGAAGTACGTTGTCTAGGCAAATTATAAACAAATATGGTGAAAGTGTATCTCTTTGCCAAACTCCAGTGACAATGTCGAAGAAGTCTGTGTCTCAGGTAAGCGAACTATTGCTTTCGTGTTTTATAAAGCTTCATTATGGCTGTAACAATTTCTTTAAGGAGATCATTTGCTAGAAATATTTGCACCATTTCCCTTCTGTGTATGGAATTAAATGCCTTGGAGAAATCTACAAACAATAATGTCGCCTCGTGACGAACTCCTTTGATGATTCTACGGATTGTCAGAATCTGTGATATTGTGGATCGATTTCTCCCAAAACTGTTCTGATTTTTCCTTAGAATTTTCTCAATTTCAGGTTTGATACAACTGAGATGCAGAGTATTACAAACATTAGCAACAAGAGTTATGCTTCTGTAGATTTTGGTGATTCCGAGGTTACCTTTCTTGGGGTGGGGGCAGCCTTTGGTTCATTTCTCTGTTGTATTTTGTTTATATATAGCGTTGGAAAATCGAAGGAGTAATTCATCATATTTCCTTGTCTTCCATATTTTTGGAGGGATTTCATCGAGGCCTGCAACTTTTCTGCTTTTAGTTTTTGTTTGTTCTTCCTCTGTTAACTGTTTAATTTGATGTCTAGTTGGCTTTCAAACAATGAAAACATATAATTGTGTATAAAATATTAACATTCGAGAGGAATAATTTATATCATATAACTGTGTGCAAAAACAGGTTGATATGCCGTTAAAATGAATCTATCAATAACCTCTGCTAAGGCACAAAGATAAATTCGTAAATAATTCTAAGAAGTTTTTGTTGCGCCAATATTCCAAGTGAGAATGGCCCAACTTCAAAATCATTACACTCCTCGAGACATGTGCAGTGACATGAATGTACAATGAATTTCGCTTAGTTGGATCATCAAAAGAACTGATATATGCAATGATTGCTAATTTGCTTCATTAATTATGACCGATGAAAAGATCCATGCTGAGTATAAGGTTGCGTGAGGATATCCGAATCTAGGTAATTGCGGAGCGGGGTGAAGGAAATGATCATGGAGTACGGAAAGAAGAAATTTTGCTGATCCGGATACACAGTTCACAGACAACGAATAGACCCATACATTTGTCAAGTGATATCCGAGAGAGAGAGAGAGAGGAAGATCAAGAACAGAGTACAAATGCGTTGTGGCCAGCGATGTGGAAAATATCCGAAAACCTGACCAATAAGAAAATTTCGAGTAATACATTTATTTAGACAATTAACTGTAGGTTTTGTTTGGTCTCTTTGTTTAATGGTTTAACAACCTCTGAGGGGACAAGAGGGTTCCTACTTATCTGAAAGTGAACGTACTAGCGCAACTGGAGTTCGATCACTCTTACAACGATGTTGCAGTCCATCACATTAGCCACTACGCCACAAGGACCCGACTCACGCAGAAGTGCTATCGAGTTAAAAATTTTCAAAGCCTTATTAGAAATATTTTTAAAAATTTGAAGTAGCCGAGTTCTTAAAATTATACCGTGTGGTGTTTTCGTTGACTGAATTACGTCCCTTACATCAAGAGTAATAAATATCTAAAATTATTTGCTTGGTTTGGTTAAACGAACCAGCCTGCTTTTCTCTTCTCCATTACGTGGTCCTATTAACCGGCATCCAGTATATATTAGAATGGATTAGAAAAGGAAAAGTTATGATGGTCATTAGTTGAATTTGAATATATATATATATATATATATAAATTAGTTACTCCAGCACGAAAACTATTTTTCAAATAATCAATAATCATAATAAAGAGATAATTAAGGAATTTCATGACCGAACGAATAATAATAATGATAATAACAATAATAATAATAGTAAACAAAACGAATGTAATTGTAAAACTCGAATGAATTGTCCCATGAATTGATTATGTAACTTAGATAATGTAGTATACCAAGGAATCATTTACCCAAAAGAAAATGTTAAGGATAGAAAAACTTATATAGGAATTTCTTCGACGAAATGGAAATCTAGATACGCTAATCATAAATTTTCTTTCTCTTATGAACATCTGAAAAACCAAACAGCCCTATCTAAGCATTTTTGGAGTTTGAAAAATAAAGGTTTAAACCCTGAGATTCAATGGTCCATATTGAAAAAGTCGAATACTCCAAAATGCTTTGATTGTAGATGTAATCTGTGCCTAGAAGAAAAAATACAAATAATGATATACCCAGAACCTGAAAATTTTTTAAATCAGCGATGTGAATTAATAGCTAGATGTATACATAGGAATAAATTTAAACTATAGACAAATTATCATAGATAATGTTTAATTAACCAAAAAATAGGATTAATTTGAGATTTGAGGTGAAATGAATAAAATAAAATAAAATAAAAAGATGAGAAGATACCATGTGATGTGTACGTACTTTTCAATGGAAGGGTAACTGAATATAAATTTAGAATTAAAATTTTGATTTTAAATTTTGAATTTAATTTAAGATAAGTATTACTGTATCCTTACGTAAGGTTATTAAGGAATGTTGTACTTCCCTAAATTATGATTAAATCTGGAGTTTTAAGTTGAAATGTATTTAGAATTTAAGAATTAAAAAAATTGAATTTACTATAATTCCAACCGGTAATAAAAACTAAAAACCGGAAATGGGCTAAATGGGGAGTAAACTCTTCACCCTTCTTCTACCCCTCCCACTCTTCCCTCCTGTGTCTATTCTGAATTATTTTATCCATTAGATCTGAAGAAGACCTGTTATTTTTGGTGTTATTGATTCATATCAATACCCATAACAGGAAGGAAATAAATTTATAATCCTAATGTGATCGGTTTTGGTTTTTCTTAAAGAAATTATTGCTCTGTGATGTCAGTTACATAAGGCTCTTTACCAGGAAAATTTAAAGGTTCATAGTTGAATGATTTTTTGTCCTGACGGAATTATTCCGGACTCCGGTTTAACTAGACCGAATAATACACACACACACACACACGTATATATATATATATATATATATTATAACACGTTGGTTGTCACTATCTCACTTGGTGGGTTTGTGGCAGACCAAATGCAGTATAATTTGGAAAGTGCTCAATATCTGTGATAGAGTTATTATATAATAATATATAAATATATATTAGTTTTTATATATATTTAATAGCATGGATGCTCATCTGCGATTACAGGTTTCCTGCCGTCTTATTACGACAATCATCAGGAAAGAAAAGAAGAATATTGGAGAAATCGAAAAAATTGAAAAATACAAAGAACGTTAGAATTGTGTACAACTCTTTGTGTGTGTGTGCGCGCGCGCATGCGCGCGTGTGTGTGTAGATTATATTTGCATATTATTGTGTGTGGTCGTATAAGTCCTTTTTAGTATGTGTATGTATGATGATACATGCGCCGTGCGGTGAATTTGAGGTTGTCTCCTGGATATATGAGTCGCGATGTGTAGCGAAAGTTGCGACAGACAAGAGATTGACCGAATAAATTTTTTTATTCATGTGCGCGCTCGCGTGTGTGTGTGATGATGATTTTAACTAAGGAATAAATATATATTACAATAAATAAATACATATTAGTTTTTATATATATTCAATAGCATGAAAGCTTATCTACGACCACTGGTTTTATACCGTCTTTACACGGCAATTATCAGACCGAAAAAGAAAGATTTTGGAGCCTCACAAACTATATATATATATATTGAAGAGTGTTATTTAGGCAGCAAGTTATTATTCAAACGAGGCTTTAATAAAACTTGCTTGAATATATATATATATATATATATATATATGTGTGTGTGTGTGTGTGTGTGTGTGTGTAAATAATCAAACCTTTTATCTTTTAGCGTTATTTCAAGCATTGTCTTTTCTATTGATCTGCATACCTCTGTAGACCTTCCTAACTTGTTTAGCTCTCCTTTTGATATTACCACACACTCACATGCACACACATATACATACGCTACCTATGACCACATCCCGTGTGACGGATATATTCACCCCCACATGCATGTATATACATGTACTCTACACCAATATGAATACAAATACATATACACTCGCACTCACATATATATGCGTTATTGCCCCCCCACACACACACACACCAAATATGTGAACCCAGAGGCAAAAGAGGTTATAATGTCACGGGGAGGTGCCCGTGGTGTAATGTTTATCGTCGTAGGAAATGGACACGGCGACACGAGTTCAAATCCTGGACGAGAATGATTGCATTTCACATAGCACCAATACTCTTGGGAAAGGTATGAATCCAATTATTCTCCCTCCAGCTATGGGTAAAATAGTAGGGCAGACTAGGTTCTTCAGCCCTGGTGAAGCAAATAATCTAGGAGAAGTAAAACTCTGAATTCGAACCTGTTAAACTCCGCTTAAAAATTGACCTTGTGTCATATCCTGCCCGTGCGGAGGGGGTGGTAAATATGATAATGTCATATTAAAATCATTTGGTCCTTTCAATAGATTTCAAACGAACAAAACGTTGACTGGTTAAATTCTCATTTGTTATAAAAATTCGAATTATACACGAGAATATGCTCGGTATTTTTCTGAAGTCCGAAAAGGAATTCAAGGACTCTTTTTTTTTTTTTTTTATTCTCCAATTGAATGCGTATAAAGAAAGTTTCAAGTGTAGAATACTTTTATAACGCAGCCCTCAGAATGTCTTTTTTTAAAAAATATTTTTTAAATTTCTGTCCAATAAAAAAACTACATGATCCTATTAAGTATTTTTCAAATGGATTAAAAAGAAAAAGTTCGTAGATTTGCGATAATTATTCAAATCTTATGTTTTCACTGAATGATGATTGGTCTGTTGTGAAAAGAAAAGCATTGGACAAAGCACATGGGCAAATAAGTTAATATAATAACAAATAAATGGTTTTTCATCATGAGGCTACAGACTTATAAATATACCTATATATGTTTACAATTATTTTTGTCATTAGTGATACCATTTGTTGTCGAAAAGTTTTAAACAAACTTATTTAAACTCTGCGGAAACTCTTATTTCGATCCCACCGTTTTTGGCGTAGCGACTTGTAACATCTGTCAGATAAGAAGGAAAACACAAAATTCGTTGTTCAAGAAGAATGGCTCAAATTATTATTTTCTCAACCAGTTCTGCCATTTTGGGATGGAATACTTTTTGAATTATTTTCAAAACTAGTTATTTCTTCTTAACTCATTGTTAATGGGAGCAGTTTGTTTTAAATAATTTGGCCTTCATTTCATTGTGTTATTTCCATTATTGTTATTTCTATTGATTTGTGTGACTCTTTCTTTTCCAGTGATTTAATTAATTTCCAGATTTTACCACCATATGTTGTTGCTGATATTCAACTACTGTAGTTCAGTTATAAGGGTGACTTTGGCATTAAATTACCTACGGAGGTTGACATGCCATTAAACAAAGAAACCAAAGAAGCAAATTGCTAAGATGTTGGTCATTATGTCACCAATTTTTACTGTGTACTTTTCATCAAATCTTTGTTTCTCTAAAATGTTTCATTTTTAACTTCTTTGGAAACTATAATTTTATAAAAAAAATTTCCTAGATGTTACAGTTGAGAATTACTTTTGTTTTATTTTTTATCATCTTTACCTATATTGAGATCATTTACCATTATTTTTAAATCATCTGATGATTCTGATATTAGTCCTATGTCGTTAGATTTAAAGCTGTTAAAATATTTCTTATTCAAATTTACTCCCATCCTTTCATTTTACATGACACGTGGTAAATAATTTAAGTGAAATCATATCTCCTTTTCTCACTCTTTTATTAACTGTCTCTTTGTATTGTAGGAATATTGCGGTAACATTTTTCTATATTTTTTCGATAACTCTCCTTTAATTTCCATTATTGGCTTGCTCTTACATTGAATTGGAAACTGCCAGATGTTCCCATGTGTCAAATGTATTTTCATAATCAACAAAAGATAAACTAAGTGGTTTGTTGTATTCAGCTTGTTGTTAGATACTTATTTTATATATTTTGATATTTTGATATTCTTTCATTTCTATTATCGATTTGTTTTGTTTTTCTTTTTTGTTTTTGTTCATTTCTCGATCAGCTAATTTATTGTTTGTGATTGGTACATTTCTTCTTGAATTTGTTGTTCTATTACGTAAGTACTTTTTTACCTAGTCAGCTGGGGCTATAGAATAGACTGACTGCATCTCTGCAGAGACGTAAGACCACCTCCAACGAGTGTCCTTGATATGACCCTAAACAATCTGATGATGAGGCTCCAGTAATCCTAGAGCTTTGCAGATTACCCCTTCATTGCCATCGCTCCCAGATCCACTCTGGCCCAGACTGGTAGCACCTGATAGGGTCCTATCTATGATTCAAGTAGAACTAAACTGTCTACTTATGCTAAACTGATTTGTTTGAAATAGAAATGTCTATATTTATAAAAATGAATTTGGCATTAAATAACCTACAATGGTTGATATGCCATAAAACCAAACCAAACGTAAGTACTTTTGAAAATACTATTTGAATGGGTCATAGTCATATGATAGGACGACTGTTGTACCGCCTCCATTTATATATAGACCGTGAGTTGGAGTCATATGACACACACGTGACACAGGCAGCCCAGACTGGGAAAAGTTTGTCCTGGCCCTCTCATAAGTGTGCGGGACCCCATGTTATATCAACTTTGTAATTTGTCTTCAATACCCTTATTGTACGATCACTAGGGATCCTGTTTCTTTTCTTGTTTCATTCACCTGTGGTAGAGGAGAAGAATAGTTCGGCCCTTTTCTTTCCAAGGGTTATTCCTGCTAGGTGAAATGGCGTCTCATCCAAGATTTGAATTTTGGTGGCCGATTTCATTTCCTATGACGGTAACTGCCTTACGTACCCCCAAAGGGTAACACGGAATGCAAAATCGAATTGATGTTGTTGAGGAAGAGAAACTGATTATTTGAAGATACTAAGAAAAATCAAATGAGAGGTACTCAAAAAAACTGATTTACGTCATTCGAAAAAAAATTAACGTCCTGCATCTGATGATGAAGCTCCAGTTCGGGAGATCTGGGAAGTGTGCTGTACCCTTTCATAGCCATTACTCCCAGGTTTACTCTTACCTAGAGCAGTAGTACTGTTAGGGTCCTATCTATCAGTCAAATATATTTGTTTAAGAATAATTCGTATTAAACAGAAATACTTGATGATAATTACTTGAAGCTATAATTGTTTAATAAGGATTATTATTGGTTACTCGAAACTATAGGACTATGTGCAAACAAATAACCACTATTAAATAGAAATAATTATTTCAAACCAAATAATTGTTAGTGTTTGATAGGAATACTTAAAACCATACAACTGTGAGCTAATTGTGTTGGATAGGAATACATGATACTATACCACTTGTGCGCAAAAAAAAAAAAAACGTTTAAGAATCAACACAAAATGTAAATATAAACATACAAGTACAGGATTCTCTAATTTGTAAACATAAAATAATCCTTTTGACATGCCGTTAAAATCAATCTGTCGAAAAAATAGAATTAATTTTTGGCTAAGAATGGTTTGTTAGTACCCGAAAAGGAGTACGATTTGAAAGGATTTGGAGTTACCCGGAAAAATGATTTGTGAATACCCCTACTCAAGCCATTTAGCACAAAGGAATTTCCTGTTTTGTTTTTTTTATTTGCGAAAACCAAGGAAGACGAAAGGTTACCTAGTTGGAGCTCTCAGAGATAAAACCGAAAAAGATGAGTAAGTTTTATAGCATGTTTAAAAAAATGCTCGCATCTGGAATATAACTACAATGATAAGGTCAACGTTACACAGAAATAAATTTGTTGAGACTTTGAACCAATGCAAATATGACTTAATAATATGACTTAACAATCAGAGAGAGATTGCCAGGGCGTTCAACGCCCTGGCAATCTCTCTCTGATTGTAGGTGTCATCATTGAAGGTTATAGATGAGGCGGTCGGAGAAAGGGGCGGCTTATTCGACAATTCGCATGTTTACAAAAACTTTTGCATCATTTCCTCTTGAAAGTTAACACTCTTTCATCAGCTATAACATTGTACCAGACTTAGTAATGGCTTTGGCTTTAGGCTGTATTAAGGGGTTATGAAGTGGGTAGAGTGTTCGCCAATGGTCCGGGAGACCTAGATTGCGTCATACCAAAGACTTTAAAATGGTACTTGATACCTCCTTGCTTAACACTCAGCAAAATAAGGTACTATCAAGGGTAAAGTAGAGCAATTCAGGGAAAGGAGTAGCGACCTCCCCTACTCCTCGGTGTAATAGCAATTGAAAAGGGAACCTTCTGGACGATCCCCCCTCCACTACGGTCGCCAACATTTCTTACTACTTAAATATCGATATTGACCAAATTGAATAGCAATTCTAGCGCAGTTGTCTTCAGTGAGCGTTTAACAATTATCACCTTGTGCCAAACTTAGCTACATCTACAAAGGAATAAAACATTATTGCAATTAATTTCGTAGTTTTCTGCCCTATCGGGGAAACTTTGTATACACAGACTGCATCCTTTATTGAGGGGTAAGACAGCACTTCCACTCTTAAATAAAGGGTGTCCAGAGTATGATACTAAACTGCACCCATTGGTCAAACTCCAGTTTTGAGAAATGCTGTAACCCCAACTCTAACCAGTCAGGGTAACATCAATAGATCAAATGTCAGAAAATTATTTGTTTTAGATACTCGAAATTGTGAATCATTTATTTGTATTAAAAATAGTTACTTGAAGTTCTAATTGTTTATAAACGATTATCTTTAATTACTTATAACCATAAAATCGTTCACAAAAATGATTTCATGATTAAATAATATAACAAGTCGAATTAATCATTTGAACCGGCAAGCCTAATATTTCGGCCAAATCGCTATTTTAAAATACACTATAAGACTCAAAGAAATCATATCTGATACGAGGATCATTAAACAAGTTTCCAGACTTTTTTCGTATGGGCACTTTTATTGATAGTATACACATGAAATTCTAGTCCCCTTCGAAGTAATCTCCTCCGGCTGCAATGCACTTGTTGTACCATTGCAACAACTTCTGGAAGGCCCCACGGAAGTTCTCTTGTGTGAGCGTATCAATGACCTTCGTCACAGCTTTTTTCATCTCAATTGTTTTATAACGACAGCCTCTGAGCTTAGGGAATAACCAAAAGTCACAGGGAGCAAGGTCTGGACTATAGGGAGGCTGAGGAACTGTCTTGATGCCCATCTTGGTCAAATAGTCTGTGATAAGTATGGAGTTGTGGACTGGTGCATTGTCCTGCTGGAAATGCCACTGACCCAATTTGAAGAGTGCTGGCCTCTTCCGACGGAGTTTCCTCCTGAACTCCCTTAAAAGCTCAACATAGTAACCCTCACTCTAACCCTAACCCTTGGGCCAATCAACTCTGGTGTATTGACTTCTTTACTCCTCCCACACCTCTCATCATCCCTCACAGACTCCCTGCTTTTCTTGAATCTCTTATGCCACTCAAAAACTGATGCTCCATTCATGCAAGATGGTCGAAGAGCAGTCTGAAGTATTCCATACGTTTCTGTGGCATTTTTTCCAAGTTTAAAACACAAATTTATTGCATATCGTTCTTCTAAAGTGTCCTGACGTCCAGATTCCATTTTTGAAATTCACCAGCTGTGACAATCAGGCTTTAGTAGGGTGTATTCCAATTGCTGCTGTAACTGTTGATTTGAACCTGAAATCATAAAAATTGGTCAGTCATCTCATTAGATGTATAACAATAACATACTGAATTTTCAAGCGTCTACAACAACTTTAAATGCCTGTACAAAAAAAAATCTGGAAACTTATTGAATGCACCACGTATTATTAATAAAACGCTTACTGTAACAATCATTCTGTTTTTCTTTAATGGAATGATGAGCTAGGTTTAAATATAAATGTCTGCTTTCTCCAGTAAAGTGTGTTTTGTGTTCGAAGGTTTCTGTGAGCCAAAAGTTGAAAGAGTTCGGTATTTAGGTAAGATTTACAAATTTATGAGGATTCTTTTTGCAGTTGAATCATTTGCTCATAATTATTTGTTGGCACACAACTACATTGTATTCTTCTTTAATTCAAGTTTCAAGTATTTCTAAGATAAATAATTTATAATCATGATTTTAAGTTCTTATTCAATAATCATTTGTTTGCACACGGTTATATGGTTTCAAGTTTTCCCACCCAATACAAATAGTTTTCTATACAGCTCTATTTGACCCATAGAACAAACTGGGAATAATGACAATATAGTGAGTACTCCACACTCCTCCAGTTAATAACCATTTGATCACATGCAACTCTTTATAGATTAACGCTATTAGAATTTTTATTGCAATGAATAACTTTCAAGTTTTCAAGTTTGTTTATTTGTTTTTTCTTCAAAATGCTGCAATTTTCTTTAAAATGCCACAATTTTCTTTAAAATGCTACAAGTGTTGATATATACTTTTAAAGAATATTTCTCTTAACTTTTTAATCCCAACTCACAGATCGTTATTGTACAACAACTAAAAACAACGATTAAGTCTCCAGTGAGATTTGAACACTTATCCCTTATCTCGATAACCAGAGGAACGTCGTGAAAAACATGCTCTAGAAGTAAATAACTGTTCTGATCTTGAATGAAAAAGAATCATTTTTATCCTTTTTATTTATTCAGCGTTAAAATTAGAAATGATAATCTTTACAATCATTAAACTCTGAGTATAACTTTCAAAACAAAACAAGATGCAAAAAATTGAACAAAAAAGTTTTAAAACATTGAATCATAATAATTCCTAGTTGTATTATGTTATTTTTTTTTTAATGTTTATATCATCTTTCAGAAATTATGGTAAGTAATGAATTCAACTGAAACAAAAAATAAAATAAGATATTTACTGCGAGCACGAAATATCGAAAAACATTTTGGCTTACTTGCTCTTTCCCAAAATTAGCAGGAACTGAACGCTCTGAGTATGGCTGACTAGAGTCGTAATCTAAATTTACGGATGGAAATCAATTTCGGGTGGAAATGCCATATCCTTTTACTGGGGAAAGAGTTTACTACAAATTGAATTCTTTGTATCAGATATACAAATTTTCAAAAGCGAATATTTGCTTACAAGTTTTGAGTATTCATTACAATAACCAAAAGTGCTATAAGTCAACAAGTGAAATAAGTAACAAGTTAAACTAAATAAATACATTTTTGATTTTGTACAGAATAATCTTATCGCGTAAGCAAAAGATGTACCTTACTTCTTATGAATACACGCCGTTCATCTGTATTATAATACAGTTTGTTATACTTATATATAGTACTCAATATCGGTGATAGATCAAAAAGAGCATAGACACAGAATTAACGGTGTTTGGTGAGTGTCAGTTTCACGCCAACCCGGTCATCAAACCAATAAATTGGTCTGATGATCACATACTATATATCTCTATATATCTATCTGTTTATATATATCTATATATGTATCTATAAAGAACAATGGAAATAGGATGAAAGAACGGCTTGAAATTAAAGTGACCCACTTAGTTGTGCTCTATGGTGAATAATCATATTCTAATCGAAGACGGAAAGGCAAAATTCTCCATTGCACTGTTAGAAACCCTACGAGAAATAAAAACTTACAAGAAAGAGACGGGGTAGACCCTTACGAATAACTGCAATGCGCACACCTTTCTGTCACGTGATTTATGAGCCATCGCCATTTTTCTTTTCTCCTCATATGCCAACGTTGATTGTCGATCATTGATGGGAGTCGCCATAATGTTGGCAATTAATATAAAAGCTAGCGCCTATTCAGCGTTCTTTTTTTTTTTTTTTATAACTGTTCATTTTATTTGATTGTTATTTTATTTTCTTGGGTTCTTTGAAAGCAATTCTATTTGAATATTTGCTTAAACAGTCGTGAAACGACCACTCAAATTATATTTGTAAGCAAACATTTCCAAAAACTAGCCACTCGGGTCTTTTGGGGGAGTGGGTAGCAAATGACAAAAAAATCAATGAAATAGAATAATAAACGTTTGCAGCAGTTCAATTTGGCACTTGTTAGACATGATTTTAAACACACACACTCTCTCTATCACACATACACACACACACACACACACACATATATATATATATATATATATATATATATATATATATATATTAAACCCAAACAGATTGAATGTTTATATATATATATATATATATATATATATTAAACCCAAACAGATTGAATGTTTATGAGAGAGACTCCGTATAAAACATTTATATTTTGTCTATTTATTTTATTTTATTTTTCGTTCAATAATCCTTTCTAGAATGAATTTATTTATAAAATCTGCTAGTTTTGAAATACTAAATTTACATTTGAATCAGATTTGAAACAAATTTACATAGTACATCCTGTCTACGGACCGTTTAAATTATTAGATTCGTTAAGGAAACAAACATTTGTCTGTCTGTCTGATCGTTTGATTTTAAAGGCATGTCAACTCGTCTAAGATTATCTTATGCCTAGGGGTTAGGGAACTGCGTTCATTGTACGTTTATATTTACTTTTTGTGTAGTTTCTTGTAGATTTTGCAGCCGGTTATATGAAATAAAATACGCCTGATACAAATAATTTCCAAGCATGATCCATAGATGGAACCGTGATGGATAATAGCTATCATCATAAAAAATGGACACGATGGATGAGACCGTTTTCATTTAACATAGCGCCAATACCATTGGGAAAATTATTCATCCAATAAATCTCCTCCTAGATAAGGTTAAATAATAGGGCAGACTGGACTCTCTAACCTTGGTATGCCAACTAGTCTAAGAGAAGGGAAAACCTGTATTTAAACCTGTAAAAGTCCGCTTAAAAAATTGATCTTGTATCATATCCTGCTCGTGCAGAGGGCTTGGGTAAATACATAGATGGAAGACTGACTGTTTCAACCAATCCATATCAGTGTGGACTTGGAATTTATGCCAATAAGGGAGGTGCCCGTGGTGTAATGGTTATCGTCGTAGGAAATGGACACGGCAACACGAATTCAAATCCTGGACGAGACTGATTGCATTTCACATAGCACTAATACCCTTGGGAAAGGTATGAATCCAATCATTCTCCCTCCAGCTATGGGTAAATAGTAGGACAGACTAGGTTCTTCAGCCTTAGTGAGGCAACTAGTCTAAGAGAAGGAAAACTCTGAATTCGAACCTGTTAAACTCCGCTTAAAAATTGACCTTGTGTCATATCCTGCCCGAGCGGAGGGGTTGGTAAATATGATAAGGGAGTATTTCAGACTATTCAGAACTAGAGCCACACCATCAGATACAGTTTAATGTCAAACCAAGGACACCTCAATATCAAAACGAGGACACCTCCTTTGGCTGGGGGTATCCTACCTCTTTACAATCAGAATAAGCCTCAGTGTCAAACCAGGGAAAACTCCTTTGGTGCGGGGTGGGGTACCTCTCTTCAATCAGAATAAGCCACAATGCCAGACGGAGGACACCCGCTTTGACTAGGGAGAGGTCCTACGTCTCTAAAATCAGAATAAGCCTCAGTGTCAAATCGAGGATATATTCTTTTGCGTGGAGTGTTGTGTCCTTAAAAGGGATAAAATCAAATAAGTTGGTACTTGAGTGGAAAAGAACAGTCAAGACGTTCGTAGAATAAAAGAAAAGGTTTTATTGCAAGAGAGATGCAATAAGATAGACAAGGAATAGTGAGGCACGCTACTAATCCCCGAAGCAAGGACAGTTATTTGTCTTGACATAAGGTCAAAGACCTGAAGGTCTGATTATAGTGGGGATTAGGGCAGGGAAAGATCGGGCACGAACCGAGGCTCAAGTCCTGCTTGACTATGCTGGTCATCGGCCCACTTAGTGCAATGTGGGCCTGATGAGCCTAGCTGGACATGGACCCAAACATGGGTGCAGGTACGTATGCCTGACTATAGCTTAAACTGGACAGCTAGGTCCAGTGCTATACAAAAGTGACAAAAGTGTCAATGATGCAGCTCGCCCACCCGGAGGTGACCTAGCCGAAGCCTCAAGTCTGCCTTGCTGGACAATGCCCCGTCCGAGACGAATGCCAAACAGCTCGGCTAAAAGGCCGGCTAGGGTCAAAGCCAACAGCAAATTTATGCCGTCGGCTTCATCCCCGGAGCAAGGACAGGTATAATGCAGTGCTTATTGCATATATAGTCACTCCATATGATTGAGGGGTGTGTGTAAGATATTCTATTACAAATCATCTCCCTGAGCTAATTTTCCCATGAAAAGTTTGTTCAATACCTCCTCTTTGGGGGTGGGGTCGAGACGTAGTCGTTTGACTTTTTTTCTTCCTGATACTTTCCCATCTGACCACTTTTGGGGCTGGTTGGGATTTATGGTATCAGTAGATTTCGGGGAGATAGTACTTTCGGCACTGGGGGAGTTAGAGATACTCCCATCGGTTCTGGTGGAGATATGGGAACTGGTATTTCGAATACCTCATATATTACCTCCATTGGCAATTCTTCTCGCTCTTTTTGCGCGACATCTTTAATATATCTTGGCTTTAACTGATTTAAGTGTCTCTTACATTCGAATCTTCTCTCTTTGAGCTTGTATATCACTCTGTCAAGTCTTTAGGTGACAATTCTGTCTTCCCAAACACTTTTTCTATGTCTATAATTTCTGAAGAAAACTCTGTCTCCTGGTTTGTTGTAAAGTTTTCTTTTACTACTGTTTTTGTTGAACTAGGCAGCACCCTGTCGAAAATTGACCGAATTTTTCTTGCAAACATCAGTTCGGCTGATGAAAGGCCCGAATCTGTGTCGAGATTCGGCGTAATTCTGCAAACCGCTAAAAACCTTTGTATACTCCTTTCTTTCTTAGCGCTCTTTTGAAAATGTCAACGAATCTCTACGCTTGCCCATTTGATCTAGGATGGTAAACAGAGGTTGTAATGTTGTCTGTAGACAAAGATGCACAGAAATCTTTAAATCCTCTACCGGTAAATGGCGTCCCATTGTCGCTAACCAATGTTTTTGGTGTACCGAAATGACTGAAAAACTGACAATATTTGTGGTATTTGTGGATGTCAGATGTCTATACTTAAATATTTCCGGCCATTTGGAGAAACAGTTCACAATTATAAGGTAATAGTGACCATTTAGAGGTCCAACGTAATCGATGTGTAACCTCGTCCATGGCTGAATTTTTATTGGTAGTGCTTTTGTTGCAAGTTGGCAACCTCTAAACTCTTTTACCATTTATTTCAATACCCTGGTCCATCCTAGGCCAGTTCGTATTGCTATGACTCCATTCTTGTCATGCATAGATGATTTATATGAAACTCTTTCAAGATTTTCTTTTGTAGTGTATGGAGCATTACCACTTTATCTGCATATTATAGTACTTGCTCGCAGATTGAATAAGGTGATACTCTTGATCCTTTTTTCTGTCATTCAATCAGCCATACCTTTTTCTTAATTTTTTAAAATGAATTCTTTCTCAGCTGCTTTTTAAAAAAATCTTCTAAAGTTACAGATAACTCCCGAATTGTATTGCATAATAAAACGGATAATTCCTTTTCATCCCTTAAGCCAGCTATCACCGTATTTTCTATCGGCTTTGAAAATTTGGAGAACAATCTCGACAAACCATCAGCGTGTCCCAGATTTTTCGATGATAGAAAATTCATTTTAAAGTTATAGTTTAACAAGATTATTCCCCAGCACTGTAACCTATCGGCAGTGTGTGTGGGTATACCCTTTTTGAACAAAAAATTGTTAACAGCGGTCTATGATCCGTCTGTAAAGTGAATTTCCTCTTATATATCAACATGTAAAATTTCTTAATCGCGTTGATTTTACCCAGGCTTTCTTTCTCAAACTGGCTATAATTTCTTTCGGCAGGAAGTAGAGTTTTGTAGTCCCATCTTTAAATTTGTGAAGAATTACCACTCCCATTCCATAATTGTTGGCGTCGGATGCTACAATTATCCCTTTTTTAGGGTCAAAGTGATCTAACGATAAATCTACTTACAGATAACTTTTTATTTTCATGAAAGCCGCTTCGCATTCTTTCGACCAAATCCTTTTTCTACTCTTTTTCAAAGTCATTTAATGGAGCTCTAAGATTATAGATTTTGTGATACTATAATAGTTGGCTAAACCTAAAAACGCATGATGATTAGCGACGTTGTTTGGTCGTGGCATATTTTTAATGGCTTCGGTCCTTTCCGGATCCGGTCTTCAACCGTTCTCGTCAATTATTCACCCTAGATACATTTTATCTGCTTCATGAAGAACTCGCATTTCTCTGAACCTAGCTTGAAGCCATATTCGTCCATCTTCTGGATCACTGTCATGATATGTTTTCTGTGCTGTTCGTCGTTTTCACTCTATAACAGGATTTCATCTAGATATGCCGTGGCAAATTCTAGACCAGCTAACATAAGGCTCATTACTTGTTGGAACAAGCTGGGTGCAAACTTTAGTCTAAAAGAAAGGCGGTTTAGTTTGAAAAGCCCTTTACGTGTGTTTACCGTTAATAACTTCGAGCACTCTTTGTCTACTTTCACTTGTAGATATGCTTCAGACAAGTCTATCTTAGAAAACACATTGCCATCATTTAGCTTAAAGAAAATATTTTCCGCTGAGGGTAACGGGTCTTTAAGACAGTCATTCAATCTGGTTAAAAAGATTGAACATACTCGGATCTTTTTGTACTTTTTCTTTACATACATCGTATGGACTACTCAATCTGGGTAGTCAACCTTAGAGATTACACCCATTTTCTCTGAACGTTCCAGTCCTTAGTTTACTGCATCCAAAGCCGAGAATGGTACATTCCTTTTTGCTTTGAATACTAGTCTTATGTTGTCTCCAAGTTCGAACCTGATCTCGGTTTCCGTACATTGTCCGAGACCTTCAGAAAATACGCGTGGACTTTCGTTTTTCGAGTTTGAAATAAATTTTTCTGGTGTAAAGCTAAATTTCAAAGGCGAATTTAATTGTAACGTATCATTTATGGAGAGAACTTTCAAATCAAAAGTTTATGTTCTTCCAGGTACTGGAATCAGAATAAGCCTCAATATCAAATCGAGGACAAGTCCTTTGGCTGGGGGTGTTTTACCTCTCTAAAATCAGAATAAGCCTCAATGTCAAACCGAGGACACCCTCTTTTGGCTAGGAGGTATCCTACCTTTCTCTTATCAGAATAAGCTTCATTGGCAAACCGAGGACAACTCCTTTGGCAGGGAGAGGGTCTTACTTCACTGACAAGGTGACCTCATAAATCACTACACTCCTACCAGGTTTTTTTTAATAGAGAGTTAATTTTCTCCGAAACCAAAAATACTAGAATTTTTTTCTAGTGGAATACATACATACATACATACATACGTATATATATATATATATATGTGTGTGTGTGTGTGTGTGTGTGTGTGTGTGTGTGTGTGTGTGTGTGTGTGTGTGTGTGTGTTGTCAGTCATTTCGGATTTGAAAGTATCCATCACAATTGATCTTTTTGAAAAAAAGTACAACTGCTTTACATTGCCATCTCCGTTGGCAAAATTATCGATTGAACGACGGGAAAATGTCGGGAATATTTAATTAATTTATTTGTGAGTGAACTGAAATTAAATTTGGTTACAAGGTGTGTGTAGGGAGAAAATACAGGGGTGTGCAGGGTGACAATAACGATCTGTATAGGAATATAATACATAGTTTTCTCCCTTGGATCTAGAGTCGTGTACTCAAGACACCACGAGGTCACATGAGAATCGCAGAATTCATCTTTTTTTCGCTGTTCTTTGATCAGTTAAGACGTGCCTTTTTATGTATTCGTTGAACAGTATAGATTTTGTCTCTTCTCCCGGTGATTGACATTGTTTCTCGTCGTTGAAGTCAAGGCTTCTCATTTTAGTGCAAAGGTTTCGCATTCCCTTTATGCTTTCAAAAACTGCCTCCACAGCAGCTTTATATGTCCGTTGACAGTCCACATTCATTACTGGATCTAATCTGTCTGATGATCTTATTCTCTCCTTCTTTTCGGGTCATCCTGGGAGCATTAATTTGTGGTTTCGCTGAACAATCAGGATATATCGTATCATGATATGCACCATGTGATTTGGGGTACCAACCCTAATCACACCACATAGGGTTTTTTCCTTTTTGTTCTAAGTCTTTTCTAGTGTCATCCGATCTTTATTAGAAATCTTTCTTATCAATAAATTCATGCTATGATAGCTTCAAAAACAACAGATTTCCTTCCAACAAAACCTTCATCAGATGATGGCACTGGGCTCAGACATAGTTTTGGAGCGGAAGTATCATTACCTCAAACGCGAAGCGTCCCACCAATACCTCACAATATCACCAGTCTCGGTTGATTTGTCATCTAATTGTGGGAATGTCATACTGATGCCTTTCTCTGGATCTTTTTAAAAATATTTCCTCTTATCTGACGATGAAAATCCAAAATTAGTAAGGTATGCGAAGGTTCAGTTGGTATTGTAACTTTGGCATCCGACCTCGATAGGAAACCTATTGGTTATCCAGTCATTTCTCACACATTCTTCACGCAGATCTTTATAGTTTTCCAGTTTTCACTTATGTGCCCTTCGATATTTTCGTCAAAAAAGACCGTTTATTTCGATAACGAAAACTTTTCTTAAATTAACAGACAGAACGACGATATCTGGACGCTGAGTAGATAAATTTATTTCTGTTGGAAAAGTCAGCTAAATCATGTTAGTTCGTGCATCCATCAATGATTATCTGTATCTATTTTCCTGAGAAATTTCAGAATTGTTTCCTTCTTTAACAAAATATATTGCTCTATTTCTGATGTTAATCAAAGCTTTATTGGCCGTTTCACAACACTTTTTGTAGCATTGGCAACAATCCCCGAGACTTCATTATATCTCTATCCATAGCTTCTTCGAGCATACTTACATCCATTGAGACAATGTTTGAGGCTGACTGTTTTCCCACTTACTCTGCATAAATCTGATGTAGCTAACGCCCTGAGATGTAGGTTGACTGGTGTTGGTAAAATGTTGTAGACTGTCTTTATATGTATTTAATGTTTTTATATCTGTAAATGAGTTTATCTTCTTTCCTTCGGGTTATTTAGTGTTAGTGTATCAATCGATTTACGATTATCAATACTGGACCTTGGTGAGTGGGAACGTGACTAGATATCCTCCTTAGCAACAACCAAACCAATAGGTGACTCAAATAAAAAGTTTGAAAAGCCCTTGTCAAAATCAGTTTTTTCCGATAAGGATTCGCGTCAAAAAACATTGAAAATGCAATATACTCTTTAGAAAAGCCGAAGTAGCTGAAACAATTATGATATTGGTGTGCTTGCTGCTCGAGAAAGTATTTAATCGATTCATCACTCTTCAATAACCAATATTAGTGTTTGTGATTAATTAACATAGAAAACAACTGAAGGAAAGACAAGATAATTTACCCATACAAGAACATTGTGGTTTTAAAAGAAAAAATACATGAATATATCTCAACAAATAATAACGGGCACATATTGATCGAGAAACGAGCAGTATGTTGAAGGAGTATAAAAATAGAAAAAAGCTTTTTTGGTGAGTGTAGGTAATATTTCCACGTGACCTTACCATTTCCAGGTAGCGTCAGAGACAAAATCTCTTCTGTTCAAAGAACAGAAGCTAATGAGGTCAAGAAGAGGTTTCTGAACTGTCATGTGATACTCTATGGGCCTCTAGCGGACATATAAATTATTTAAGGGAGATAATTATTTATTGTATCCCTATAATATAAATAACCATAAAGTATTTGCTTGTACGAAAAATTTACATATTTTATCCTCCCCCCCAAAAAAAAGGGTATCCTGGACAGGACACTAAACTGCATCTGATGTTTTGTGGGTGTTCATAATGATAAAAAAAATCAGTTATTTGCACACAATTATATGGTTCCTAGATTTCTGTCGGTCAGTCTTCTTAGATTTCTCTTTCTCTTCCTCTTCTCTTTCTCACTCTATTTTCCCACATTAGCACACGACATGGGATTAGAATTCAGATTTGTCCTTCTTTTAGACTGGTTTCTGCACCAAGGCCAAAGAATCCAATCCACCATCTTCTTTTATTCATAGTTAATGGAAAGATAAATGCTTTTCCCGAACGGTAAAAAGTGAAACGCAATTGAAATTTGAATTCGGTTTACTGAATCCATTTTTGTGCCAATTATATTTCCACCACTTTCAGCTCCATTAATAAATAATTCCAAGAAATTATAAAAACATGTTTATTTTTCATCTAAGAAGTTTTTATTTTATTTATTTTCTTATTTTTCTAGTTCTCTGGTAAATTTATTTGACTATTCAAATAAAAAAAGAAGAAAAGAAACTTGTATCAGTTATTGCGCTAAAAGTTACCCCCCCCAAAAAAAATTTAAGCTCGCTACATTAGTGGGGCTCAAAATACGTTGACTGTATCCCCTATTGAGGGATGAGAACCCTCTCCAAAGAAAGGGTGTTCTAAGTATGATTCTAAACTGTATTTGGTGGTGAGGTTCTATTTCGGAGCTCTTGCTAGTGAGGGGCACCCTTACATTGTCATTACTCCCAGGTCTGTGTGTATATAAATGTGTGTGTGTGGGGGGGTTCATAATGGTTATAGGTGTAAAAAAAAAAAAGAGTTGGAAAGCCGAACCCAAATTCCCGACGAAATTGTTCACTTCGTACTAATGTCTTTGGAAAATGGTATGAATCTTTCTTCTAAGCCCAAATCTCTCAGCTGATGGTGGTAGAGCAGATTGGGCTCTGTAGCCTCGGTGGAACAACCTGTCTTAGAAGAGGACATCTCTGAACCCCCGAACCATCATTACATCGTAGGTTAGCGTAGGAGAGTAAGGCCTGGTACTCTCTTTAAATAGCTATTAAATAGTTTCTCCCAGACGAGGTGTTTCTAAAAGGGAGAGATAACTTGACCATATAATTCAACAATTAAAAATCCTTTCGGCGAAAATGAACCTTTTCTCCTTCTCGTAGCGTCTCTTTTTTAACAGAAAAATAAAAACTAATTTATCTCATTTTTGTCTCGAATATCAAACTGGATTTCTATATTTTTATTATCATTTAAAAAAGAATGAACAGGCATGACCCATAAATAGAAACCTTATAGGTACTCCGGGGTCAGAATGGACATGAGAGTAATGGTATAGAAGGGGTACACCACATTCCTCGAACTATAAAACTGGAGCCTCACCATCAGATGATTTAGTGTCATACCAGGATACTCTTTGGAGTGGGGTCTTACTCCTCTGCAAAGTTTCAGTCGGTACATTCCAGCCGACTGGGTGTCTGTAGAATATTGTAAACAGCATTTTAGTTCGTTCGATTTCGTATCTGTATGTTATATGGGATTGTTTGTTTTTATTTTCACCCTAATCGTCAAAAAACAAATTTTTTGATTGGAAAGCATTTGAAAAAAAGAAATACTTTTAAAATAAGATCATTTTAAAAATCTATTTCTTTTTTTAAATGCTTTCTTATTAAAGCCATACATAAAACTATTGCTTTTATATATGAAAATAAAACAACAAAATTACAAGTGAATAAGACAGGACAGTTATTTATCAAAATATGCCTTTCAAAATCATTATGCAAATGAAATATTTTATGAATGATAAACACCATTTGTTGGTACATACAATATATTGCACTTTGGTCATGCATATAAACGATTCCCCCCTTCACACTAGAGGGCCTTTACTTAAGCAGTGCAAGCTTTGCAAAGCTAAATTCATCGCTTGGCACCTAAGACACCCTAAAATGGGTAATGTCAAGGGGATCAAGCATTTTTTGTGACGGCCACGCTTCGACTCGTCTCAAATCTGACTTGATGGGAGGTTGAATAAATCCTCTCACTTCAGCCCCCATTATTAATTGACCATCTCTCTATTTTGACCTTGTGTGAAGCTGGAAAAATAAAACGCAAAATAATGATTTCACTTGGTTTTTGCGCCGGTTGGGTTGTGTAACGTTAGTCGCTTGAGTCCAGAGGGCCTTTTTCTCAGGTAGCACCTACCTCTTTGCCTAAAAGAAGCGAGGACTGAGTTGATTGCTCGACGCCGAAGGCTCCCCTAAAGGGGACTTGTAGGGGGACATGTTATTTGGTAGATATGTTTAGTCCCCCAAAATTTCATGTTAAAGTTTCGGTATATGTTTAGTTTATGTTTTGCTTGGAAAAAGGCACATGGAAAAAAAGTAAAATAGGCAGATGGAAACAAATGCTGCAAATGAAGCAAATGAGTAAAGATTATGAAACGGCGCGGACAAAAGGAACATTCAAAACGAGGCGACAAACAAAACAAATTTATATTCATAACAAAACATTCAATGATACATTTAAAATATTGCTGTGGTTCTATGTTGTTAGTAAAATAGTCCTGTGTGTGTGTGTGTGTGTGTGTGTGTGTGTGTGTGTCTAACACAACTAAAACAACAGAAAGGGTTAAATAATGAAAGCGTCCTATTAAGGTTGATTACATATTTTTAAATGTTCATTTCTTCCTGTGGTTTGAAACAGTCGGTGTTTCCGAGGCTGGAAAAAGTCTCATAGTCAAAGTATTTTGAAAAAATGAATGTTTGCGAGGCTTATCCATTTTGTGGCTTTTGATGCCTGTCGGTGAATAAGAGAGTCTCACTGGAGAGAGTGTGTTAGCGCTGCAATAGAAATTGGGAAAAAGAGATAGTGTTTGAAGACGACGTATTTATAGAAAATACGTATCTTGGAATCGGCTCCAAAAAACGCGGGACGAAATTCAAATGCGGACGTAGTTTTACGCAGGTCACGAGGTTCTCCTGGTTTCCCGAGACTGAATATTTGCGTGCGTCCGCCATCTTTGTTGTAGGAACAAGTGGCATACCGTCCAATTTAAATTATAGGAGTGTAAGTCCTATAGACTGACGATGGAACCAAACATTTTCTTGCAAATGCTACACATAAGTTTTTATTTGTGTGTAGCTCCCCACAATAAAATGACTTTTGTCTATTTCGACTTGGTAAGGGAGCTGGAAAAAATAACTAGGCGTCCGTACCGGGGTTTTTGTGAAATGAATATTGGTTCAGTCTCAGGGAGTCTCTTTCTCAGTCAACACCTGCCTCCTCGTCTAAAAGGAGTAAGGTCTGGGTTCATTACATGGAACCTAAACACCAGTGAAGGGGAATATCGATGGGACATGAGTAATTTTCGTTTTCACCCCTCTGGAAGCATGCTTTCTGCAGGTCACCCCATGGTTCATCTGTTCCATATGTGGAGATTTGATTCACAATCGTATTTATAATTTAGAATGATGTCGACCGTTTTGATATTAAAATGGGTATGAAAACATATACAGAAATTCACATTTAAACAGATTGATAAAATAGTCTTTTTTTTATTTATTCACTAACCTTTGCTTAGTTTTAGCACAATGTGAAACTAACTCATTATTAATTATTTTTCTGCTTGCGAGGCAACTAGTCTTTTTTTTTATGAAGGTAAAGGAAAATGTGTCTTTATGTATATTCTTTCTATTATCAAGTTAGATGATTCTTTCTTTGTTGAACAGTGAGACTCAAATGAATAATACTAAAACTCTTTGGTTCGGCCCGACATACCTTGAGAAACACCTTTTTAAGGGAATAATTTACATTTGCCGATTCAATCTCATGTTGGTTAAAAATAATCAGAACTATAAATAATACTGAAGGGATATTCACTGTTTTGAATGCATGGCTACACCCACATACATCCGGTGAGATGATCATTGGTTAAAATTCCAATGAATCCATCCTGATTCCATCGACACATCTTCCATCAAAGGAAAAACGGCAAGAAATATTACATTCCAGTGACGACAAAGACCTTTGAGAATTTACAACAAATTCATTTGTTCCTTAATAAAGGAAAAAAAAGGTGAATTACTGAGAAATAGGTTTCTTTAAGGCGTCCATAAACAATTAACTTATGATTATTATGCATATCAGATTGTCGTTGTACGGCATTCAATCCAATAAACATTTCTATTTTATTTAGCTCTAAAAGAAAACGCATTTTTATTTATCATATAGTAGTTTAACTCTTAAAAACCTGACTCCAACACGTTTTGCGACAAATTACATTTTCCAGGCCATAACAATGTAGAAATAGGGGAATCTTCTATCGTTGGAATTCAGGGCGTCCTAGTATGTGTACTTCTGAGTAGCGATGCAAATAGTTTGCTCTGTCCTGTTGGCTTAGTATATACGTTGACTGTATACCTTGTCGTGGGGGGGGGTAAGACCCTCCATGTAAAAGGGATGTCCTGGGTATGAAACATGAAACAGTCTTGAGTACTCCTTCTTTGTCATTATTCCCAGGCCTACTTTCACCTGGAATGAGAGTACCTGTTTGAATCCTATCAATAGGTCAAATTGTTTAAAATCATTTGTATTAGATAGGAATACTTGATACCATATAATTGTAAAAAATTTCTATGAAGAATAGTTACTTGAAGCTATAATTATTTACTTAAGATTATCATTATTATATTACTCCCTGCGAGTTTTTTTTTTTTACACCAGTGTTAACTAATAGTTTTTCATTGGAGTCTAAGTGACAGCAAGTCTCCTTAGGTCTCCAGGATTCTTCTCAGTATTCTGGCTAATCTTAGTTTGATAGTCTGGATGGTCTCGAATCGTCCTCTGATTTTCAACTCTTCAAGTCCCCTTTCCAAGTCTTTGGGGACCATTTCAAGAGCGCCAGTTATTGTTGGTATCACCATCACCCTCATATTCCTCAAAGTTCTTTGTTCTCTAGCAAGGTCTAAGTACACGTCTTTCTTTTTGTTTTCATTGATTTTTAGTCTGTGGTCCGCTAAAACAGCTAAATCACGAGATGGCTAGTTCTCTCTCTCTCTTTTTAAAATCATTGTTATGTCTGGCCGTGATTAGGTGATCTGTTTGCATGCCAAAATCCCTGAGAATTTTATGCGTCTCAATCTCTAGGACGGATTCTGGTTTGTGCATGTAACATATAGCAGTATGGTCAATTTTCAATTTCTAGCACAATTCCCAGTGAGTCACCTTTCTCACCCAGTCGTGTCTTGTCTTGTTCACTCCTTTTGAGCTAGTTTGCTACATTCACTTATTATATTATCATTAATAATAATAATAATAATAATAATAATAATAATAGTTTCGTCTCTATCAACACATAATCTACGCATGCTATTCTGTTATTTTTGCTTTAATGTAATTGATCTTTATGGCGTTGTTTTCTGCCGCAGTAAGAAGAGATTCAGTTTTTCTCTCAATATTTCCGTTTCGTAGTCATTTTCTGGTCTTCTTGTGTAAGATTTTGAGAGTTTGTCACTTGAAGTATCCATAGAGTTGTTTTCTTCTCATCTCTGTTTCCTAGTTTTTGTCCTTATGTTTTCAAAGCAGTTACTTATCACTGTAATTAGTCTCTCTTTTTTGTATATAGTCAACATATTGATGCATCCACGCTATTTTCAATGCAGTCGAGTTCTCTTCCTCCTGTTCTTGATACATATAGTTTGTATGTGTCATTTCTCGGATGTAAGCACAAAAAGGTTAATGACGATGCTTGTACATAGTCACCAACTTTCTTGTGCTCGAGTCCATTAGTCTGATTTCCTCCCTTGTTCATTTTAAGAATGGTCTCGAATATCTTACAAAGGAGACTCCTCCAGGTGTTTATCCCTTTGATGAGATTTCTGCTCAAATTCAATCCCTATATTCTGACTGCTTATTCTTATTTTTTGTATCAGTGTCTCCAATTCTTTTTTCATTTTTTTGCAAACAACTTGATGTTGATAATGTACTTAAAGTGATAAATCATTTCTTGTGATTTTTTAAATTTGTAGCCCCAAGTACACTTCACAAGTATGTATTTGCTAGTACAAACAGTAATGGCGAAAGCGCATCTCCCTGGAAGGTGCCCCTCTAGATTTTAACTCTTGCAAACGTTTTTCCTCCTGCTTTTAATTCCACTTTCCTTTTTTTTTTCATTCTCTCTGTGATGAATTTTATAACATACATTTAAGTATCTACTTATGTTTCGAGTTTTCTCACACCTTTTCACTTATTTTACTCTTTGCAAGTTTTTCACCCCAACGTTTGCTAATGGTTTTTCATTGAAGTGCGACTGATATTATAATTTTGTCTGGTTTGTTTGTTTAAAGGTAAATCAACCTTCGTGGGTCATTCAATGCCAAAGCCATCCTTGTAGAAGAACGGAGGTGGAATTATTCAACTCATGGCTGGTAGTAGGGGAGGTAAATGGTTTCATACCTTTCCCGAAGGTATTAGTCCAAAAGTGAATGTAATAACGCGACTGGAGTTCGAACTCATTTACTACAATGTCGTAGTTCAACACGTTAGCCACTACACCGATTATTAGTTACTAGAAACCACATAACTGGGTGTAAACAAATGATTATTATTAAAAAAGAAAAATTGTTAGTTATATTAGGAATACTTGATAACGTTGTGCAGAGATCTTTTAAGAAACAGCACAAAAAATGTAAATATAAAATTATAATGAACACAATTCCCTAATCTCTTGGCATAAAATAACTCTAGACAGGTTGGCATGCCGTTAAAATCAATCAACAATACGTTGCCCCTTATATATAGTCACGCACACTGCTATAAATTAAAATGGATCCTTTGATCCGTGTGTAGTCTGACAAAACCAAGTTTAGGGTCGATAAATCGTGCGTTTTATCTGTCCTTTTATTCTCTTCTGAGACTTGGACTTCATATCGTCGTCACATTAAAACCTTCGAAAGATTCTATGAAGTTTATCTTTGGAGGACATTTAATATCAAATAGCAGTAAGAGACATCTTTGTTCTTCGACAAGCGAATACATTCACTGTTGAAATGTTCTTCATACACAATCAAATGCATCAGGTTAGAATGTTAGATTACTCAAGCGGCAGTTTTACGGAGAGTTACAACGTGGTAAACGTCCGAGATATAAACTTAAGTAAGGTGTAACAACTTTTCGGCTCTTAATGTAGATGTTGAAGATTGAATGCGGATGACGGAAAATCAATCCGTTTGGCAAAAAAAGTGATCTACAAAAGTGATCTACGAAACGTTAAGTATTTGAAGTACGGATAATCGTACACTCGGAAACAAAACTACCCCAGTACTGGTTGGTTGGTTGGGTTTTATGGCATATCAACCTTTGTAGGTTATTTAACGCCAACTCGGTGCATATCAACCTTTGTAGGTTATTTAACGCTAACTCAGTGCCGGACATTTTTCAGAGTGAACATGTTTGTTATGTCTTCTGTTGGGTCTGTTTGTTCCAAGAAGGATGTACAAGTCATATGAGAGCTTATAAGAACAAACAATTTCAGGCTGATTTTACACAGGTACTTCCTCAGCAACTTACTGCTAATTCGTGTCAATTCTGTCACAAAATATGAGATTCTGTAGCAAATCTGAGATATGAGAGTGTACTGTGTTAATGTAAACGCCAAAGATAGTTTTTTTAATTGCCACATATGCGACAGGGCTTACAAAGATTAAATTGGGGGATTGAGGAGATAGACACACTCTTTATCGAAGAAGGCTGTCATCATATATACACAAAGAGAGATAAGTAAATTTCTATCTGGTTAGTTTCTCTCTGAATAATGAATAAATATGATCCTATTTACCCAACCCCTCCGCTCGGGCAGGATATGACGCAAGGACAATTTTTTAAGCGGAGTTTAACAGGTTTTAATTCAGAGTTTTCCTTCTCCTAGACTAGTTGCCTCACCAAGGCTGAAGAACCCAGTCTGCCCTACCATTTACCCATAGCTGGAGGGAGAATAATTGGATTCATACCTTTCCCAAGGGTATTAGTGCTATGTGAAATGCAATCAGTCTCGTCCAGGATTTGAACTCGTGTCTCCGTGTCCATTTCCTACGACGATAACCATTACACCACGGGCACCTCCACAATGAATCTATATGATTAATACAGAAACATTGAGTTAAGTGTATTGACACGGAAGGAGATTACGTTGAAAAATAAATATTTATGCAAAATAATTTCATTTATATATATATATATATATAGATGGACATTTGTGTCTGCATCTGCATAAAAAAACTCTGTCAATGCAACCATTGGAGGTATGGAATGATTCTTAATCCTCGTACTTGAAAATTACTAAATAATATAAAGAAAATCCAACCAAGAATAATGTGTGATACATTTAATGGAAACCGCTGCACAACCACCGTGTTGCTATATTCTCTCCAATTGTCGGTGACGAAACCTTATAAAATGAGTAATCTTACCTTGTCTGATTCACTCCCAAACACACCGTTCAAAACATCAGTGGAGATATGAATGCCCACACGGGCAAAAGCGAAAATAATAAATTCTATTTACACAACTTGCCAAACAAAAATGGTAAATATCTTGCAGAGTTTTTTCTTGAGAAGTCTTTTGGGTGTAGACATTAAATTCCCAAAAAAAGAAGGGAAAACTTTGAACAGCAAGCACATGCAGTTAGATTATTAATTTATAAACAAGAAGTGGACAAACAGCGTTTTGAACTATGAGGCATACTCCTCTATTGAAGGAGTATCTTCCGATAACAGAATCGTCTCGGCAAAGATTACCCGGAGCCGACGCAGATATAAGAAACAAACAGGCAAATCTTCACGATATGAGTGGTCCGTATTCGTTAATAGCGTTATAAACAATTAGTATACAGTAACTATAAGAAAAAAAGTTCGATACTCTTCGGGAGACATTTGAAAGACTTTGAATGACGAATATGAAAACTTTGTTTCTGCCCATATAGAAGCAGCAGTCGAGTGTATAACAATCAAATGAAGAGTACCATGGGAGTTGATAGAGAAAAACGAGGTAACAGGAAAAAACACCCTTACTTGTAAAAGAAACCCAACAAATACCAGTGAGCAGAATCTTAAGAAAGCCCAGAGAGGGAGAGAGAGAGAGAGAGAGAGAGAGAGAGAGAGAGAGAGAGAGAGAGAGAGAGAGAGAAGAATATGCCAAAAAGATCAAGAAGAGTAAACCAATAAAATCAGAAATACAGCAGAAGACAATCATGATAAGTATGTCAAACAGTAAATGAAATAAGCAGAAGGAAAAGCACGTCGAAAGCAAAATTAAAAGCTGTCAGCCACTTCAGAAGTGCTTAGAAACCCTCCTGAAATCTCAAATACATATACTTGAGAAATTATTAATGGCCAACTAGGCATCAAACTTGGACAATTTACAGAAGAACTTGAAAATACTGAAAAAAACTAAAACCAGAAAAGCTGAAATATCGAGAATATACGAGGATCATTAAATAAGTTTCCAGACTTTTTTCGTATGGACACTTTTATTGATAGTACACACATGAAACTCCACTCCCCTTCGAAGTAATCTCCTCCGGCTGCAATGCACTTGTTGTATCGTTCCAACAACTTCTGGAAGGCCCCATGGAAGTCCTCTTGTGTGAGCGTGCCAATGACCTTCGTCACAGCCTCTTTCATCTCTTCAATTGTCTCATAACGACAGCCTCTGAGCTTTGGGAATAACCAAAAGTCACAGGGAGCAAGGTCCGGACTATAGGAAGGGTGACGAACTGTCTTGATGCCCATCTTGGTTAAATAGTCTGTGACAAGGATGGAGTTGTGGACTGGTGCATTGTCCTGGTGAAAATGCCACTGACCCGATTTGAAGAGTGCTGGCCTCTTCCCTAGGAATCTCTTCCTGAACCCCCTTAAAAGCTCAACATTGTAACCCTAACCCTTCGGCCAATCAACTCTGGTCTATTGACTTCCTTACTCCTCCCACACCTCTCATCATCCCTCACAGACTCCCTGCCTTCCTTGAATCTCTTATGCCACTCAAAAACTGATGTTCGAATCATGCAAGATGGTCAAAAAGCAGTCTGAAGTATTCCATACGTTTCTGTGGCATTTTCCCCCAAGTTTAAAACAGAATTTTATTGCATATCGTTCTTCTAAAGTGTCCTGACGTCCAGATTGCATTTTTGAAATTCACCATTAGGGGTGTCCTCGTGGTGTAATGGTTAAAGCGATGAACTGCGGAATCGTAGTACGCGAGTTCGTACTCCAGTCGCGCTATTATGTTCACTTTCGGGCAAATACCCTTGGGAAAGGTATGAACCCCCTTATTCTCCCTCCAACTATGGGTAAATAGTAGGACAGACTAGGTTCTTCAGCCATGGTTAGGCAACTAGTCTAGGAGAAGGAAAACTCTGAATTCAAACCTGTTAAACTCCGCTTAAAAATTGACCTTGTGTCATATCCTGCCCGAGCGGAGGGGTTGGTAAATAGTACCATCTGTGACAATCAGGCTTTAGTAGGGTGTATTCCAATTGCTGCTGTAGGTGTTCATTTGAACCTGAAATCATAAAAATTGGTCTGTCATCTCATAAGACGTATAGCCATAACATACTGAAGAGTCTACGACAATTTTAAATGCCTGTACAAAAAAGTCTGGAAACTTATAGAATGCCCCACATTTGTAGTAGTTCAAAAATAAGTACACTACAACACGAAATTAAATATATGTATATTTTCAGACAAAATTCTTTCATGGTTACCAAGTAAAGTTTGGTAATAAATGATACCTAATAATATCAGTTTTGATTTATTTTTATTAAAAATTAGTGAACATATTTACAGTTGATATTTCTGTATACTCAAATTTTATAATAAAACTACAGAAAATTAAATTTTATAATAAAACAACAGAAAATCAAATTTTCCTCATTTATAATTGGATAAATGATATTTTCCGTAAAATTAATTCCTCTTTAATGTTCCGTATTTTTTCAATGTTGAATCGAACAACTTTCACTTTAACATTACAATGACTGAGGCAAAATAGCACAACGGTTATCGTTGTCGGAAATTGACTCAACGAGATTGTTTGCGTTTCATTTTGCTTTATTGTCTTAAGGGAAGGGATGCATACATCCCTTCTCGCAATTTATAGCTATGGCTAGAGAAAAGGCCAGCCTGGGTTCTTTGGTCTGGCAATCAATCTAGAAGAGGAGAAAAAACTCTGATTTCAAATTAGTTATACTTCGTTTAAAAATTAACTTTCTGTCGTATCTTGCTTTTGAGGGAAGGGTTCAGTACTTTTTAAAATTATATGAAAATAATAAAATTTGAAAAATATAAAATCTCGATCGCCCTCTTGCGATGGGGTAAGACCACCACGAAAAGGAGGTCTTGAATATGAGACTAATTTACATCCGGTCCTGGAGCTCTGGGAATTATTGAGTCATTCTTGCCATTACTCCTCGGTTCACTATAACCTGAAGTGGTAATTAATCGTGTTGTATAGGAATACTTGATACAAATGATTTGCACAAAATTATATGATATCAACAATAGTCACTTGGAGCTATAATTATTTACTAAGGATAAATATTATTGTGAGTTTTTCACACTATTTTTAACAGGTGGTCTTTTACAGGAGTCTGAGTGACAGCAAGCCTCCTGCAGGACTCTTCTCAGTATTCTAACCAATCTTAACAATGCTGTGATCCGTATGGTCTTGATTCTTCCTCTAATTTCCAATTTCTCCAGACTTTTTCAAAACTTTAGGGACCGTTCCAATTGCATTAACTACATTTGGTATCTTTGTCACCCTTATATTCCTCGTTTTTTTTTCCCTTCTACCAAGATCCAGGTATTTGTTTAACTTTTCGCTTCCATTTTCCCATTGAGGTCCCCTGGGACTGCAAAATCAAATTGATGACAATTTTTTTTCTTCTTCTTTTGTTTTATTATTTAACATTAGGTTTGGCTTTCTAGCCGGGATTGGATGATCCGTTTGTATCTCAAAATTCCAGAGATTTTTATCCATCTCATTTTCTGGAACGGATTCTGGTTTCTGCTTATACTATTTGGTCGTATCGTCAAATTTTAATCTCGTGCACAATTCTCACTCAGTCGAGCCTAGTTGTGTACTTTTTTGTGACACTTGGTCGCCTTCGCTCATTATCATTATTATAATTAAATTCGTGAAACCATATAATTGTTTGCAAATGATTACTGTTAGATAGGAAATCTTGAAAATACACAACTGTGTTATAGGAATACTTGAAACCGCGTGAAAATTATTTGTATTAGATAGGAATACTTGGAACTATACAACTGCGTACAAATTATTTGTATTAGATAGGAATTGATATGCCGTTAAACAACCAAACCAATAGAATCACGAGAACTTGTTGAGTGTTAATATTTATAGACTGTCACTTTATTTAACCATCTGTAACTATATCCCTATAATATTTTGTCATGGAAATTTGATGTATACATATACAATTTTATGGATTTAAAACAAAAACAATCGTTACAGTCGTAATACTGTTGTAGCATATTATTAAAAGCTGAAGAGCAGTTGACTGGGACTAATGTCGTGGCAAAGTTGTTACAGGGAGAGCTAGTGTGATAATAATTAATATTGTAACTCGTATGTAAAAGCATACATGTATGATTTAGTATACTCAGCGTAAAGTGATGCTCGCCAAAGACAGAGGTAGGTAAGTAGTAACAACGGTATTTATATATAAATCATAGACGCTGGATAGACTTGAACTATTCTCATCATTTTGGTTTTTGTAGTTACAAATTTTCAGCTGTTATACTCTCCTGCCTTCTTCAAGTGTCTATTCAAGGCAAAATTCTCTAAGGATTTTTGAATTGAACCCTTTATTCAATTTCCAAGGATGGATTCTGGTTTGGGGATTATCTCATATCAGTTAATCCATTTCAGTGATATCGTTTTATCTGATTATTTACAGTTTGACGCTAGGATTGGACTCCCGGCTATCCTTTAAAACAATTTTGTGGTGTATTTTGGGGCCCTTTTTATGGCTTATAATCATGTAAAAATTTCCGGCTCATCAAACTTAAGCAGCAATGAGCCTGCTCAGTACTTAGATGAGTGACCACATAATAACAGTAGGTACTGTAAGAAACCGAAGGCCTTATGCAAGACTAAGTAAAGCTTAGTAAATAACTAGGAGACATTTTAGTTTTCTTCTTTTTCTACATCCTCCTTTTTTTTCTTTTCTTTCTCCACTCTCTTTTCCACTCTTTTTCAGTGTTCTTTCTTACCTTGTTTACATTTTAATCTTTCTTTTCACTCGGATATTTTCCCCCGTGTAAGTATTTCTTTTCTCGTCTCTCTCTCTCTGTCAAAAATAGTAGCTCTTACGTCATTTTCTTATATATATCATAGAAAATACCCAGGCTGTTTCCTTAAGGCTTATCTTTTGGACGACATCGTTAAGAAACACACAAACATCGACACTTAGCCCTACTTCCATAAATCTTGTACTTATAAATTGCGTGACCACTATTGTAGTATAATCTTACACAACAAAGGAATTTCTTTTATAGATAGCTAAAAAAAGGTGGAGTAAGAAAATACCCAAATCCTGAGAAGTTTTCTAGGCGTAACATCGTCCAGAGTTACCTGATGTCTTTAAAGTGCTGCATCATCAAAAAGAGTTGACCCAGAACTTTCCTTTCACAATCTACAATTTCAACTTAATAAAGCACATTTCAACTTATAGTGCAAATTGAGAAGTTGACTATTTTAAGATAATCTTTCCGTTTTGTTTTTCATCTTTTTATATTTGTTTTACTTTTTCAAATAAGTTCTATCTAAGATAGAAACATCTTATTTTTTATTAATGAAAAGTATACTTATCTTGCAAGCTGTTCCTAATTATTTTGATATCAACTCTTTCACTGACTTAATTTGGTATCTTAACTTAATTTTTATAGACTCGAAGAAAGTTCACTTTACAAGGTACTGGAAATAAGCTTGTACCAGACATAACTCATTTTAAATTTTTATTCAAAACAATAAAACTGATTTGTAATACCGAAGGGAAATTTGCCAACGACAACCCCGTAGCCTTTTGCCATACTTATTCAAGTAATTTCAAATCCTGCTTAACATTTAAATTACCAGCATAGGTTCTTGTTAGATAAGCAATGATGAATCTGTTTACTACTTGAATGAATAACCACTTAAAAATCGAAGGTATTGTGAACAAAAGCTTAGTAAATAATAATTCAAACACGTTACCCATAAACATTGATAAAAACGTCCAGGCTCAAATTTTACTTTTGCTTTATCAAAATATATCAATCATAAGTTGAATGAATTGCAGTAAAATCTGATATAAGAATCAATTGTATTAATGATAATAAAAAACACTACCGGCCTCCACAAAAAAATAAACTTTTATACTTGAAAAGTTACTTTATTAAAGTTTAAGATAATTATTTGTATTTAAATGTTTCATTTTATTATTTATTTACTATGGATAACTGCCTGTTTTTTTTTTCATTCTTCCTTCCTATATATCAAACACATAGCTCACCAAAACTACCCACCCACGTCTTAGTTAATACTTTGTGTAATAGTTCCCTGCTGAATTAACAGCAACTGCCTCAATGTATTTAAACAGTCAAAACATGCAATCTGTCATCTTTTCATGGAATTCATAGTACAGCATTGTGTTACTTTCAGAATAAAGCAATGAAGGGCTTTCACCATTCAAGTTAGAAGTAAAAAGACGAAGCAGCAGCTCTACAGCCACTTGCCTCCCATCTCAATGACCATCCAAGAAAGAAGAATAAGACATGCAGCAGAAGAAAGGACAAACTCATAATTGACGTTTTCTTATGGACCCCTACATACGGATGAGCCAGTGTTAGCCAACCAGCAAGGACTTACCTACAACAGCTCGATGCAAACACAAGGTGCAGTTTAGAAGACATGGTGGGAATGATAGATGATAGGGATGGATGGAGGGAGAGAGTGAAAGAAATCCGTGTAAGCAGTACATCTTGATGATGATGACTGACTAGCTTACGCTGAATCTAGCATACAGAAGACAGGTTCGTTAGAGATAAATACCCCTAAACTCTTTAATTTAATAGAACCCCTAAAATTAATAGATATTCCAAATTTAATTTATCAAAGTTTGAGGGGTCGTCGTTTTAACATAATTTTATTTTCAATTGAGTTTCTTAGTCTATATTTTTATAGACTGACTGTTGATTTCTTCTTACCATGCCAAGTAGGGAGGAAAAGAGCTATCTTTCTCTCACAAGGATTACCAAGAAAGGAGATTACCAGACATGAGACAGATACCCTTTTACAATGAAGTGAACAACAAGACTTGAAGAGTGAAAAATAGATCTACAGTCTGAGCTGGATCTTATATCCTAGTTTAAAATGTTACAATGTATGACTTGAACAATTCCAAAAAGTTTGGTTTGAAATTAGGCAAAAGAATGTACATTTGGTGAATTGTAGTGAGAGATTTGTGCATACTATATAAATTTTTTACTATCTTTTAATAAGGTGGATGTAATTTGTCTTTGAAATTTTAATTCATACTATTCAAACATTTTTATTATTGTCTTCATCTTTATTGTTATTTCCACAACGTTTCGGCCGATATGTCCTCTGGCCTTCTTCAGGTGTTTGTTGAACTCTGAGAACCTTCACAGAACTTTGAACTACCTCCTTTATTGAATCTATGGGGGTCGCCTGTTCTGATTCTGTTAGCCATAACTGTGTACATTACTTAACACTTGTACCCGGATTCAATAAAAGACGTAGTTTGAAGTTTCACGAAGGTTTCTGAGTTCGACAAACACCTAAAGAAGGCTGGAGGACATATCGGCCGAAACGTTGTGGAAATAACAATGAAGAAGACAATAGTCCGAAAACCCTTAATGATAAAAATCAAGCTTCATCTCAGAAATTTAGACAACTATTCAAACATTGTTAGAATGTAACAATGAATGTTGTGAAAAAATATCCTGAAAAAGATGAAAGAAAAACTTGTCAAATTTAATTATGAAAAAGACAATTATCAAAAATGAAAACTGGAATAACAATAATAATTTCTTCTCCAAACCAGCTTTAACCATTACATTCAGTAACTAATAAAATCTAGTCTTACAGAGATTAAGGAAGATTATGGTTTAGAAGATAAGATTCGGATTATTGATAACTGGAGAGTTAGAGGAGTATCAAAAGTTTTTATAAGTAGAGACTTAGCAGAATTTCTGAACTGTTTTACACCTTTGATCCACTGGCTTTTCCTCTCCCCATCCATGTTGGGTTTCCTATATTAAGTCATTGCATTTTTTTCCAAATTTCTATGGACTCCCTCTGAATGCTACATTTGGTTGGCATGCACTTGGCTGCTGCTTCTCCGTGGGCAGTAACTAAATTTTCATACTTGTCATTTGTAGAATGTCTTTTAGATATTTCCTGAAGAGTATCAAACATTTCTTAAAGCTATTGTATATTGATCGCTTATATCATTATTGGCAAGTGAGGACCAGTTATATCACGAGACTTTAACTGCTTGTTTCTTATTTCTGTGTAGACTCAGGCAAATCTTTGCCAAGATGATTCTGTGATTGGAAGACAATCCTTAAAAAGAGAAGTTGCCTCACAATTCAAAGTGCCATTTATCTACTTTGTACTCACATCCAATGCACAAAAAACCCTGAAGAATAAAGGGTGCTGCAATTTTATTTTTCCTTTGTATAATATCATCCTCACTTTTAAAATAGTTTTTTTGTCTTTGTACTTCACTTATTTCTGAGATAAGGAAGTCTATCCTCTTTGGGTAACATTTGAAATTAGAATAGAGAGAAAATTACTTTATATACTTGTTTATAAGTCAAATGTTGATTTAATGATCATTGTTCAAAGTCCTTTTTTTGATGTTGGAATTCAAATCACAGTTTCTACCTCCCAATTATTTAGGGTCACAAGATCATTATTTGATGAAATCAATATTTGAAGCCAAGATTTCTTCCCAGTCCTTTCCATTATGTTTACATTTCAAACTTTCAATATTATTACTGGGTACTTCAGATTGTGTAATGGTTAATGAGTTTTATTTTCACTTCTGTATCAAAGGTTGACTACTCCCAGGTTTTGTCTAAAATTCCATTAAAAAAAAAAAAAAGAAGATTATTATAATAGAGTGGATCTGGGAGTAATAGTAATGTAGGAGTATTACACATTTTCTAAAGCTCCTAAAGATTTGAGCCTCACCATCAGATGGTTTAATGTCATACCTAGTTTACTTGTTGGTTATGTCTTATCCTTTTGCAGAGGTGCAATCATCATATTCTACAGCCCCAGCTGATAGGACAGATATATCAGTAGTGGATGGTCCGAAGAATCAAAGTATGCATTGTTTACTCTATATGAAAATTTAAAATCTTTAAGTTGAGCATATTTATTTGAACACTTTTGGGAAAATTCAGTGAATACCTATTGTAATGAATGCTCGAAAATCTGGACCTCTGACAGAAAAAAAAAATGTAATCTCTTTCTATAATAAAATGATATGGCACTTCCCAACAAAATAGGAAGTAAATTTTTGTAAAGATGTTAGTATGAAGAATATTAAACTCTTGCTGATTTGGGGAAAAAGAAACTGGGCCTATATTCATAAAAGTTTTTGTTTATTTTTTACTCACAGTAAATATTCTATTTTATTTTTTTGGTTTCAGTTAAATTCATTACTTATCATCACAGTTCTTGAATGATGACATTAACATAGAAATTATTATAATTCATTGGTATAAAACTTTATTGAATTTGTTGTTTTGAAAGAGGTTAATAATTATAAATATAAACACTTCTTATTTCTATGCTAGGTAGGTAAAAATGATTCCTTTTCATCTAAGATCAGTGTTATTTGCTCCACCCCCCAGTAAGAGATTTTAGCAATTGGATTTATTCTATGGTTACCAATAACAACTTTGTATGACAGAGTTAACATTTTCAAGACAATAAAACTGACTAATGCAATGGTTTATTATCATTTTTTTTATAATAAAGAAGAATTAAGTGATGATCAAAGAGGAAAAACTGTTTCCTCTTGTTCTGTTGCTTTAAACACAATCAAGCATTTCCGTTTCCATTTCATTAACAGGTTCTTCCTCTGTTTGGTCAGATTCACTTTCTTCTTCAGATGAGACATGAACCGATTCATCATAGACAAATGATTTATTTTTGGAGCCTGAAATAAAAAAAGATTTTAAACTTAAGACAGAAGAAAAAATGAATTTACTTTCAACAAAAAATTGTTACAATCTATTTTGAAATATAATTTTGTAAGCACAAGCACTAAAAGTTTGTGCTCACCCCAATCAGTATAGTTACTTAATATAATTATTATTGCAAGGGAGATAATTATAAAGTGTTAATTGTGGAATTTATTATACAACCTGTGAACTTATTGGGTTCCCATTGTAACAGCAATCCAAAATGATATTAGTATTGCTAATTGTTCTGATTGGTGTTTTTGCTGGGTTATTCTTATATACACACAAACATAAATTAGTGAATTTTTAATAAGATAAAAATATTATAAATACAAATAAGACTTAACATAGTTTCTAAGTTTTAAGCAAGTAATAATTATTTAAAAAGAAAACAAACAAACACTTTTTCATAGCGATTCTTCACTGTCTCTTTCTTTGAAAGTAAAAAAAAAAAGAAAGTTGTTTAAATTTAAGATAAACAATTTTGATTTTCTTAACTGATTTTTATAAGTCTGATTTAATTTACTTCAAAGTAAAGCAAATGATCAAGAAAAAAAGAAATAATCTTCAATTTTCAGATTTTTTTTCTTGATGTGTGAGTAATTACTAGTTGTTTTTTCTACTAAGTAATAAATACTTAGAAGTAATTATAATCAGACTCTACCTTTTTGATGTTAAATATCAGTAATACATTCATATTGAAAATAGTTTTTTGAGTTATACTTGGGATCAAGTGATAACTTTTGAGTCTCTGGCAATGGACTTGATGGAACAGAGTTCAAATCCGGGACAAGACTGCATTTCGCTTCACACTTAATATACTTAGGAAAGGCATGAATCTCTTCTGCCCCAGCTATGTGTAAATAGTAAGACAGATTAGTATCTTTAGCCTAAATAAGGCAACTAGTCAGGGAGAAAGAAAAACCTCGAAATTCAAAACTTGAGGTGCCTCATTATCAGCTATAATCAGCTCATCCAAAAGATGTAGATTTTTATTTTTATAATATAATGCTTCCACCCTCTCCCAATTTTTTTAGTTTTTAAAATCATGTAATATCACTGCAAATCGAAACACATAATATGAAAAGTCCAAGTAGGAAAGTAGGTATGGTGTCTTTTTTTCTTCTTTTAGACAAAAACCCATTAGAGATATAAAAAAAATATCCTTCTTTTTCACCATGCCAGATGGGTATATCACTACATAGATATTGCAGTTCTGCTTTGGTTTTATGGCATATCAACCATTGTAGGTTATTTAATGTCAAATACGTTTTATACATATATATTAAATATATGATTTCTAGACACATTTTGTAGATAACATCTTTCAATTAACCTGAGCTAATTTTATTTTCACACAGTTAAATGGTTTCACTTATTTCTATCTAATATGAATAATTCTATCAACTTTTAATCATTTATTTGTACACAGTTTAATGTTTTCAAATATTGCTATGAATCACTAACAATTCAGTTAAATATCAGACATTTGTTTATACCCAGTTAAATGTAAAAACATTTCTACTTCAAACAATTCAGTTTAGCATGTCAACAAAATTAAAAGGTTCCAAGTATTGCTATGTATCACTAACAATTCAATTAAACATCAGTCATTTGTTTATAAACAGTTAAATGATCAAACAGTTCTATTTCAAACAATTCATTTTAGCATAATACACAATTTAAATGTCAAACAGTTCTATTTAATCCATAGATAGGACCCTATCAGGTGCTATGTCCATAGGCCAAAGTGGAACTGGGAATGATGGCAATGAATGAGTACACTGCATTCCCCAAAGCTCCAGTATTACAAGAGCCTCACCATCAGAATGTTTAATATCATAACTAGGACACTTATTGGGAGAGTCTTACTCCTCCGCAGAGATGCAGTTGGTGTATTCTGCAGCCCCAACTGACTGCACCACTTGTTGAGAGAGTCTTACCCCTCTGCAGAGATGTAGTTGGTGTATTCTGCAGCCCCAACTGACTGCACCACTCGTTGGGAGAGTCTTACCCCTCTGTAGAGATGCAGTTGGTATATTCTGCAGCTTTAGCTGACTGAACTTGCAGTTGCGTTTTCAAATAGTTTTGATAAATTTTAACTTCTCTCTAATAAAGATCCAAATTTTATTTGTTGGATTTAAACCATAAAAAAATTTCCTTTTTTTAAAATTCAAATATAATGCTATCCACCAAATTTTAATCCTGATTTTTTAGAATTAAAATTTCTTGTATTACATATGGTATTTCAATTTACTTTCTTTGCAAGTAACTTTTCTATATTATTTTATATAAATGATGAAATTCATGCAATTTAGAAAAGAAACAATTAAAAAGTTAAAGAAAAAAAAAAAAAGAACTCTTGATGATGCAATAAAATTACCTTTCTTTCTCTTCACCAAAATTTCTTTCATTGGAGCAAAGTGGCTCAGCTTTCGATACATAATTTCACGGCATTTATCATTCATATCTTTAATACACCAGCCATCCTTTTCATCACATACGACCTCCTGGTAAAAGGAAAAAAAAGAAAAAATTAATTTAAAATCCTAACAGAAAGATTCAACCCTAAAACAAAATTCCACGAAAGATGTAAATGTCTTTCTTTGTGTCGTTAAAGATGTTTTGGTTAGTTGGTTGGTTGGTTTTATAATATACCAACTCCTTGCTTGGTTATTTTAGGCTTAAGTCAGTCTAACAATCAGGGTCTTCAAGCATATATGGTACAAAATATATTTTCACAATCATTTTAAACAGACAAACTTTTATTTAGTTGCAATATCAATATCTTAAGAGCTAATGAGTTCAAAATCATTTTAAACATTATCTCTGTGGTACGATAATGAGCATTAATGTGTGTGTGTGTGTGTGTGTGTATATATATATATATATATATGTGTGTGTGTGTGTGGGGGGGTCTCTGTGTGTGTTAATGGATGGGTGGCCAAAGAAGGGATCTTCTCTTTGGCATTTTTGACTGGCGTCAGGGTCTCTAGAGGGACCCTTTGTCTACTTTGGCATGAAGACCACACAAAGAGCTGTGCCTGTGAAAACCTGTGAGACTGTAAGAGAGGACGAAGGACATTGGTCAGTTAGGGGAGAGACTCCAGAGCAGAGAGTCAGAGATTCAAGCCCAAGATGCGGAGCTGGTCAGTCGGCTCTAAGACGTGGGTCCAGAGCAATTGGAGGGTGGTAGGGAGTCAAGAATGAAGACACAAAGCAGTGAAGACGATGACCAGAGATGAGTCAGCATCTTTGGTAGCTGTAGAGGATTTTGCTGAATTGTCATGATAGCCATATATACATGCTTTGAATGTAAAAAAGTGCCAACTTCAACTTCCTGCATTTTGCAGTTCTGAATCCATGTTTGTCTTTTCTTCCTTCCACCCTCTGTTGTTTGTTTTTGTTGTTGTTCTTTTTTTTTTTTTTTAACAACATGTGAAATACCCACATGGCTAGGTGTAAGAAAAAACAATGGGGTCCACACCACTAGACGAACAGCCAAACCAACAAAACCTGGCGTGTGGGTTATTTCATATCTCAAAGAGATCTAATTGAGCCATGGATGTTACTCTAACAGATAACACTGGGTTAGAGTGGACCTGGAAGTGATAGCAATGAAAGGGTTGATGCACCACTAGAGCTCAAGAACTTGAGCCTCACCATTAGATGTAATTTAGTGTCATATTCAGGAAATTTGGTAAGATTTAAGGGATATATATATATATATGTTGGTGACTGTAGTCAAGAGCGACCTGAAGGCTCCCTTTTCAATAGCTACTACACCAAGGTGTAGGGGAGGGCATTACACCTTTAAATAGATTGCTTCATTTACCCTTGATCTGCACCTTGTAATGCTGAGTATTAAGCAAGGAGGAATCAAGTAGCATTTTTTTGAGTCTTTGGTAGGACTCGACTTGGGATTGAACCCCCAATCTCCCATACCATTTGCAAACACTTTATCCACAACACCAATGGGCCGACACGCATAAAAAATACTCCATGTCTACTGCTTTGCATTAGTAAAAGAGTAAGCCAAAATTATATATATATATATATATATATATATATATATATATATATATATATATACATCTTTAAGAAAAAAACCAAGACCGGTTAATTCATGATTATTAATTTATTTCGGTCCCATATTTTCAGTTTCTGGTGTGAACCAAAAACATGAAGAAAAAAAATTAATACAGGACTTCTTCAGACCCAATGGATAAATAATTAAATTTAAATTTAAATTTAAAAACCAGAATAAACACGTGGGGTGTAGGGGGGACGAGATTAAGGAGTTACCTCCTCATTTTATTGAATTTCTGTTTTTATTTTAATTTTTCAAATTTCTTCTATCAGTTATAATTACAGTAATTCAACTTTTTTATTTATTCGTTTAGTTTATTTTCTTTTCCTGTTAAATTCGATAATTAACTTTTAAGAGAAATATTAATGCTTATATCAATTTCGATACCATTTAATTAGCTACGTATTTTTTATGTGCATATGTTGGATACGTTTTTTTTCCTGTTTTCACAATTTATTTCTATGTTTTTAAGTTTTTATAGTTTAAATTTAGTCTTATGTCTACATCTAGCTATCAATTTGCTTCTCTTATTTAATAACTTATCGGGGTACTTATATATATATATATATATAAAGTTGGTTAGTAGTTTTTTATAGCATATCAATCATTCTAGGTTATTTAATAACAAATCTTGTTTATACATATATATTAAATATATATGATTTGTAAATGAACAGTTTGTTGGAAACAATTTTTAAACAAGCCAAAGTTCATGTGTTTACACACATTACCATTCCAGGTCAGAGTGGACCTGGGAGTAATGGCAATGAAGGCATACTCCACATTACCCAAAGCACCAGGATTGAAGCCTTACCATCAAATGGTTTGGTGTTATATCCAGGACACTTGTTTGGGGTGTCTTACTCCTCTGCAGAGATGCAGTCAGCATATTCTACAGCCCCCCCATCCCCCCACTGACTAGAGAGTGAGTATTCTATCACATAGAATATAAGATAGACATGTAAGTACAATGTTTTTTTCTCTATGTAAACAAAAAACTACTCTATATTGTTTGAAAGCCATTGGAAATGTTATCCCAGATTAACTGTAGACACAACCCAAGCTACAAACTCATGAGTAACTCACACCTTTGAGCCAATTGCTTTGTCAAAAATAATTTCATTTTCTCTTTGCTAACCGAATTTTCTTTTAACAGATTTTTTTTTCTAATCTTTTATGAGATCAGTATTTAAGCATAAATATGTTTATGCTTATTTATGATACACAAACATACCTATATGTATATGAAAGAAAAATATGTGAAAGCAAAAAAAATTGTGGAATATTTATTAACTATAAAAATTCACTGAATGACGGGGCACAAAATTCTAGCAAATGTTGAAAATGTTAACAAGGTTGTCATGGCAACATAATTAGGAACACTGATCTTTATGAATCTTTTAAATGTAGGATAAAATTCATTCAGAATGATGCTCATGACTTATCTAAGCTGTTAATTAAAACTTTTTTGAAATCACTTGTGCATAAAGTATTCGATGGTTCTAATCAAAATCACTACATGATAATTAATGAAAATTGGGGATGAGTTAATGTTAACTGCTGTCAAATTAAATGGAATTTTGCTTTAATATCAAAATAAATATTCGACCAAATTTTGGTTTTTACATGTTTCTTTTCCATTTTGTTGGACAGTTTACTAATAAATGTATCATTTTTCAGTGGGGAAAAAGAAACCTGCTAAATCCCACCTGCCAAAAAGTGTCAGCCTGGATATGACATTCTAGTTCTGGGGAGTGTGGATTACTTCTTTATGGCCATTACTCCCAGTTCTACTCTGATTCAGAGTATTAAGAACTTATGGTTCAAGTAAATCCGTTTGAAAATTATTAGTATTTGATACAAATACTTGATACCATATAACTGTGTGCAAACAAATATGATTGCATATCAAATATTAGCATTAAATAGGAATCATACAACTGTGTGTGTGAAAAAAAAAAAAAAAAACCTCAAATTACACAAAAAATATAAATATGACCATACAATAAACATTATACAGTGAAAATTTCAGCTGAATAAACATCTGAAAAGTTCAATTCTGGTTGTGGGTGTATTGTGTGAAAACATTTATGTTAGGTAATCTTATCCAGGATAGAAAACAAATTTTAAAAGGAGTAATGATTATTTTCTATACTTAAAAAAAAAAAAACAATTAAGAAACAACACACACTATCCATCAACAACATTTGTTCTGCATTTTTTTTTTTAAAAACAAATCTATTTTGATTATCCTGCATTCCAATGGCAAACTGGGCCAGAAAAGACCAGGTATGTAAAATCTGAAGGTTTTTTACTTTTTTATGAAGTATCAGGTAGAATAAAGACAGAGTTGCAATATCATAGCAATATCAAATGCTTGTTTCCTCTCTTTTAAGAAAATAATAGAGATGTTCATTAAATTGGGTCAAGTGAAGCTAATACATTATGATGGCCTACAGTAAATAGAAGGCTTAATATCATTTTATGCTTCAGAGATTTTGATTCAGGTGACAAATTAACTAAAGAAAATTTGGAATTTAACTAACCTGAATTGAAATTCCTTAGATAGAAAATATAAGGTGTCCACAAAAAATTTGGTTTCTAAAATTTAGATATTGACACACACAATTTTGTAGAGAACCCCAGTATCAGGCATTCCGCCCTGTTGGTGGGGCTTAGAATATGCTGACTCTATCAACTATTGAGGAGTAAGAACCCCACAAAAAGGAGTATTATCAGTTAGGGTCCTGTCTAGGGGTCCAATAGATCTGTTTGAAGATTATTAATACAAACAAAAACATACACCCTCTAAGCACAAGTATTTAAATTTTAATGAAAAATTAAGTTAGAAAAATTGGTTTAGTTTCTTGTTTGAATTGCATATCAACTTTTGTAGGTTATTGAATGCCGTACATGCCTTTCACAAGAGTATTAGTCTGAAAGTGAAAATAATGGCATGACTGGAGTTGGAACTTGCTTATTTTGAGTGTGTGATTACAACAATTGATTTCTTTATAAAATTATACATGGATTGATTTTAATACTTTTGAGAATAAAACAATAATATTAGAAATTAATAACACAAAATAAGTATCTATCAAACCTGGTTTTGTTAAAGCCAATATGGGAATTATCCATACCACATATATCAACTGTTAATTTCTTTGTGTTTATATAACACACATTGCAGGATTTTAAACACATTAATAACATGGACTATTTTGAGGCAAATCCAACTCAGCTAGACTTTAATAGACATTATTAATAAATATGCTAATGAAGATTAAATAATTATTATTTAATAATCATTGAAAATATAATGTAAATAACTAAGGGAATAGTGATGTTAGTGGTGATCTAGTTTTGGTTACAGACAGATATATATATAATCTCCATTATAATATGATCTTTCTTATTTCTGCATAGAGTCAGGTTGTTTTGACCAAACCCTGGAAGCAACACCTCACAAAACAGCAGTTACCCGTTGTCTCACAAACTATCAAATTAAGACAAACAAGACATGTTGGCCACTGCTGGATAAGTAAGGATAAACTCAAAAGTGATGTTTTCTTATAGATTCCAAGCAAGGACTTACATCAGCTCTGTGCAAACACTAAATGCAGTCTAGAGAACCTGCCAGGAGTAATGGATGATAAGGATGGATAGTGAGAGAGTGAGTCAAAGAACTCTGTGTTATCAGCACGACTTGATGATGACAATGATAGAGATTATGTACAAAAATCTCTTATGAAACAGCTTCACAAATGTAAATGTATAATAAATGAGATTTTCTAACCTCAAAGCATAAAAGAACCCAGGATAAATGAACATCAGGGCTCCAAGACTCTTTTCATTGCTGTCCCAAAATCAAAATGTCTTTTTACTCTCTTATCTATAATTGTTTGAAGCATAAATAAAAACACCATTAAAATATTTAGAAAATAACTATTTTAGGTTATTTACTCTTGAAATTGTTGTCTCCCTTTTTTTTATGTTAAATAAACAATGAAACATCAATTAAACAAAGAAGTTTTTTTATTTCGAAAAAAAGAAAAAAGAAAGTGATAATTTTAAAAACAAGTCATTGAAAAAAGTTCAAAACAAAAGTACAGAGCAGAAGAAATGAAACCCAATTTTTATGGGTTTATACTAATTCATATCAAAGTTTAACAACAGTGCAAACCAAAATAAAAAATACAAAAAATGATGCAGACTATATTCCTTAACCTGTTGTAAAAAAATAAGATTTTGATGAATTAGAAAAAAGAAGGTGACTGTCCTATTACAAAGGACTCAATGTCCCGCAACAAATATTCCAGTGTCACCAAGACAACAAGACATTGATAAAATAAATCAAGCTCTAGGAACTCCATCATCAATCAGTGAAAAAAAAAACAAAACCCATAGCTGTTAAGAAAACATTTTGTGAATTGTCATTTAACAGCATTTTAGAATGTCTGATTGGTAGAAAAATATCAAAAGAGGATATTTGCATAAAGATAAAAGTCTTTGGGGATCAGTATTTACCCACCTCCCCCACAATTTTTTTAGCCCTAAGAAATCCATAAAGAAGGCAGAAGTTCAGAATTATAAGTTTCATACCAGACCATCAAATTTTTTTAGAAACAGATAAACAGAAAAATATTCATTTAAAATCACAAGAAATGATTTGGGTACAGAAAGACTGGCAGATTGTAAAGGAAATTGGTTTATGGCACATCTAATTTACAGTGATGATTTTACTGTATTAAATACAAAGTGTTTCTCTAAGGAAACAAAAAACAAACAAAAAAAAAAAACAAAACACCTGTACTCTGAGTGTTAATATATTAAATAGTTCTTTTATCCTAAATAAATTTTTGAAGGTGCTATTTTTTTTTGTATACACAAATAATTAATGAATTATGATTCCGAAAATAAGTACGCATCAAAGTGCCATGACTGCAAAGAGCTATAGTAGGCATTTACTTGCTATTGCATGAACAAGAAATTATGGAAAGAATGGAATATTTGTGTACCCACCTTTCTCAAAAATTTTCTTGTTTACAATTATAATTTCTTACCAATTCAATTTCATATAAAAATTGACAGAAATTTTCTCCTCAACCATTTTCTACCATCATCGGTCATTTTCAAGGATACAATCAAGATATTTTTTCTTAAAAATCCAGTGGAAAAAAACAAGCATATCAGATATTAAAATATTTCATTGAATTTTAAAGAAAAAATATCTTAATGACACACTTTAAAATAATCAATGATGTTGTAAAGTACTCAAGGAAAAAAAAAATTATATAAGACCAATTTCAAGAAATCTTGTAAGATGACCAGAAAAAAAAAATCAATAAAAAAATTATTAAAAAGAAACTTGTTAGTGGTTTTTAATGAAACATGCTTAAGAGAATGGCTGTTGCCTAAATACATATCTCTTTTTATTTATCAATGAGAGAGAGAGAGATAAAGAACAGTCATTTAATATCCTAAGTAACCAAGTATGTTCAGAGAAAAGCTGTTCATTCATGTTAGAAATAAATTTATAATTAGGCATGAATAGACATGACAAGTTTTATGAAAGAAGGTGATAATAAAAATAAGATTCCATACAACTATTTTTCAAAGTCTTCAAAGTAAATCAGGTTTAATATAAGAACAAAACAATTACTTTTCTCTACTTTTCAAATTCATACAACATACAAAAAATTATATATAAATAACTCCTGATTCTTGATCCCATTTCCAGAGAGAGATTATCACTGAAGATGGTGTCAGACATCATCTTGACTGGTCAATTTTAATATGTAAGATAACAAAGAATTAAAAGAAAATGTTTAATTTCCCAGTCGGCTGGGGCTGTAGAATACACTGACTGCACCTCCTCTGTAAAGGGGGTAAGACCCCCTCCCCAATGACTGTCAAGGATATGACACTAAACAATTGGATGGTGAGGTTCCAGTAATGTTGGCACTTTGGAGAATGTAGAGTACCTCTTCATGGCTCCCAGGTCCACTCTGGCCAGGAGTGGTAGTGGCTGATAGGGTCCTATCTATGGGTAAAATAGAACTAAACAGTGTACTTATGCTAAACTGAATAGTCTGAAATAAAACTGTTTTTGACATTGAAACTGTACTTATGTTAAACTGAATTGTTTGAAATAGAACTGTTTTGACATTTAACTGTGTGTGGACAAAAACTATACTGATACTAAATTGAATTGTTTGAATTAGAACTGTTTGACAAAACTGAATAGTTTGAAATAAAAATGTTTTTGACAATTAAACTGTGCACTTAGGCTAAACAGAATTGTTTGAAATAGAACTGATTATTTGTATAAAAATGGAATTGGCATTAAATAACCTAAAAAGGTTGATATGCCATAAAAACCAACCAACCATCTGTTTAATTCAGAAAACCAAAAAAAGAATAACTAATCCTACCTCATTTTTCTAAAACCTTAGTTGGTCTTGTTAGTGTAATTTTTAAAAGCACTGAAAAAGGAATCAGAGAATTGAGTTCAAACTCTGATTGAAGCAGTTTGTATTGACTTTGTATGATTAGCACTTGGAAAATGTATGAAATCACTTCTAACTCTCAAATATTGGAAATAGTAGGTTAGATCAAAGATGGGTCTTTGCTGATGGTATCACATAACTCAGTCACATTTTACTGAGAGAGAAAATGGATAGTGTTACCGAATAAGGTTATGTGACTAGCAATAGACTTAATAAATAGATAGTGGAGATATAAAAGTATATTTGGTAAAATATATACAGAAATACTTGGCGGTTAGTTTGTTTTATAGCATGTCAACCCTTGTTGGGTTATTTAATGGTTTATTCTTAATTGTTTTTTTTCAAGATATTATATGATTTCAAATAATTAATCATTTGTAAGCAATCAAACAGATCTATTTGATCTATAGATTTGATTCTGGTGAGTACTATCACTCTGAGTCAGAGTGGAACTGGAAGTAATGCCAATGAAAGAGTGACTTCACAGTCACCAAAGTCCCACAACTGAAGCCTTAACACCAAATACAATTTAGTGTCATACTCAGAAACTAATAATCATAGACAATCTTACCAACTCCACAGGGAATGCAGTTGGCTCAGTTGATAGGGTATAAATTTACTCAACTCCTTGACCACAAGCAGGACATAACACAAAGTCAATTTGTAGAGTAGAGTACAGCTTGTTTAAATTCAGAGTTTTCTTTCTGGTTGCCTAACTAAAGAGAAAGAACCAAGTCTGTCTTACTGTTTAACCCATAGGTAGTGGTGAGAACATGGATTCATGCCTTTCCCAAGGGGATGAGCAAAAAATGAAATGTAAACATCCAGGATTTGAACTAGAGTTGCCAATTTCATTTCTTATGAGGATAATTGTTATGCTAATCATGCCTCCAGCAAGGTAGAAACAAGTTTCATATCAGCTTGCTGTCTGATAATTGTGAATAATAAAATTTACTAATCATGAATAATGGTTGTCGGGAGGTGAAAAATATTCAAAAGTGGATTTGATATGATAAAAGCTTTGGTAGATTTCAATAGCATGTCAACCAACCTAACAATCTAATACAAATAATTTGCATATTGGAATACTTGAAGCCATACAACTATCTAATAATAATCATTTATTTGCATACAGTTATAGGGTTTCATATATTTCTAGTTGATTGGTTGGGTTTTATGGCATATTGACTTTTGTAGGTTATTTAATGTCAAATCCTGTTTATACATATATTAAATCTATGATTTGTAAACGAATACTTTATCCATAACATTTTAAACAAGTCAGAGCTCATTTGTATGCACATAAATAGTTTCAAGTATTTCTATGTAACACTAAAAATTCAATTTAAAATCAACCATTTGTTTATACATAGTTAAATGGTTATAAATATGATTTTTAAGTGAATTGTTTGCAGATTTGGTTTGGTTTTATGCTGTAACCATTGTAGGATATTGAATGTCAAATCCTGTTTATACATATATGTTAAATACATATCATTTGTAAACATTTTGTTGATAACTTTCTTAAACATGCAAGAACTCATTTGTTTGCACACAGTTAAATAATTTCAAGTATGTAACAGTAACTCTCTAAAATCAGTTATCTGTTTGCACACATTTAAATGGATGGATGTAAAAGATTAGTTTGTCAGTAATTTCAGTTTTACTTTTTAAGTGGATGGTTTGGAGGTAACATTTAAAAAGAGAATGAGCTTATCTGTTTGCACACAGTTAAATGGTTTCAAGTATTGTGGTTATTCATTATATCTTCTACATTGAAGTTGGCAACTACATGGTCTGTGTCACTATCCATACTTTCTAGACTATAAGATCTTTGAAGGGATTTTGTCAATCCCAGAACATTGCACTGTTTATTCATTATTATAGGTGACTTTGTTCTTGATGTTGAGGGCAGTTTGAAAGCGATTCCTGGTCTTTCATTGTTCACTTTGGTGTTCATATGTATTTTTCCAGCATGGCCAATGGGACCTTGTGGTTTTTGTTAAAGTTTTTCCGGCTTTTTAGGAGTTTTTTAGTCTTTGACAGTTTTTGGAGAATGGATTGGAGACTTATGTGAGAGTTATTTCGTTGGAGATTTTCCACTTTTAAGAGGAGTGGTTCATGTTTGAGTGGTAGATTTGATATGTGTTTTTTTGTGAACAACCTCACTGGATTTCTCTTTATTTGTGACTTCTTATTGAGTTTGTGTTTGCTGAAATTCAGCAGCATGTAAGTTTTTCAGTTGGCTCTGAAACTTTGGCCATTCATTCAGTTCCAACTGGATCAGTTTCTCTGCAAGAGCTCTATATTTGTTGTCTTGATTGATTGGATTCACACTCTGTGCAATAGAGGTGTAAGTGTTTTCTCCTAAGTAAGACCCTACTATTTTCCTTTCTTCTAGGAAGGTTATATTCCTCTTGTGCTTTACGCCTAATATTTCCTTTTCTTTTTTATAGATGTCACAAGATCTTGAGTAAACGGGATGGTCTTGTCAGCAGTTTGAACATCTAATTTCCTTTAAGCAATCTTTCTCCAAGGGATCAGGGTCCTTTTCATCGCACTTGGCACATATCTCTTGTCCACTGCAAACTTCCTTGTGGTGTCCATATTTTTTGCATTTGAAGTACCTCAAGGGTGCTAGGACATATTGTTCAACTATCTTGAAATAACAGCCAGTTTTCACTTCCTTATTAAATGTCAGGATGCAGGTGTTGGTTTGGATTTGTACTTTGTCTTTTCTAATGGTGATCCTTTTGATGTTTGTCACTCCGTTTTCACAGGCCTGCGTGTTATCTCCTCTGCTGTTGCTAAGGCCAACTCCCTACTTCTGATAACTCCATTAGAAGTGCTCAGTCTTTCTTGGGGATATGGCTCTGCCTTTGGTAGTGTGGAAGCTTTTCATTTGAGGATGTTTTTGGCCAGCCTCTAGTTGGTCCACATTGACAAGCAAGTTTCCATTTTGTGTTTTCATTGATTTTTGGTAGTTCGCATCGTGATAACCTTTTCTATTAAGAAAGGGGAGAATTTAGCCAGGCAGACATCCTCCAAAGATTCAATGACAATGAATCTAGGGAAGTCAGCTGCATCATTCTCCAAGTCTAATTTGGATAAATTTCTTTTAGCTTTTTAATAAAAGACACCATAAGTAATGTTTATTTTTCACTAGTCCTGTACCTAACCACCCACCACAGAGTTTAAGTTGTGTTGGGAAACTCATTCACCTTGGCTGAGACGGAAATACATAACCAGTATACTCAAGCTGGGAGTAGGTTTTTGAGCTCTTGCCAATTTCAGGTTTTCAGTAAATGTTACTAATAACAATATAACTTAGCACTGGTCAAACTCCTATTATCTCAACTCAATTGACCCTCAGTCACCACCTTCTAGCACTGAAGAGATAACAGTTGGGAGCCTGCTGCAGGTGCAGATTGAAAAATATAGTCGGGACAAAACATATAGGTGCTAGTGTTTAGGGTGACCAGCCGAACGATCAGAATGGAGCCTGTCTGACTGCCTGTCTTGGCCAGTAAGGACCAAAGTAGTGAGTTGCAGGTTACGTGACCACTTGGTTGCAGAGCCAAGTACTGTTGAACCACCAGGATTCTGTTCTTAATAACCACAGGTCACCACCTATGGTCAACAGGTGGCCTTGTTGAGGGGAGGGTATACACCTCTGTAGTAGTGTAGTCAGCATATTCTACAGCCCCAGCCAATAAGGTGTGAGTATTTCTACCAAACACAATAATTTTCAAGTGATTTTATGGTTTCAATAAACTGGTAATTTTTAGTAAACAATTATATCTTCAAATAACTATTTGCATACAATTATATGGTATCAAGCATTCTTTTCCAATACAAATAATTTTTAAACAGATCTATTTGGAATATAGATGGGACCCTAATAGGTACTATCACTTTGAGTCAACCTGGGGATAATGGCAATGAATAAGTGACTTGATACCTTCCAGAACAGTAGCCTCACCACTGGACGCAGTGTCATGTCAGACCCGACAGACCTTTTTGTGAAGGATGGCTCTTACCCCCCTGCAGGGGATACAGCCAGTGTATTCAGAACACTTTTGTCTCATCTGATTTTCTTCAGAAAACAAACAGAGCAAAACGCTTACATTTTTGACAACTTGAAAATCTTATATTGTTACATTTTTTTTGTCTCTTTACCTTCCCTATCTAGAACCCTTCCTACAGAATCTCCACACCCATAAAAATATCTACCAATAAATGATTTTGTATTTCTTTTAATATAGCAGAATAACATTCACATCTTCCAATTAGAAGACAGCAGCAATTCTGCAGTTGTTCTGGTTTAGACTGCTTTGAACTAGGCAAGTTATTTTTTTAAGACCTGTTAGATGAGAATTGTCAACAATGGTGTTGGCAATCATTCATTTGTAATTGAAAATAAAGATGGGAGTGAAACTTGTAATGTCAGAAATGAAATAATTTTGCAATATCAACCATTATCATCTTTATTGAAAAAAAAAGGGCAGCTTAATGGTTAGATGGACAGAAGGCTAATGGACTGTTCTTAGTTCTCCACTAGTTGTCTCATACTTCTGGCTTTGTGTCAAACTAGGTTTAATTAAGTAAGTAAATGATATTATTGTAGGAAAGAAGAAGAAAAAGATAAAACTATCTGACTGTGTGGGTGTTCGAGGGTGTGAGATAGATCTGTTTGTTAGTATTTATAGCTCAGAAACATTGGGAATTCAATCAATAGAAATCAACAAGGAAAGACAGTTTTATTTTTTAATTTCCATTGTGGTCAGTATTCTTTTTCTGTAGAGTGAATATATAAGTAGTTGATAAGCCCCCCCCCCTCCTCAAAGAGACCATTATCATCTAGATTATGCAACAAAGACGCAAAAATTGGGGCACTTAGAGAAGACTGAGCTCAGCAACAATGGGCTTGCAAATCTAGTAACCATTACTTAAGCATTTAGCAATGATCACAAATAAAAATCACAGGTAATCAGCAATATTGTTAAAAAGTCTCTAGTCGAACCAAAGAGGATATAACATTTTAAATAATTAACCACCTTTAATTATGAAATATTCATGAAGCCAAATATTTAAATAATTAACCTCTCTTGACCATTTGTCTAAATTTCTGTGGTAAAGTCTGATAGTTTTTATTACTTAGAATATTTGGACTATTGTCTTTATCGTTATACTCACAACGTTTTGGCTGATAGGTCCTTTGGCCTTCTTCAGGTATTTCATATTGAACTCAGAAGCCTACACAGAACCTTGAACTGGACCCTTTATTTAATCTACAAGGATAGATTGTTCTAATTCTGTTAGGCATAGGTTAACCAGATACAAGTGTTAAGTGGTAAGTATTCTTACCTGTGGTTGGGATTGAACCTGCAACCTCCAGATGCTTTCACTCAGAACCACTTTCCAATCAAATGTCTTATCCACAGTTCCATGTGTCCTGCTGGACAATTCAAAGTGAATTTATGGCATTCATAAACCTAATGTTTCCATCAACCTATGAGATACTACTACGTGTGATTCTTTACCTTAGCTCATATCACAATTTAAAATTTTTTTACTTCTCATCAATCCTTTTTGATTAATGGTTTCCGAATTGTATTCTATACTTGGTCAGTTCAACAGGTCACTGCAGCTTAACATAAATGCTGCTTCTTTAATACATCTCATTCTCCAGTGTTCTTCCCTATCTATGATTTTAACTTCATCCCTCAAGGATATATACCGACAAGAAGAACTGACGTTGTTGCCAGTATTAGATAACATATACATGGAATACTTTGAAAAAATGGCTTTTGGATCTCCATCACTAATGCCATCATTGTAACTTAGATATGTAGATGATACATTCATTCTCTGGCCTTATCAGGAAGACATTGTAACACTACTGGATCATGTAAAATCAATCAGACCATCTATACAGTTCACTATAGAGATAGAAAAAGACAACAGAGTATCCTTCCTAGATGTACTGATAACTTGCACAGAGCAAGGATTCAGTTCATCTGTGTATTGAAAGCAAATCTTCAGCGGACAGTACACCATCCATATAATAAGAAGAAAGGAATCATTTGTTGCCTACAACATTGGGCAAAAGCTATTTGTAGTAACGGTGATACATATCAAGAAGAAATAAAGAGTTTAAGAGAGAACTTCCATTGCAACAACTACCTGGAGAGCATAACATCGGCTCAATCCCAACTACAGGTAAGATAACAAAGAATAATTACTATGATTAACAGAATTAAAACAATTTAACCCTGCAAATTAAATCAAAGAGTTCAGTTGAAGGTTCTGTGTAGGCTTACAAGCTCAATATAAAACACCTTAAGAAGGACATATCAGCTGAAACATTGTGAGTATGAACACAATAGTTTGAATATTCTAATAAAAATTGTCAGACTTTATCTTAGAAATTTAGATGAATAATATCCAATATAATACAGCAGTGGAAACAATTAGAAAGACTAAATCAAAAATTGGCACAAATGAGGAATCACCTTACATTCCAATGTTTAACGTTGAAACTACCAATTAATTCCAGGAGAGCACAATGGGTTGCAAAAAGAGCAGCAAAAGAGCTTGTCCGAGAAAGAATATACAAAAACTACCTGTGGAAACATCAATTATGGTTTAAATTCTAAAGCAAGCTGATACCATTCCTGGAAAGACTATCACTGATTGAAGACAGAATCTGACTCAAACACTATCTGGACAAATCTTACAGGAAAGAATTTGTTGAGATCAAGTCACACCAAATTATCAAATTGGAGAAGATGAAGGCCCAAGCTCATTATAAACATCAGTAAGCACCAGCTAACCCTCTCTAAACAAATGTCCCAACTTCACCAAGAAGATTTGATAACCCCAATCAAAGAAAATCCCAAAGGCCTGTACAAATTTCCTAAGGTGGAAAGTGAGACAAACACAAGAGAAAACAAAGCCTCCAAAAGCCAAACATCTCAAAGAAAGAAAGACTGACCCTCACATCATTACAGAGTGATGAAATCATCATAATCCTACCAGCTGACAAAGGAAATGCTACTGTAGTAATGCATAAGATGGAATACTCTAACAAATTATCAGACCTAATTGGCAATGGTGGCTATTGTAAAAAAGGACTTGGCCCTGAAGATGGAAAGGAAGCTGTCAAAGATCCTTAGTAAGAACAAAAATCTCATATTATAAATGTAATACGGACAGCTACAGCAAGTTACCACACATATATGGCCTTGCTAAGATTTAATTGTCAGCAACAGAGGTTCAGCATATCACCCATTGTGCCACTTAATTGTAAACAGTCAATCCACTAATGGGTAAGTCCACCACATGTCAAGAACTTTGCCCACTTTATGAAAAAAATCTGCAAAACCCCTATTCATTCCAACCAGATGGTGAGTCTAGATTTAGTAAGCCTGTTGATGAGGGTACCCAGTGATGAAACACTAATAGTGGTCTGGGATAAGTTGGCTACAGATCCCTTGCTGGAAGAACGCACTTGTATTCCAATAGATTAAATAAAGTGTTCAGTTCGAGGTTCTAAGGTCCTGAGTTCAATAGAAGGCCAAAGGACATATTAGCTAAACACTGTGACTATAATGATGAAGACAATAATCCAGATATTTTAAGTGATAAAAAACTCCCCTAATATTTATGAAACAAAATAATTAAATGTATTATGTAGTTCTGATTAATGAATTTAAGAGCAAAATAATCCCAACCAATTTTTCCCTCACCCATAAGCAAACACACATGGCTACAATGAATAGATGCCAATGAAACAACAAATTTGAAATGGTAGGCCATCTGAAGCTGACCATAAAATAAACTGGCCAAAGTGTAAAAAGTATTAACAAGGAAATGATCCCAAAATATTCATTGAATATTAAAAACAACTCTGACACTCATTTCTCTTCTGTGCCTCAGGGCCTAGCTTAAGCTAGCCAGGGTTTTCTAATTCATAAGCATGAGAAAAATTGTTTAGTGCACTCATTTCTACAAAGTCAACCATTTACTCTCTGTTGTCATTAGCATCTTAGACAATAGAAAACAGAAAATGTCTTGAATGAAGATCATCTAATCCCTTGACATACAATAGCTTTCTTAAATTAAGGAAAAAAACATTAAAAAAAATCTTTTCTGGTAATTCACCTAAAACCTTTGGAAACAAACCTAGAATCCTTAACAACTCTTTATTAGAAAAAACCCAATAGAATCATCTGAGTGAGTAGGTGGGTGGGTATTTGAAGGTGTGAGATTTTCCTTCTTAAGCAGGTGGAATTCTATCAACAATGAAAGATACAATTCTTGTTTATTTCAATTGTGGTGAGTTTCCTTTTTTTGCAAACTGAATAAAAGTTGTTAAAACCCTCACCTACCTCAAGACAGACATTGTCTTCTAAATTATGTGGCAAACATAATTCTTTCACACCATACTATCCAAATGGCATAAAAAAAAGGCCTTTGGGGGAAAGGCATGAATCGATCTTTTCTTCCCCAGCTATAGGTAAATAGTCGGGCTGATTAGAATCTTTAGCTCTTCAACAGTTTAGGAGAAAGTAAACTTGCAACCCAGCTGTACTCTCATGGCACATTCTGCTCATAGTGAATGGAGTGGCTAAATAAAAACAAGGAAGAAAAAAAAATGATTGATTGATTGTTTTGTTTTATGGCATACCAATCCTTTTTCAGGTTATTTAATGCCAATTTCTATTGATTTGGTTGTCTAGTGTTGAGAAAATGAATATTGTTATACATAAATAATTTTAGATATTAAAATATAAATGAAAATCATTATACATTTTTTTTGTTGTTTTTTATAAACATTTTAATGAAATTTCAAGTTTTATTCCCTTATCCAGGGGTCCAACCAAATAATTTCCTGGATTTAGAATTGCAACCATACAGGTGTGCTAGTAGTGGTAAGTGGGTAGGAGATATGTCTTTGAGGAGCAGCAGCAATGCCATTTCAATTGCCATCATAGTGTGGAATGGTAAATATTGGGAAATTTCTTCAGGTCATTGTGACATTTTATGTTCAGTTGATCTATTGTTTTATGATAACTTCCTCTGGGGTTGAAAATTTGTCATTAAATGTAAGCTGCAGATAACTGATGAACAGAAAGATTTTATTCATCATAAAATTGCTGCAATAGCTGGTGAGGGCAGCAAGCATTAAAATTAAGTGGTTACATCAACAAAATGGCAAATATTGTTTTTTTAATAGTAAAATTAAATTTTGAATAGGGTGTAAGTTGCCATTTTTTATTTACAGTCTAAACCTGAGAGATCATTCTGATGGACTCTGTATTTTGAAAGAAAAATATGCTTTAATTCAAGTTATTTTATTTTATTTATCTATTTTTTTCTTGGAGTCTCATAAAAACAAAGTTTTTGCTTCCTTTTGAATGACGAAATTCTAAAAAACTCTAAATGTACAGAACATGGAAAATGAAGAATAAATAAATAAAAAAAACATACTAGTTGCCTCTTGATTTCCTTTTTGTTGAAGAAAAAAAGGGAGGAAAAGAGAGGGTATTTAAAGAGAGAGAGAGGCGGAGGGGGGAGAAGAAGATTTGATCTATTGTTAATAATGTATGGGATGCACAGTTGAAAAATGTAAATAAATGAATTTTCACACATTATACCTGAAGAAAAGACCCTTTTATAATTTCACTTTCACTATTAAATCCTTTATGAGAACCAAGTGATTGATTCAAACAAGTACTGTTCCTAATAATGTTAATCAAAGGCAGCAATCAACAAAAAGCATTCGCTATTAGTCAATTGAAAAGGCATAATATACCATCAGAATAATAGATTACAGGTTTCTATAGTGACCAAGCAAAATTTGTCGCAAGTTGATCATCTGCCATAATCACCAAATAGTCTGATACTTAATAAGGATTAATGAAAAATAAAAATAGATTAAATTCCTTTGAAGATAGCAAGAAGCAAGTAGAGAATTTCTTTGCTGACAATGGCAAAAAGTTGTGAAAGGATGGAATTATGAAGTTGGCAGAACATAATGAAGGAAAATATGGTAAATTGTTTTCAATGGAATTATATATTTTCCTTGAACATGTCACACCAAATATATATACAGCAAGGACAATCTGACATTGCCTGGGTAGAACAAATTTTTACTTTTTAAATTAGAATTCTCAATGTTTTTTATTTGATGCATCCCTTGTGATAAAATTAAATTTCCATTTATTCCCAAAACATAACTAATTTAACAGTGATAAATACAATTTATATGAAAAAAAAATGTAGTAAACTATAAAATGTAAATGGGCCTTTAAATGTTGAATTATTCTAAGGGGAAGGATGGGCAGTGAGGAGATCATGAATCTTATGTTTTAAGTTTGAAATACCAAAAAGGTTTAGAGATGTCATAGCCAAATTGTTCATTCTTTTAGACGACCTATATGTGGTGAATGGGTCACATATGAATGGCACATTACTAGTGGCCATCACAACCAATCAAGAATCTGTTAGGTGTACAATATATGGCAACTAGTCTACATGATCAAGCAATTTTTGTTCACCTGTAATAAATACTATACTATAGTCTATACAGTATAGTATTTATTGCTTTTGGTTTCTTGGCATATCAACCTTTGTGAGTTATTTAATGCCTAAACCATCCTTGTAGAAATAACAGTAATGATAGTATTTAAGCCATAGCTGAGGGGATAAGGGGGTTTATACCTTTCCCAAGGGTATTAATCCGAAAGTGTGATTGAAGTTCAAACTCACTTAATTTGAGGGTGCAGTCCAGCAAATTGGCCATTACACGACAGGGAATCCCCATATAGTATTTATAATATGTGGAGATGTGCTTAGTGTAACAGTTATCGCTATATGAAGTGGAATTAGTGATCCAAGTTCACATACTGGACAAAGCTGTTTTTGTTTCACTTTATGTCTTGGAAAAAGTATCTATTCTCCCTCCAGTTATAGGTAAATAGAAGGGCAGACTAGGTCCTTTAGCTTTGGTAAGGCAACTAGTTTAAGAGAAAGAAAACTCTGAAATCAAACCAGCTGTACTCCACTTAAAAACAACCTTATGGTGCAGGGGTTAGGTAAATACATACATACATAATATACTTGACAGAATATTAAACAATTTTTTCCATACAAAAGTGAGTCATGAACCAAGGAAAAAAAGGTTCTTCAAAATTAAAATAATTTACCTGTTATTATTGGAAATTGAAATTTATCACTGAAGATTATCGATTAAAAATAATAGAAGAGATTTCTTATATACCCATATATCCTATGTGCTGTCAGATATGGTAAGTAGACTGTCTGGAGACAGATCTATACAAAAACTATACAACTGAGTGGGAAAAACAAAAAAAAAACAAACTCAAAAAACTTAGCACTGTCCTATCAGTTGTCACACCCAATTAGACAAAGTCTTAATCGTATCTTAACAGCAGTAGGTTCAACAACTAAATTACACTTTTGATAATTTCTAAGAGTTTGTTTTTAAAATGCCTAAAAAGAAGAACGTTTTATCTCTAAAATCCTGTCAACTTTTGTAGACATGTTTAATTAAAGAAGAAGGAGAAAGAGAGAGAGAGAAAAAAAGGAAACAATGCTGGCAAGGTTACTGCAGCAGTTGCAGATTGATCTTGATGTAAGTAAAACATTGGTTGGGTTGGGAAGTGGAGCACTCTCAAATGTTAATTGAGAGCTACGCATTAGATTTTTGACAATGGCAAATCAGGAAGGGAGAGTGGACAACTTCATTAACCTACAACTCTTTGTTTGTTTATTTATTTTTTTGTTTCTTAAAACCAAGGTGGACGTCATCTGGTGAAGGTGGGCAAGCAAAGAGATTAGCAATTTAAGAGAACCAATTTCCAGGCCTCGTGCAGTTGGTCAAGTTGGCTGTTTTCCAACTGATGATGGGTCATCAGTTGCATAATTGCCTCTTTTGAAGAATACAAAAAAAAAAAAAAAAAAAAAAAAAAAAAAAAAAGGAAGAATTTGGTCTCTTAGAAAAAAATGACAGTCACTATTATTGAATCACATTAAAAATGAAACTGAATGATAGTGAAAAAGTTTTTCCCCAAATATGAATTCTTCTTTTCTCAAGTTTGAATAATAGAAATATTTATTTCTTGTTCAAAATAGTGCAACCAATAAAATTTTCAATAATTATGCAACAATGAACAAAAACAAACAAAAAACCTCAAATACAAATTTAAAACATTCACTATCTAGATATTTGCTTCATTAACAATTAGAATCTCCAAAAATATTGAATTTGACACCTTCTTAGTGGTTAAGGGAAGAAAAGACTAAAGAAATATGTTAATTGAATTGTTGCTAGTTGAAGAGGTATTTTTGGGACTTAATTGTTCAGTAAAAAAATTAAAGCAAATGACTGAAACACTTATTTGGATTGTGAATGTAATTATTTTATTTCTATATAATTTTTTTGCACTCATGGCAGAAATAATGGACATTTTCATTGGAGGGCTTATTCTGAACAGGTAACAGTTGTTTATTAATAATAACAATAATCCCAAGCAGTAATTAAGACAAAGCAATCAAATAAATTAACCCATTTAAATACCAAATAATTCCAATCAGATCAAACAGTTTAAGGTAAAGCAGTGAATTGAGTGAGATATTTTGATCTGTATTTGCATTTCATATTTGTTAGAGAGAACATAGAAGATAAAAATGACAAAAGTTAGAAGGTCAGAGAAGGTAAACCATATTATGAGTAAAGATGATTCCTTTGCAGCTTTTGGTTTTTTGGCATCTGGATATCAAATTTCAACCACTGATTATCTTTGAAGCATCAAGGGTAAAATTTCATCCTAACTTAACATCTTAACTTGGGGTGGAGATTTTTGATATTACATTTTTATCTTTATACAAGACCACCCATGAACCTATTATCATAACAGTTGTCCATAATGATATAGATGCTTTATTAGGGAAGAAAGGAAGAACTCTAATTTGTATTTCATAGATAATTTCCATTAAATTTGAATAATTAAAAAATGATACTGACTCCACAAAATTATTTAGTCGCAAATTGGACTGAAAATTACTTTATTCTCTGAGATCATCATCATCATCATCAATAATTAATGTTGAAAGCCTAGATACACTTGACTCTTTCTTGCCATTTGTCTCTATTGGCCTACATTCTTGGCAGGTCCTGTAGACAGCATCCACTGTCCACAAAAAGCTGATGTATATGTCTTTGCTGGTCGTCCAACACCAGTGTAGGAATCCACAAGAAAATGTTACCTATGAGTTTGCCCCTGCTTCTCCAGCATGTCTTGTTCATCTTACTTGGATGGTTAGAGAGATGGGAGGTAAGTAGCCATATAGCTACTTTCAGGATTTGTTCAAAACAGCATACAGTAATCTCGTGTAGTTCCTATGTAGTTTTTTTCCAAAGTCTAGATGATGCAGTCATACATGGTGTATGTCATACTGACATGACTACACTTTGGTGGCCCAGTCAGCTGGGGCTGCAGAATACATCGATTGCATCTCTGCAGACGGGTAAGACTCTCCTAATGAGTGTCCAGGTTTGGTTTGGTTTCTTTGTTTAATGGCATATCAACTCTATTTAGGTTATTTAATGCCAAAGCCATTCTCCTAGAAGAACAGTAGTGGTACTATTTAACCCATAGCTGGGAGGATAAGGGGGTTCATACCTTTCCCAAGGGTATTTGCCCGAAAGTGAACGTAATAGCATGACTGGAGTACGAACTCACGTGCTACGATTCCGCAGTCCGTCGCTTTAACCATTATACCAGGAGAACACCCCCCCGAGTGTCCAGGATACGACACTAAATAATCTGATTGTGAGGGTCCAGTAATGCCATTCCTCCCAGGTCCACTCTGGCCTGGAGTGGTTCCAGCTGATAGGGTTCTATCTATGGGTCAAAAGAACTAAAATGTGTATCTATGCTAAACTGAATTGTTTGAAATAGAACTTAAAATGCTCTAATAAACTATGATGTGGTATTTTTGCTGTTTTATGATTATGTATTACAACTATAAGAATTTTAGTAATATAGAGGTATTTATGAATACAGAGTTTTACATTCTTTCTCAGCATCTTGTTTATTATCTAGACCAGGTTAGTTTTTTAGTTTATTTAATAACATATCAACCAAAATTTGATGCATTCTTAAATGTTTCATTATATTTTCAATGTACTATAACATTTCTTTAAATACACTTCTATTTGTCAAGAATTATTTGTTACACACTGTTTAATGATATCAAGTATTCCTATCTAATACAAATAATTTGCATACAGTTAAATGGCATCAAGTATTCCTATCTAACATTAATAATCCAATTCAATAATAATAATAATAATGATTCGTTTTCATACAGTTATATGGTTCTATATATTTCTAATATAAATAATTTTCAAACAGATTTGGTGGACCCATAAATGAGCTAATAGGTACCCATTCCAGATCAGGTGGACTTAGGAATAATTTCAACAAAGGGGTATTCTACACTCTCCACAGCTTCAGAACTGGAGCCTCATCATTGAATGCAGTTTAGTGTCCTACCAGGACACCCAGTTTTTGGGATGTCTTACCCCTCTGCAGAGGAATATAGTTGGTATATTCTAAACCCCACCAACAAAGGAAAAAGGGAACGAGGGCTTTTCATTAAAAAGAAATCATGAACAATAAACAATAATCAGAGTGAAGTTCTAACTAATCTTACAAAATGTAAATTTTCAAACTTTAAAAGAACAACATTAGCAACATACTTTTATTACAATTATTTACATTTAAATAAACATTGCAAAATAGATTTAAAGGTAGTTTTATTAACTTGAGAAGTACAATATAGCATTATTTCTTACTTAGGACTAACATATTCAGGATACTCCTTTTGAAGGGGTCGTAGCCAACTGTAGAGGATATATTCAATATATTCTAAACTCTGCTAAAAGGGTAGCATCTAGGCTAGAGCTTTGGAAAATTTTTCTGTTGGCAACACACTTTTTAAAAATAACATTTTTTGCAACAGATGATTTTTTTTTTACCCAAGCCAAACATAATTCCAAAGAAATAATATCTGTAAAAATCTGATTTGAGTAAATTTTTCTCATACCTGGAGATTATCAATAATATAGTAAAGTATCACAACTCACAGCTTGAAAAGCTCTGATCGACAGATAGTAGAATAGTTCAAAAGAGAAGGAAAAGAAATAGGCCACAAAATATTTAACCAACAGACATTTACCTGAATCTTGACTGAAATTAATACATATGTTTATGAATGACAATCTGTGATAGATTTCAAACCAAAGTAGAAAATGGGAATTTTATAGTCAAGTAAATTATGCAGAATAATTATTGATTGGGAAAATGGAATTATACATCAGCTGGTTCTTATATGGTGCTGAGACTCTTCGAGAAGGTATGAATCCATTTCTCCTTGTTCTTATTAATGATATGGTACAATTGTTGGGAAAGACTATAGACAGGTTAGAAGACTATAAACATGCATGAGTTGCAAACCAGTTCATTATATAGAGAGGAAAGGCTGAGGTGAGAGGAGGTTTGTTAGGTGAAGTGAAAGGTGGTTGGAAGAAGAAGAGGAGGAGATGAAGAGATGGGAGGCTGAAAGAAAAGGAGAGGATGAAAAGAGGGGTTTGATGTGAAGTGGGTGAAGAGAGTGGCAGTTGGATGAAAAGCTGTAACTGAGAGTTTTGAAAAAAAAATATAAGCAAATGAGAATATAGAAAAATCCAAACTAAATAAAAGATGTAAGATAAACTGGCAAAAAAACCCTCTGCTGCTGCACTTCAATACTTATACATAATATTTGATGAATTCATCGTGAGAACCACAAAAAATTAAATCTAATTAGCAGTTTTTGGATATTTGCTTTGTAATATTCTGACCACTCAAGAATAGTTTGAAAGAATTTGACAGAACCAAGTAGATAAGCATACATTGAATTATTTCATGCCAAATTCATTTTAATGATTATGATCTCTAATTATGTATAGTACAAGAATGTATCTTTATAATAAATTTTAAACAGGCAAATGGCTAGTTGCAATATCAACGTTTTAAGAGCCAATGCAGTTTGACTCTAAAAATATTGATATTGTAACAAAATATGAAGTGTTTACTTGTTTAAAATGTGTGGTATGTAATAATGAAATTCAAAATAATCAAGTGCCAATGTATTAGTTCACAGTCAGTTTAAACATCCTCTCAAACAGATCTATTTGATCCATAGATGGGATCTTAACAGAACTGGGACCTCAGTTTCAGGCCATATCCAGGACGAGGCTTATAAGTTAGATGTTAAGAGATTAAATCTTTGTATCTTTAACAATCATTTTAAATAACTTTTCCATTTTTTTGACTGTGTCTCCCTCTGCATTCATGTTTAGTCATATTGGAGTTGTTTTTTTCCTTCAAGTTTCTATTGCACAAAAACTAAATAAAGAACAATAAGATTGTAATATGCACAATTTTCATTGTCTTACTCAACTTAATCCTTTCTTTTTTCTTTTTTTTTCCCTTTTGAATTGAAGACATACCAGTGCAGCAACAGATCTGAACTAAACAGTATGCAATTTTCTGAGTGTGAATGCCAACTACCAGTAACAACTAGCCCATGTGCGCGCTGTCTGACCACTGACCCAACACTGGCCAGATCCGTCACAAAAAAAAGTGTAGCAGATAAGTATAATATTTACTCTGGATTTATAATAGTCATTTTGGCCTGGGGGAGGGGGGTTTTCTCAAGTAACTCCAATAAAATCCTGTTAGGAATGTAAATGGTCCAGTGAAGCAAGATTCATTCCAGAAATGTCATTGGGGGAAAGGAAAAAAAAGTCAGAAATTGGTCACTTGAAAAGTCAGTTAGAAAATAACAGACTGAAAAGGATGTGGGGGAGAAGATCAAGAGTGCTTAGAATGGAGAGGGCATATCTATGTTCCTTACAAGTGGCCATCAGTCAAAAGAAAACTGACCCAGGTTTGTGGGACAAAATATAAGGCGAAACATTAAACTGAGGGGGCTTCACTTGGACTTTTCTAAGTTTAAAGTGAATACATATTTTGTCTGTTTTTGCTTGGTACAAGGCAATAATAAAAGAGCACTCAATTTCAAGATTTTGCTGGATAAATCAGCTATTTTATACCAGGCACACTTTGGAAGTTTAAAGTAGGAAGTATATATATATATATAAAATAGGTTTTCAGCAAGTATATATAATATATTAGCTGAAAACATTTTTGTGAACGGAACATAATTTCATTCATCTCATTTTTTATTGCAGCAATTAACACTGAACTATATATTTGTGAGGACTTATAAGTTAGTAGATGTTGTTAAGTGGTTAAAGTTTATGGCCTCCTGGTAGCCTTTGTTTGTACTATAAATGTGTGAATTTTTTAAGTTTTGATTTTCCAACAAGTGGAAAAATGTTCATAAATTTAGCTTCTGATATAATGAACAATTTTTTTTCTCAAAACATTCATTATCACTAATAAAACAGTACACCTCAAACAATCTTTTTTGAATAAAAAATAATTTTCTTTTAAACCAAAGCCATCAGGATTTTATAACTTCTCATGAAACATTATATAACTAAAAAAATTATTAGGTATTATTTGTTACCAAACTCTACAGCAGTATGAATACATAGCAGTCTAAAATAAGTACACCTCTTATATTTATGCAATTTTCTTTCTAATGACAGAGGTATAGCAATCTTATTTTACCCATTTATAGGTGATATTGTATCGAAAAAGCTTAGTCTGGAACATAGTCACTTATTTATGAATATTTATTAGAAAGGGTTAACCAATGTCATAAAGAGTCAGGCGATTTACATGTACAAAAAATGATAAGACACTTTCTTTCTTGACTTATCTGAATAAAGTTATAGGCAATTAAATGGAGGGTTTGCCTACTTTAAAAAATATATGAAGGCTTGACTCATAATAAGAATATTTGTGTGAAAAAATTCTATTTATGTGTCCAGTTGAATGGCATCTCAATACACACAACATGATAGGGTAAACAAATGAGAACTTTGACATATTCTATTAAATAAAATATATCTAGGTACATCATAAAACAGATTTTATACTCAGTATTAAAAAAAGAAAAAAAAAGATTATTTTTAATGACATAAACCATTTTTATGATTCCAAAATAAAATCTTTCCAAACTGTTTTCAGTCAATCTTTTCTCAGCATGTAAAAGAAAAACTTTTTTTAAATCTGCAAAAGTGAATGACGAGATGGACAAGAGGAAAATTATCAGTGGTTAATCAAGAGAAGTGAATTGATGTTAGTTGGTCAAGAATGACCAGATCTCTTTCATGATTTCCTTCTCTTTATATATTTAGGGGGAGAGAGGAGGAGTTGCTTGTGAATTTACAATTTTACAATTACTGAGCAATCAATTGTTATCCAATTAAAAAAAAAATCCAATTTAAGCAATGCAGGCCAAAAAATGCTGTAAAATATTTCTACCAATGGTAGAATAGAATAGAAGAATTCAGCCATCCTCCAAATTTGCAAGCAATCACAAGCATTAACATCTAGAGCTTAACTTTGTATCATACATTTTTTTTTCAAAGCCCATTACAACGTTTGGAAAATGTCCAAGTTTAATCTTATGCCTGATAGTGGCGGACACATGTAAGTTATTAAAGGAGAAATTCAATGTCTTAACTAGTGTCAATTTTGAATTAAAAGTTTTTTTTTTATCTTACTGTGGGTTCATTGGAATGTAACCCAGTCATAAGTAGATAGGCATTGTGTACATATACATGTGTGTGTGTGTGTATTTACCTAACCTCTCTACTGCAAGCAAGATGCAACACAAAGTCAATTATTAAAGTGGAGATTGGTTGCCATACTAATGCTAAAGCACTCAATCTGCTCTATCTCGAGTGAAAGGAGATGGATTTACACTTTTCTCAAGATCATTAGCACAAAGTGAAAGGTAAATAGTTTTGTCCAGGTTTTGAATTTGGCTTGTTAAGTCTATGTCCAATGGCAATAACCATTACGATTGATTTTAATAGCATGTCAACCAATCTGGGGTTATTTAATGCCTAGAAATTAAAAATTTATGTTTATCATATATTCATATTTGCAGTTTTTGTGTAATTTCTTAAGAGGATTTTTTTTGAACACCGTCCTATCAAATACAAATAATTTTCAAACAGATCTATATTTGACCAATAGATAAAACTCGAACAGGTACTACCACTCCAAGTTAGAGTTGACCTGGAAGTAATGGCAATAAAAAGGGGGACACCACACTCCCTAGATCTCTAGAATGAGCCTCACCATCAAATGCAGTATAGTGTCATCCTAAACATCCCCTTTTTTGCAGGTGGAGATCTTACCCTTCTGAAGAAATAAGCAATATACCAAGCACATATATATGAACTTGAAAGAGTTTGACAAATTATTTTAATGTCATCTCTTTAGGTGGGTTGGGTTTTCCATCAGCTGAAGACCCTCTAAAATTCCTCTCTTAATGTGAAGCTTAGCCATTAGATTACTTTTGTCATTTACATACTCAAATCTTACAGCAGAGATGAATTTTCTGTTTTGAGAGCAAGAGAAAGATGCAGGATTGTAGGTGTTGAGAGAAAGTGTTTCATAATCTTAAGTTTGAGAATTAATTTTTATTTATTGCAGACTTTTTGTCCTCATCTTGGTAGTTTTTGTGTTGTTTCTTCTTTCACTACATTTCGGCCAAATTTCACCTCTGGCCTTCTTCAGGTGATTTACCGCAACCTCGGATAGGAATGCTGAGTCTTGTAACCGTATCCTCAGTAATTACTGCCTTCCATAGTTGTTGTCTATCGCACCACGTTTTTGATCAAGTAAACCTCTGGCCGGCTTGGCTACCCAAGCCAGCCAGAGGTTTACTTGATCTGAAACCGCTATCTTCTGACAATGCTCACCTGGAACCGTAGAGACTCAACGCCTCTATCCGCTGCGCCATGGGCCCCGAAGGGCGATCAAGGATGGATTTTTTGGTCTTATGAAATTTGGCTGAAACGTAGTGAAAGAAGAAACAACACAAAAACTACCAAGATGAGGACAAAAAGTCTGCAATAAATAAAAAATAATTCTCCGATTAAGGAGCCTCATCTCATTTTGGACACAAATCTTCATGTAAATTTTATGATTAAAAAAAATGTAAGTTTCAGTCGTAATATTTTTAATTTATGTGAGTATATATATATATATATATATATATATATATATATATATATAAATATGGATAATAATAAAAATAAAATTGTTGGAAACAAAAAAATGAAAGTACCCAATGTTCATTTGTCAAAGCAGTATAAAAACTAAAGGCAAACTTACAATATTGCAGTACATTCACATAATGCTACATTGAAAATTTATTTTTAGTTTCTTTCTCCAGTTATGGGTAAGACTGAGTTCTTCAGCTTTGGTAAGGCAACTAGTCTAGAGAGAAAATTCTGAAATCAAACCAGCTTCACTCAGCTTAAAAATTGACCTTGTGTCACATCCTGCCAGTGACAGAAGGGTTGAGTAAATACACACACACAAACACACCCCTAAATATGAAGAACTGTAGGTAGAATGCAAACAAAAATAACTATGTCATGGTTTTTTTTTTTATTAAGAATGACATCAGAAAAGGGGATAAATATTTTGCCTTCAAGATTGGTCAGAAGTGACATTTGCAAAGAGTGCATCAAATTCTGGTGATTTGCCTTGTGTTACAATTGTCAAGTTCAAAGTCCATCTTAACTCCAGGGTCATCATATGATGAAGGTGGCAGTGCTCTTATGGTTTCAGCAATAACAACTTGGACATTATTATATATCTCCAAACCTAACACAGATCAAAGGTTATTAAAAAAAATTAGATTGAAAATAAACGAGAAAACAGTTATTCATTTTCATTCTTATTTTTTCCAATAAATTTTTTGGTGGGTATTTTTAATAATTAATTCTTAAAGCAAATTATGGGAATTAACTAAATCCATAAGGGAAAATCACTACCTTTGTCAAGATATATAGTAGGTTACTCAGAAATTGTTTGAAAAATCAAGTAGCAGTTGTCATGGCAACATAATTTTATATACAATTCAAAACTGGACAAAGAGACAGACATAGAAGCTATATATATATATATATATATATATATATATATATATATATAAAGAGAGAGAGAGAGAGAAAGAAATATAAACTCCATGCAAAAATTTTAACTCTAATTATCAAGTTATACAGTAGGTTACTCAGAAACTTGTTTGAGAAGAGAAGTGGTTATTTTGGTAAACCAATTTAAGTAAATTCTGGACCAAGACAAACAAATAATATACACAGTAGATATATATATATATATATATATATGGAAAGAGAGTAAAAAAAAAACTAATATAGATATATATTTCAACATATAAGTGAAAGGATAAATAAGTATATTAAGAAAATAAGTAGATAAAAAAACCCTCGGATATTTTTTCTTGCATTTGATATGGTTTTGTAAAATAATCTGAGTTGGGACTTTTTCATTGGCTGACAAAAACAGATTCAAATCAGAAGCAATGGTCTTGGAGGGAGCAGGTAGTTGGTGGGGAAAGTGCATGTAAGGTGTGGTGGGGAGATTGAAGGTTCAAGGTGAGGTGGGGCTGGTTTAGCCAGTTGAATGGGCACAAGTCTCTTCAGCAATTTCTGAGTGGGTGTCACATTGAGTGTTGTGTCTACAGACTTGAGAAATTCGAAGACAGGTGAGGCAAAGAGGAGGGGAGGATTACAGGTGAAAGGCTTTACCTGAGATCGTAAAACAGGTTTCTTTTCACCTATTCAAGCCAACAAGAATAAATTATGTGTGTGTGTTTATGATTACACACACACACAAACATCCACCCCACCACCAAAACCAAACAAAAACAAACGTGTGTATGCACATGTGTGCAGATATGTAGGTGACATATAGTTTTTAAAGGTTGTAATGACCAGAAAGAAAATGAAATAAAATTTTTAAAAATAATAAAAGTGCATAAATAAAAATGTAACAATCGGATAAATGATAATTTGATCAGTTCAATTTAAGATAAACCTCAGAAATTATTATCAAAACATTTCATAGATTTATTGTCAAAAAAAAAAAAAAAATTAGAATAGCAGACACTAAATAAAAAAACTTAGGAAAAATATATTTTAAGTAAATTTATTAAAATGAAATTTTTAAGCTTTTATTTGTTTTTATAATTGATTTTCATGAGTATTTTCTTTGGTGAAGATTTTTCATTTGATCAGTAGTTTAAATTTTTTTATCTATTCATTTGATGAATATTTTTAGTATCATTGGTATTTTCAATTCATCTTTTTATTTGATTAGCATTTTCAGATATTCTTTTCATTTGATTTTTAGCGCTAATCATCTCCAATCCTTCAGGTAGTCAAAATGACACGATCAAAGAACAATTCAGTTTGGAAATAATTCAACATAAAAATCTCATTGAGAACTTTTCATTTACTCTCAATCCTCCATGTAGATTGACAACTTGAATGAGTAATAATTAAAAACTAAAAGATGAACAGAAAATATCAGTCAAAATTAATTTATATGCATAATTTATTAATATATAGAATCTTATTTCTATCTTTTTGATAACAATAGTTTTATTAAAGAATTCTTGGAAATATATTAAAAAGTTTGTCTTTAAGAAGAAAAAGAAAAACAAACAAGTAAACTTAAACAAATGCAAGTCTCATCAAATAAAAAAAATAGAATATATAAAAATAGCATGGAATAATTAATAAAGTTATAATTACTCGAATAAATTTAATTACAAAGAAATGAAAGAGAACCTAAAGAAAAAAGTATATGAAATGTACACAAACACATTAGGATGTAAGGAAAGTAATTATGTTTTAGCTGAGAAGATAAATCAGTTAGATTTATCTAAATATGATCATCAAAATTATAATCATCTTTCTTTTAAAAGAATGTAGCCCAACAAACCCAAGAAAAAATAAAATCGTTAGGATAAGAAGTTCTCTTACATCTTCCATACTCACCAGGTTTGGCACTGACAGATTTTTCATTTGTTTCAATCATGAGAAAATTTCAGAAGTGGCAGAATATTCAGCAGAACAAAGAACTTGAAAATAGTCTTTTCAACTTTTCAGGGACAAAAACACCAGATTTCTTTAAATGTGGAGTTGAAAATTTGTCTTCTTATTGGATTGCAGTCATTGAAAATGGAGAGGGATTACATTTTTGATGATCATATTTAAATAAATTTAACTTACATTTGGTTTTATATCCACCATGGTAAAACATAATTAGTTTCCGAACATCTATATATATATATATATATATATATATATATCGGTAGGTAGGTAGGTAAGTATCAAGAGTTGCATGTAGAGTACATTGTTTTGTTGAAATATCACTGATAAATGTTTTAGCAAGATCATCTAGATACAGAAATATGAACATATCTTTTGAAAAGATTGAATCATTTTTCAGTATCTATTCATAAACATTTAACATATAGCTGGCCATGTGAAAAACATGGATATGTCTATCCTCATCAAAATCTTTTTTTATTTCATAGGGTACTTAATGGTATATTTTGGGATGTGACAACTCACAGTAACTGTAAATGACCTTGAAGGTCAATCTCCTAATATTTATAGGCTGGGGTCAAGTCAATATTCATGCAAAACAAAGTCTTTTTTATTTGGCAGATAAATGCACCAAGTTTAGAGTCATGTATATACGTTCAAGTAAGTTGGCGACTATAGTCGAGGGTGACCTGAAGGCTCCTTTTTCTATAGCTACTACACCAAGGTGTAGGGGAGGGCACTACTCTTTTCCCTGGATTGCCCCACTTTACCCTTGATATGTACCTTATAATGCTGAGTGTTAAGCAAAGCGGCATCAAGTACCATTTTTTGAGTCTTAGGTATGACTCGACCTGAGATTGAACCCAGGTCTCCCGGGCCATTGGTGAACACCCTAACCATCATGCTAATGTCTAGTATTAGTCTGGCTCATTGGCTTAGTGGGTAGAGTGTTCGCCTTTTGGTCGCCCTCGGCTACTGTTGCCAACTTTATTTTTCATCATCATCATATCGTGCTGGCAGCATGTTCAATCTGAAGCAAAAATAACAGTTAACTTTACATTGAGTAACATTATGAATCCCCTCACCCCGCATAATTAATTCTTCTCCACCCTATACATTCTGCCCCAGTCATCAAAGTTCAAAATGTAAAAATATTTTTCTCGATTTATCATTTTTCGAATTTCAAATTTATGTCTAAAAAACTGTTCAACAATCATTGGCACCATTTTTAGCAGGGTCATGACAAAATGTTTAGACTTTTTGTCATTTTCGAGAGAAAAAAACATTACATACAGAACCAGCTCTTCTACCCTCAGCTACAAATAAATAGTAGGGCAGATTGTATTCTTAATATATATATATATATATATATATATATATATTTAAAGAGGCTAATTTATTGAATAGCTTTTGTATGCATGTGTGTTTATATATATATGTATGTATAAAGAGGCTTATTTATTGAATGGTTTTTGTATGCATGTGTGTATGTGTATATATATATATATATACACATGTATATATGAGGGTCATTCAAATAAATAAGATGAATTTTGCTTAAGAAGTTGGTAATACGAAGTATTATTTTCAGTTGTACATTTTTCAAGAAAACCAATAGTGATGGGTTCTTTCATGTTTAAGAAGATTGTCTTTACTAACTGTTGTGCCTGGAACTTTAGTGGAAAATCAGTGTGTTTCCGCTTAATGGACTGTCTTTTCGACTCACACTCATAGTGGCAAACCCAGGGTTATCCTATATTGTAAACACTTATTTTTACTAAAATTTGCTTCTCTATACATACTGTTCATTGTTTGCTAAATTTCACATGGTCTGCACTTCTCAAATAACAAAAATATTCAAGTCTGGAGTACTGTTTGATTTACTACCATTTTGAATAGCCTCAAATTTGTGAAATTAAAAAATGATTTTTGCAAAAAAAAAAAAAAAATTCTAAACAATACAGAGTTTATATTTAGGGAAAAATTTCTGAAAATAAAATTATTTTGCTTTTTTCAAAAAATTCCCAAAATTTTAATGGCCCTTGTGTGTGTGTGTATATATATATATATATATATATATATGAAAACTAAAAACAATTTAAATCTCACCTTTTTAGGTTTGTTCCATAGCTAATAGTTTCAAGTGTTTTCTGTAATATTTTCAAGAAAACATATGAAACTATTAGTTATGGAACAAACCTAAAAAGGTGTTATTCAAATTGTTTTTAGTTTTTACACTGCTCTACTGGCTAGCATTTGAGCACTCTCGATTTATCCAATGTTTTTTTAAATGATTATATTTCTCATCTGTTTATATATATAAGTTAGTTAACTGAAGTCAATGGCAACCTGAAGGCTCCCTTTTCAATAGCTACTACATCAAGGTTTGGTGAGGGTGCTACTCCTTTCCCTAGATTATTTCATTTACCCTTTATCAGTACCTATAATGCTGAGTGTTAAGCAAGGAGGCATCAAGTACCATTTTTGGAGCCTTTGGTATGACTCAACCTGGGATTGAACATAGGTCTCCTGGATCATTGGCGAACACTATCCATTACATCCACCAGCCAATTCCAGTATTTGTGTGTGTATATATATATATATATATATATATATATATATATATATATATATATGGACAATTTGCCTCATTTTCAAATTAGATTATGCCACAACCTTTGAATTCTCCATCAATAAAAAATAAATCATCTATAATTTTCATGCATGAACATCAACCAGCATTTTCGTACACTCACTGATTTTATAAGTTTATAATTATTATAGAAATATGTAAAGAGAAAAACGTTTTTATTGAATGAAAAAAATTTGTGCTTCAACTTGTCCCACTTAAAAGAAACATAAAAGTTCATGGCAGTACAAAAAAAGAAGAAAAAGTTAAATGACAGAGTACATAAATACATAATGGCTACTATATTCTAAAGGACAGAAATAAAGTTGTAAGAAGTAGTTGCACACATAACAAGGTTTTTAATTGAATTCAGGCTGGGATTTGAATTTTGTGACAAGTACTCTCTGGTTCCTTAGATGAGATAAGTTTGCTAGAGACACTTTGCAAGTACTACAATTGTATATTTGTAAAATCTGCATTTACAAGATGGATAAATATGGTGAGTTTAGATGAAGCAGAAGAAAAGCATTCTCTATCAGAAAGGTTAGAGTTAGATTAAAATAAAAAAAGAAAGAGAAGAAGAAAAGAAAGAATGAGACAAGCAAAAATAAGGTATTAAGAATGAAAAAGAGAAGAAAAACAGAGGAAAGAAACAAAAATAAAAAAGAAAGAAAAGAGTGAGAGGGTGAAAAAAAAAGAGGAAAAGTGAGATAAAGAATTATAGTAAGTAGTATGAGAAAGAGAGGAAAGAAATATTGAGCATGAAAGAATAATAAGAGGAAAAACGAAAAGAAAAATTAGTGGAGAGAAAATGGGAAAGAGAGAAGAGGGGGAGAATGAGTGATAAGAGAAAGATAAAGATTGAAAAAAGAGGAGAGAGAAGGAGAAAGAAGGGCAAAGAAAAATATCAACTAAAAGAGAGGTGAAAAGAGAGAAGGATGGAAAGAAGAAAAGAAAGAAAAAAGAAAAAGGGAAAGAGCGAGAGAGAAGAAAGGCAATTGAAGGAAAGAGAGAATTTAAGGTGGGTAGACACAAGAAGCCTGTTTTTCCAGTAGGGCAACATTGATCCCTGATTTACAACCTCCTCCCACCAATATGGCCAGGCCCTCAATGCACGCAGCTGGACATGTGACCGCCCACAATAGTGCAACGGACTAGTAGACAACATTGAGTACACATACTTTCTTGTTTACATATGTCTGTGTGTGTGTCCTGATATAAGCAACTCTGAGGGGAGGATTTGTCTTTTGAATATATTACAATCTACCTTGTTTCAGTTCCATACATTAAGCTATTTATATGTCAGTTTTATTCATATCAGTTATATATATATATATATATATATATATATATAAGAATAATGATTATGGTGAAAAGGTTAGTGAGCCATGTCTCAAAAGCTATTAATAGTAGGTTATGTGTTACTTAAATGAAACCTTGTACCAAAATTATACTAAACTTTTCAAATCTATCTATATCTGCTTGATAATATCTCTCTATATATTTATCTCACTCCCTTGCACACACAAATATATATATATATATATATATATATATAAGCATAGTACTGTTCAAAATAAGAGAGGAGTCCTTATGGTATAGTGATTAATGTGCTGAACTGCAATATCATAGTAAATGTGTCCAATCTCCCAGCAATAGGTTAAATAGTACATTACTGTTTTTCTACTAGGATAGCTTTGGCATTAACTAACCCACAAAGATTGATATGCCATTAAACAACTAAACCAAACCTGTCAAAATAGATTATTTCATATCTATTAGTATTTCTGTTAAGGATCAGAGTGTAGCTACTCAACCTTAGTTATATCATCTTCTGGGAAAAATGAAAGAAAAAACAGAGTGAACCTAGTACTGGAGATTGCAGTCTTGGCGCAGCATCTCTCAATTGCACTATAAAGAGAGGGTTAGACACATTTATGACAGGGGCTGGAAAACTGGATAATTTTTGTACTGGCCAACATGGTTCCACATGAAACCAGCCTTGTATTGAAACTTCTTTTATGGCAAAATAAGTAAATTCAGGAAGAAGGTGTAGTAACTGCCTATAGTTAAAGTATTACTCCCAGGTACTTTTGCTGAGGTTCAGAATGTAGTATCAGTGCACTTTAAGAAATGTGTTTTATATACACACAGTATAAAGCTTTTTCTCATTTCCATGTACGACTCACACCTTCCCCAATGTCTGTAAGACATGGTAGTAAAGGGTCTTAATTTGCCACATGCTGCACTAGTGGGGGGGTCTCAATTTGAGTTTTTCCTTCTTCTAGACTAATTGTCCTATCATAGTAACAAAAAAGTGGATTTATGCCATTCGTAAGTGAAAGCAACATTGTCCTAGAATTAGAACTCACATTGCTAATTTCCTTTTCCTTGAAAATAATAATTTTGTATATATCTCAGTTCATAACTATATTACATCATTCAATATATATTTCAATATCTTTATATATATATATATATATATATATATATATATATATATAAAGGAATCTACAGTTTTCATTTTGTTAAGGCTTGAAAATCTCAGAATCCAAATATATGTTAACAAGGAGAGCATTGTATTTCAGTGTTCATGTATTGGATTGCTCTCCACACCTAAGAGAAAATTTCTGAAAAATAGTTTTTATGGGCTGAAAGCAACTGTAAGAGAATCTTCTGATACAAAACAATGACATTTTAATCATATGAAAATTTGATAACATAAATTTCAGTCTGCCTGCCTGCCTATCTCTTTCTCTCTCTATACACACACACACACACACATATATATATATAAACACACACATACATACACTTTAGAAGATGTGCATTGCCATTGTGTTCCTGCTGTAACAGTGGTGCATGATGGTATTGATACTTGTGTCTTAAAGGAGTGAAGGATTCTATTAAAATTTTATAGTTATCTCTGTTATATTGAGAGTTTGATTGATTGAAATAAATGAAATTCTGCATAAATGCAGAGCAGCCAACAAATACTAATTGGACTGGAAACTACTTTATTCTCGTTGTCAGAACATTTTATGTGTATTGCTTGAATAAAAATCTTGCTGTGATGTGCCATTTTTGCTTGAATACAGTAACATATATGCAAACATACTGAGAAATTTAGCAAAATATTGATATGACAACATCTGATAATAAGTTTTGTTATCATGTTATCAGATTTCATAAAGACATTTATCAATAAATTAAAATTCATAATGGTGATATAATCCTATTATTGCCTTTATACCTATTTTAATTTTGTCATATTATCTAAAAGATTAAAAAGAAACCAAATTTATGACTATTATTATCATTAGATCGCAAATCAAAGAGGAGATGGTGAAGGGATAATGCCACAATTGTTTTCCATCACCAGGGCTGAAATGACTAAAACAATGTTCATGACTGATAGTGTCCAGAGGTATATGAAATTAATATAAGTCCCATCTTAAACTCCTTTGGATTTTGTGCTGTTTACTTAAGCAGTCAAAGAGGATATTGATCTTGAGTGCTGTAATCACACACAACAAGATAGAGTAAAACTAGTAACAAAATAATAGAGAAAATACTTAATAAAAAATGAATATAATAATTTATGGTTAAAAAAAATGACAGAGAACATTGTGATGGAGTGGAGATTAAATGTTTTCAGCAACATGAAAATGTCACCCAATAACATAACCTGATATGAGATGTGTTGGACCAATAAGTTAGCTCTGAGAACAGACTCTGAACTTCACATTCGGTAAAGGGTTTACTCTCAATATCCTGGCACCAGATCCAAGAAGAAACATTTAGAGGTTTTGTAAAATCCAATGCTGATCAGGTAAAAGCTGTTTTTTTTTGCCAAAATGGACAAATAAATATTTTCTTAGGTAGGTGCTCATAATATTTTAGTTCATCAGTGTATATGAAAAGCAGAGAAACAAGAAAATATATCTGTGTGTCACTGTGGATATTTTCACTAAAGTTTTCACACGAGACTGAATAGACACATGTGAATATGTTATCAAAAAAGAAAAAGATAACAATATAAAATGTGTGTATATATATATATATATATAAACCGGTATATTTGGTAGGTTATAGTAACCTGATCCAGATGTAACAAAAAAAAATATCAAAGTTATTACCCCTGAGGGATAGAAAAGGAGTTGTCTCCTGTGGACAATGCATTGTGGGATTTGTAGGGACTGAAAGTACTGAAGTTCAAACAAGATTTCTTTCAAAAATAGAACAGAATCCAGACATCGCTCTACAACAAGTTGTAGTGGAGTATCAGTGGTTAGTGAATCTTACCCATGATTCACATATGGTACCACAGTCAACTCTGTTCAAAAACAACAGAACCCAAAATCATCTGGCTCAAAACATAAAAAGCCTCCATCTGCATGCTGGAATTGTGGTATCTGGCATTTCACTTGAAAGTATCCATTCAAGAGACACTACTGTTGTGAGTGCAAAAAACAAGGACATAAAGAGGGATTCTGTACCCCACCGGTGTAAAAAATAACACACAAGCGACCACATAACAAACACAGACAGTAAAGAAAAACACATAGAGTCTAGTAGCAACCATTCTCACCAACACCAAGTCAAACTGAAAATGTGTCCATAAAACTGAACGACCACTCTTTTTGGTTACAAATAGACACCACCTCGGACATAACCTTCATTTCACAGAGATTATGGAAAACCTTAGGCCAGCCTCCACGAACACCTAAAAGACATGTTACGTGGAGTGCATCTGGAGATTGTGTCCACATTACTGGAGCAACAATGGAAATTGATGACAAAACAGCATCAGGAAAGATCTACATAGCAGATTCAAGATACAACCAATTGGACCTTGATTTTATCAAGTCACTGGGTTTTCTGGATATACCATTCAATTCTGTTTGTAATGCAGTTTCCAGATCTCCAGCTCAGGGTGCCATCACGGACCAGACCAATGACACCAGAGAGCGTTTTTCTCCAGTCTTCACTGATGACCTCAGACGCTGTGCTCAAGCTGAAACTTCATTGAAACATCTGCTACACCTGTTTTCCAATTCAAACGACCAGAGCAGCCATGGTCCCAGATACATATGGATTTTGCTGGCTCTATCAATGGCTGTAGTTTTTGGAAACATTCCATTTTTCATTATAGCATTTGGTGTTGTTTGGTACAAAAGGAGAAATGTATTTAGTATCACTTCCGTTGTGGTCCCTTCCTTTTTGCTTTGAAGAGAGCACATCTAAAGGTATTTGCGAAACGTTCTGCTTGACCATTGGATTGTGGGTGGTGACCAAACATCCGATACAACATGAACTGTAGAAGTGCTAGAATATCTCGGATATAAATTGTGATCTATTGATGCCCACTTCAAATGGCCAGAAATTTTCCTAATGCAGAACACAGATAATCACTATTCAGCCAACAAGGCCAGCCGAAAACATTAGTATCAGACAATTGATCACAATTTACATCTTAGACATTCTAGTACTTCTACAGTTTATGCCGCATCCCACATGTTCGGTCACCATTCTACAACCCACAATCCAATGGTCAAGTGAAACCTTTTGTGGATACCTTTAAATGTGCTCTGTTCAAAGCAAAGGAGGAGGGACAACAATAAAAGAGATACTATATACATTTCTCCTTTCATACCAAACAACACCAAATGCTACAGTGAAAAATGGAATGTCTCTAGAAGAAGCACTCATTGGATGAAAACTCCGGACTATACTGGATGTTTTATGCCCACAAAAACACAAAGAAAGGCAAGATGCATCCCAAAACAAAACAAAACTATTCACAGTCAGTGCACCACTGTTTGCGAGAAACTACAGGCCTGAACAACCAAATTGGATTCCAGATACCAAACACTGGAAAAAAAAAAAAAAAGGACTGTTTGTCTATGACGTTTAAGATGATAAACAATTCTGGGTATGGCACAGAAAGCAACAATTATCCAGATAAACTCAGAACAACCAGGTTGACAACATGCCAACCATTCCATTCGATATATTAATGAACACATTTGAATTAACATCTCCATCACATCCAGTACAGACAAATGCAATTGGGACAGAAGTAAGACCTCAAAAGATCTTACCACACAAGAGTGAGGCATCTCTAAATTAATCCCAAGTGTTCTTGCTACACTTTAATACTCAAAAAGGGGGGAGGTGTTAGGGATCAGACCTAACAAAGAAAATATCAAAGTTGTTACCACTGAGTGATAGAAAGGGAGTTGCCTCCTGTAGACAGTACATTGTAGGATTTGTTGAGACTGGAAGAATGGCTAGATGTGAAGGACAGAAAACAGAGACTTGACAATTGACTATGACACACACATACATATTTGACTGGTGCACACAAAGTTAAAACAGCTTCTTTTCCTGGTCGATTGATGCATGTCTCTACCCGTGGTTAATAAACCTAAATGTTTTCTTGTATACCCATGAGTCTTTTTTTCTTCAGTTTTGTTTACATATTTTCTTTGTTCTTAAAAAAACATAACATAAGATTTTCATGGCAAATTCAGGACTTTTGAAAAATTTTGGCTCTAGTAAATTATAACAGGTTGGTAAGTAGTCAGAGATGTGCATATATCTATATATGTACTTTCTGAAATACTTATCTATGTTGAATCAGAGGCCAAGATTTTTATTGCAGCTGCTTATCAGTATTACTTAGCACTGGTGGTGATTGAGCAAATGATTGATCTTGATTACATGTCAATTACTTAAGAGGTTATTTTATGCTTAGAGTTTAGTTTTTTGAGTGGTTGTTTCTTAAATTATTTTTGCAGACAGTTATATAATATCAAGTATTCTTATCTAATGGAAATAATTTGCAATCAGTTGTACGGTTTCAAGTATTCCTGTGTCATTAATAATTGATAGTTATATTTGCCCATAGTTATATGATATCAAGTAACTAATAATAAGAATAACCTTTAGTAAACAATTATGGCTTCAAGTAACAACTCTTAACACAAATAATTTAGTTATATGGTATTAAGTATTCCTATCAAATACTAACAATTTTCAAACAGATCTATTTGATTTGACCCCAGCAGGCAATTTCATGTGCTATGTATGTTCATGTTTAGATTTTTTTGTGTAGTTATTAAAGAGTTTTTTTTTACATGGTCCAATTGAATACAAATAATTTTTAAACTGACCTATTTGATCCATAGATGAGACTCTAAGGGACATTACCATTCCAGGTGTGAGAGGAAGTGGGAGTAATGGCAATGAAGAGGTACTCTACACATCCCAGAACTCAAAAACTGAAGCCTCACCACTGGATGCAGTTTAATGTCTAGGGCACAGGCTTTTGGCATTTCACATCACACTAATGTCACTGTAATGAGCATGTAGAAGATTGGACTGGGCTCTCAAGGTTTTTAGGAAGGCAAACCAATGTACAAGAAAGAAAACTCTCAATTCAAAATCATAAAGTGGAGTCTCTAACAGTCTTACATTGTCTTCAATCTTGTTCTGGCAAGTCTTGTAGAGACACTGATGCCAGGTTGCATCAGTGTTGTGAAGTGGGAAAACCCACAGCATGGCCAACTGCAGGTCTTCTACACAGTCTTGCCTAGAGTACAGATTTATGAGGTCTCCCGGATAGGCAAGACTGATAAATGCCCTAAAAATATTGTGGAATTAATTTATCTAATTTTAACATAAAATTCTATTTTCATGTCAGCAGAACATAATGCCTTATATTACTAGAACAGTACAAGTTATCATAATTCTGTAGTGTAAGCAGTTTGCATGTCAGATAAGAATAAAGTCACATTGTATTTAATATAAAAGTAGATTAAGAATATTCAGTACTGTTTGCAGAGAAATAAGAAGGAAGAAACTGAGATTGGTCATAGAGTAAATCTGTCTATTTGTAGGTAACCTTGTAGTTCACTTGTTTAATAAGTTTATTGTATATTCTCATTGCACCCAATAGTATAGCGATATGAAAGAGTGTCATATTCAAACTAAGGACACACAGACACCAAAGTTAGTCATAGCTAAGTTGATTAAGAAAATAACTTTATGCATTCAAACCAAAGAAAGAAAAAAATCCAATAGATATGGAATGAACAGAAAAAAAATAACAAGTTAATCAACAAATCTATTTGGTAAGATGATATATAAGGACTGAACAATGAGGCTGACATATAAATACCAGGAAAATTGTCCTCTGAAATTTTCACAGTATAACATTTAATCTACATGATCAATATTCCCTGACAAGGAAGGAGATTAAGTTGAAAAATATGGGTGTGTGGGTGGAGTAAGGAGGCAATATGAAAAAGTTTTTGGTCCAAAAAGGGAATGAGCAAGAAATTTACTTATTATTCCACCAATTCATTTCACACACTTGGTACATTGTTTCAATGAAAGTTTAGATTATTTGATTTAATGGCATATCAACTCTTGATGGTTATATAATGCCAAATCTTGTTTATATTTTTTAAGTGAATAGTTTTTAGGCAATTTTATTTTTAAATGAGTTAGAACTCATTTGTTTGTACACAGATGTTTTCAAGCATCGCTATCAAATACTAATAATTCTATTTAATATTAATTATTTGCTTGCATACAGTTAAATAGTTTCAAGTATAATAAATGGTTAAACAGTTCTATTTGACTCATAAATGGGACTCTAACAGGTACTACCACTTTGAGTCATAGTGAACCTTGGAGTAATGCCAATGAAGTAGTACTCCACATTCCCCAAAGCTCCAGGACTGGAGTCTCACCATCAGATAGTTGTCATATTCAGGACACTTGTTGAGGCAGGAGTGTCTTACCCTTCTGCAGAGGTGCAGTTGACTGGGCTTGTTCTTAAATGACTGCATAAAAGTTGATAAGACATCAAAGAAATGAAACCAAACCTTAAATGATTGATTTCTTTGCATATGTTTTTTTTCTCACCTATATTAGTCGGTTACTTTTTTGACATATCAATCCTTGAAGGGTAATTTAACTCTGAAGTCGGTCTCTTTTTTTTGCAAGCCATTATATGGTTTCACATTACTATTCCCATTAAATAATAATAAATATTTTTAAACAATTATAGCTTCAAGAAGTTATTCTTAATACAAATAATTTGTATAGACTTATATAGTTTCAAGTATTCCTATCTAATACAAATAATTTGCAAACTATTATATACTTTCCAGTGATTATTCCTCTTTATTAATAATAAAAATGATCATTTGTTTATACACAGTTATATGGTTTCAAGTATTCCTCTCTAATACTGATAATTTTAAAACAGACCCATAGAAGGGGCTGAAACAGATACTACTACTTTGGGTCAGAGTGGATCTGAGAGAATAGCAATAAAAAGGTGACACCACATATCAAAGATCTTCAGAACTGGAACCTCACCACCAGATGCAGTTTAGTGTAATACTTATGACATCCTGTAAGGGATGCAGTGTTTTTTAAGCTCTGCTAATGAAGCAACTATATACAGTCACCACAAATGAAACTATTAGCATAAACATTAACAAATAAATTTGATAATCCCATTCAATTTTAACTGATTGATTTTAATGGTATGTTAACCTATCTTAAGTTATTTTCTGCAAAGAGGTTAGGAAATCATGCATATTATGTATTCACATTTATGTCGCTTTTTCTTTCTTCAGAGATTTTTTACACAATTTTATGATATAAAGTATTCTCATCTAATACTAATAATTTGCACACAGTCGTATGATTTTAAGTGTCTATTTAATAATAATCATTTGTTTGTACATAGTTATAAGGTTTTACCTTATCGAATATTGATAATTTTTAAATAGATTGACTTGATGGGATACTAACAGATACTACCACTCTAGGTCAGAGTGGATTTGGGAACAATGGAAATGAAGGGAGGTACTCCACACTCTTCAGATCTCCAAAATTGGAACCTAACCATCAGATCCAGTTGATTGTCATAAGCAGGACACTCTTGTTTTAGAGGAGTCTTATCTGTCTACAGTCAATGTATTCAACCAGTTTCAGCCTTAGGCCATCATCAATAATGTCTGTTAGGTCAGAGGATTGAAGTCTTAATATTCTAAACAATATTGTTTATTAGACTTTAATAGACATTATTGATAAAACAGGGTTTGGAATAAAACCTTTAAAATCCTTTTTCTTTATATTATTTCATTAGATCAAATCCTTTGCTAAATCTGGGCCAGTAATGAGTAGGAATTGGGTTAAATCTGGTCAATTTTATTTTCCTGGGTTTTTCTTCATTTTAATCTAAAAAGATTAAAGATTACTAAATCCAATAATTTATCTATAAGTTACATATATATCCAAAAATATACAACAGAACTTTATGAATTTAATAAATAACTAAATGAATAGACGAAATGATCCAAAAGAATATTTTATCTATTTGTATCTTTATTGATAAAATATCAGTGACTGAAACGCCAAAATGTCAACACTATTACAAAGGTGGTATAAAGACTGTGTTCTTTTGTACAGGCAAAACATTATACTATATATATATATATATATATACACGTAGTACGTTCAATAAGTTTCCAGACTTTTTCAACAGGCATCTAAAATTGTCGTAGACTCTTGAAAATTCACTATGTTATTGCTATACATCTTATGAGATGACTGACCAATTTTTATGATTTCAGGTTCAAATGAACACCTACAGCAGCAATTGGAATACACCCTACTAAAGCATGATTGTCACAGCTGGTGAATTTCAAAAATGCAATCTGGACGTGAGGACACTTTAGAAGAATGATACACAATAAAATTGTGCTTTAAACTTGGAAAAAATGCCAGAGAAACATATGGAATGCTTCAGACTGCTTTTCGACCATCTTGCATGAAACAAGCATCAGTTTTTGAGTGGCATAAGAGATTCAAGGAAGGATGATGAGAGGTGTGGGAGGAGTAAGGAAGTCAATACACCAGAGTTGATTGGCCAAACGGTTAGGGTTAGGGTTACTATATTGAGGTTTTAAGGGAGTTCAGGAAGAGATTCCGTCGGAAGAGGCCAGCACTCTTCAAATCGGGTCAGTGGCATTTCCACCAGGACAATGCACCAATCCACAACTCCATCCTAGTCACAGACTATTTGACCAAGATGGGCATCAAGACAGTTCCTCACCATCCCTATAGTCCAGACCTTGCTCCCTGTGACTTTTGCTTATTCCCTAAGCTCAGAAGCTGTCGTTATGAGACAATTGAGGAGATGAAAAAGGCTGTGACGAAGATCATTGACATGCTCAAACAAGAGGACTTCCATGGGGCCTTCCAGAAGTTGTTGGAACAGTACAACAAGTGCATTGCAGTTTGAGGAGATTACTTCGAAGGGGACTAGAGTTTCATGTGTGTACTATCAATAAAAGTGCCCATACGAAAAAATTATGGAAACTTATTTAATGATCCTTATATATATATATATATATATATATATATATATATATATGTGTGTGTGTGAGAGAGAGTAAGAATGGGTATTTTTAAAATACAAATTAACCAGGACTAAAGATTTCACACTTAATTAGCAATCTTCAGAGGATTTAAAAAGAATGAAATAAATTATACTTATAGAATATTAAGTGATTTATATATGATACACATACAATTATAGTAGCTCATGAAACTGAGTAATGGAAGGAGGAGCACAATATTGTAATTTTAAAATTTACATGTTAAAATAGTTCTGCTCTAAAAGCATTAAGCACTTTTTATATATTCTCTTATAGGCCAGGCTCTTCAGTGTTTTTTATATTGATGACTACAATGCACTTTTATTTCATTCTTGCTCTTGCCCTTCAATTTCATGTTGGCCTAAATTGCTTGACAATTTCACTTTTCCCATTGCTGTGAAGATCTTTTAGGTGGTTGTTTCCAGTCGTTTCGATACCACTCACAACTGCTTGGGTCCACCAGTTTTCTATGAACCTTGTGATGTGCCTGGCTCAGCAGAACTGGCATTTTTGGGACTCAGCTCAGATCCAGAATCATCTCACTTTGCAATATATCTACTTAGGATGGACGGTGAATATGTGCTAAGATAAGGATGTGGAAATCTTGCAGAAAATAAGATCAAGGAAGAAGTCATTTACCATGATAAAAAGATGTGATTTAGGCAAACCTGAACAAGACGTTAAATTTCAATCCATATATACACACACACACATATGGGAGAACATGACTGGATTTGTAAGGTGCATCTGAGTTCATGCATAAAAAAAAAACAATATATAAAATGTGAAAGCTTCAACCCATATGCTGTATATTGAATGTGATTTATTCATAATTCACTTTAGAGATGAATCCCTTGATTCTGAAATAAATCTAAAAATCAAAAAGGCCAACAAAGCATTCAAAAATTTTGAAAATTGTGTGTGGTTTGACAGAGGAATCATAATCATCAAAATCAAGCTTAGAATCAATGAATTGAGTGTTTTAATTGCTTTTTTATGCTATTCTGAGATTTGGATGACATTTCATCATCACATTAAAGCTTTGGAAAGATTCAACCAAATTTGTCTTAGGATGATCCTAAATATCAAATGGCAGTCTCTAACAGCAGACACCATTGTTCTTCAGCAAGCCAATATATCCATATGCATTGAGATGCTCCTCATACACAATCAGATTCTTACTAGAATGGAAGATGTTAGGTTACTGTTGTAAATAAAGTAAAGTTGGTGACTGTAGTCAAGGGAGACCTGAAGGTTACCTTTTCAATAGCTACAACACTGAGGTGTAGGGGAGGGCGCTACTCCATTCTGTAGATTGCTCCACTTTATCCTTGATCCATACCTTATAATGCTGAGTGTTAAGCAAGGTGGCATCAAGTACCATTTTTTGAGTCTTTAGTATGACTCAACCTGGGATTGAACCCCAGTCTCCTGCACCATTGGCGAACACTCTAACCACTTAACAAAAAGTTACTGAATGAGAAAACCAAAACAGAGGTTGGAAATGGAAGTCTTTATAATGTTAACAAAATAAAATACTTGCCAGTGGTGTGAAGAAGGTAAACCACAGCTAGTGGTGTGCTACTTAATCAGCATATTCACCCCCCTAACAATAGTGTCCAACGTATTTATGAGAAATAGACATACTCATTAATATTCATAAGTATAGTATATAACATTTACCTAAGCAGATGTTTTACAGGGAGTTATAATGAGTTAAACGCCTTAGACATAAACCACAGAAATATTTTAAGGATGACATTAAAAACAACCTTAGGGCATTTAATGTAATATTGAAGAATGAGAACAAATGATGGAAAATCAATCAGTTTAGAAAAAAGTCATTCAAGATTGTTGTAAAGCATTTGAAGTATTGACAATCAAACATGAAATTAGCACTTCAGAAAATGGACTCAAGCTAGGTCCCAGATATTTTTCTGCTAGAACAAGTTTGTGAAATTTGCACAAGGGTCAGTTTGTCCAAAACCAGACTTGCTAGCCATATGAGATCTCATGACAGCAAACAATCACAGGCTGATTTTACACAGGTCATCTCTTAACAAACGACAGGTAATTCATGTTAATTTTGTGACGAAGTTTGTAGATCTGCAAATCCACATGAGAGTGCATAGTATGAATGTCAACACCAAGACATCTTTTATTTTATTTGTCTCATATGTGACATATTTCATCTTATATATATATATATATCTGCTTATTGGAATTATAACTAACAGATTTGTAAGCTAACACCCAAAGATAATGCAGGGTAGGAGTGGCTAAAATGTACAAAATGTTTGAATAAAGACTTATAATAAATCAACAATTCTTTTTAAAAAAATTGTTTGACAACATGTGGTTCTTGTTCAGGACATTTTGACTAGCACATTCTCAAACATTCAGGTGTAATATCTACCACTGTAAAGAAAGAGGTGCTTGCTCTAATCTCTTGTGTAAGGCAAAATAAATACAGTTTTGAAGAAATATTAAGAAAAATATCAAAAACAATAAATGCAATTGGAGTATGTAGTGGCTGAAATATAGGAAACAAGGAGTTTAGTTGTCTGAATTATTCTTTAAAGTTTATAGCCCTTTTCAAAATTACAGACAGTATTTTAACATATCTTTTATCTTGGTATTTTTTTTCTCATACCACACACACACACACACACACACACACACACACACACACACACAAGAAAGCGCAGACTACAGAAAACTCTAATGAAGTGGCTACCTCTGCCACCAGTGAACCTAGTTCCTGGCTGTATGACTGACAACAAAAGGTTGACCATCAGAATTTTCATGGCAAGTGTGAGAAACAGTTACATGAGTTGGGGAATTTTGAAAATGGTCAGTCAGTTAGTGAGCTACTGGCAGAGTGGTAAAGAACAACTTTTGGGGTTTGCAAAATCCTAGTACCCCCACCCCATCCCACTCATTGATTGCATGGGCCTTGATTTGTTCATCAACTAGAGAATATCACCGCATGCCTCTCTGTTTTTGAAACTAATCCATAAGGAGGTTGCAACACCAGTAATAAAATGAGAGGTAATTTTTCTGTGACAACCAGTCTGACTTTTACTTCCTCTCTGAACCTGCCACCATCTTTGAATCTTGCCTTCGTCTCAACTAACTTTCTTTGAGCATCCACAATATGATAAAATTAAATTGACATGTTTCACTTGAGGAATAGTTTCATCTCTTCATAATTAAACAAGTTACTTTTCTGAATTGTTTTCTTTTCTCTTACCATCGGATTATTTCAAACTGTGAGCGTGTATGTGTGTGTGATTGCTTCCTGGTAAGGCTGACAAAGGAAGTCACAGCTTTTAGCAGCTAATTTTCTTCAGGATTAAAAAAAACAACAGTTATTACTATGGAAATCAATCCTTATAGAGAGTGCACGTGAATCTTATTATTTTCTCTATTATTTTATGAAAGCATATAAAAAAAGCTTTGATGCTGTTAAGAAATATCCACAAGTGTCCTGAGTATGATTCTAAACTTCATCTGATGGTGAGGTTAGAGTTCTGAAGGTTTGGCAAGTGTGGAGTAACTTCTTTATTGCCATTACTCCTGGGATAATTCTGATCAGATAGTATCAGTTAGGTTCCTATCTAAAGGTCAAATAGATCTGTTTGATATCTTTTTAAGTGATTTTGAACTACATTTGCTCTTAAAACAACTAAGTATGAAACATTTACCTGTTTAAAATGATTCTGTAGATAGATTTTTTACCATATATATTTGGAGACCATAATTGTAAAATTAACTTTGGTATAAAATAATCCAACATGGATTGACAAGCCATAAAACCAACCAACCAAACAGAATATCAATTTTGGGCCAATTGACACTATTATGGTCACTAGAATTATAATACAGATACTTGGTTTTATTCATTTATATTCACAGTAAATAAAGATACAAGAATTTACAATCTAAGATAAACACCATTTTGAATAATTCATGATAAATTTTAATATATGAGAAGAATCTATCCATCTTGTAAAATTAATGAAACTTCAGGATTTGCCATAACATGTGATCATAGAAAGGGAAACAATTATCTTAAAAGATATTTCTTCAAAATCTAGGGTCATTAACATGTCTTTGTTTTAGTTTCTTGTTGAGGACATCTAAGGCAGTTAGATGATCAACAAAATGTACCCCAAAAACCTAATTATCCTAATTTAAAAAAAAATTTATATATTATAAAAATTTTCATTATTTTTCTATGAGAATAATAAATGTAACCAACTGTAATTAAGCAAAACAGACACATTAGAGCAAGATTTTAATTTAGAGAATAAAGCAATTTTAACTTCAATTTTTAACTGAATGATAATTTTGTAAGGTCTGCAGTTGTGTTTTACTCATCCAGTTTTCAATAAATAATAATGAAATGCTTATTAGACCTTTAATTCATTCGTAAATAGAAACTTTAATATCATCAGAGACTGTTGCTACAAGGGAAACCCAAAAGAATCACAGGTTGTATGCAATTACCTAAAATTGTGAAGTTAAAATAATGAGATGTCAATTTGAAGTCTACTTATTTATGCTTACCAGAATACCTGTTATATCTTAGCCGTTTTTACTTAATAGAGATAGGATGATAAATAACTTTTTGTTATTCAATTCCAATTGAGTCTTTTGATATTCTTTTATGTAAATAAGCAATTGTTTCGTTGATAGCTTTCATAAAGTGAATTTCTTAGTTATTCAAATATAGGCCGCTTTCTGCCCGGAAACTTGTAAATATCTTGACCTTTTGGATTAAACCTTCATCAGATCATATATTGTGAAATTATAACGGCAATCCAAGAGGATTACAGGTTGTCAAGTTTCTGAATAAAAAGATTTCAAGAATTTATAATCCAAGAATAAATACTTGAGGGTGCAGTCATTTTGAATAATTCATTGGAAATAATCCAACTTGTTAATACAAGATTTGCCAAAAAATCTGCTCACAGAGGAAGAAAAAAAAATCTTTATTGATATTTGTTTTAAAATTTTCCTTGAGACAGGTCAATGAATTCATTTGTGATTTGGTCAAATTTTTGCCAATTTCTTAATCTACAATATGATGCCATTGGAAGTTTATTTTGTATGGGTAGAAGAAAAATAAGTCATGTTCATTGTTTGCTATTTGGCTGAGTTTTTAGGAGAGAAATAAAATATTATAACCTTGATAGGTAAAAATCCTCTTGTTCTTTACCCTCAGAGAAAATGTAGTTATTAAATTAGCTTATGTAGGTAGGGAGTCTACAAAAAGAAACAGTTTCAAAAATTTATTTAAAAAAGAAAAAAAGAGAAAACTGTTTAAGATATTGAGACCCTTGATACAGAATTTTGTTGAGATACACTTAAAGTTTATTACTGTAACTAATGACTGATTTTAATGGCATGTCAACATGTCTAGGGTTATTTTATACTTATAGGTTTGGGAGTCACATCTATATTTACATTTTTTGTGTGGTTGGTGGTTAAGTTTGTGGGGTTTTTTTTTTGCTTTTTTTCATACCCAATTATATGATATCAAGTATTCCTATCTTATACAAATAATTTGCACATGATTTTATAGTTTCAAGTATTCCTATCTAATAATAATGATTATATGCTTTCAAGCAAGTATTTCTACTTAATGATAGTCATTTCTTTGCACATAGTTATATGGTTTCAAGTAACTAATAATTATCCTTAGTAAATAATTATTAATGCAAATAATTTACAGCTATATAGCATCAAGTGACCCATAGATGGACCCTAATAGGTACTACCACTCCAGGTTAGAGTGGCCCCACGAATAATAGAAATAAAGGGGTACTCCAGTCTCATGACCAGATGCAGTTTAGTGTCATATCCAAGATAACCCTTTTTGAGGGAGGGGAGTCTTACTCCTCTGTGGGAAATACAGTAAGTGTAACCTAAGCACAATCAAGAGGATGGACTGCAACTAATTTGCACCCTGAGTCATATTAAAGGTGATAGACACATTTTTTCCAAAGGCATGTTAACATAACTTTCTACAAGTAGAATTTTCTGTTGTGACTTAATAACATCAGAAAGAGGAGGGAAAAACACAAATAAATAATAAAAAATTTCAAGTGTTTCTCAACAGAACTGTATATCATGAGTATCAATATCTGAAAAGCTTTGTTCTTGTTTTAAATTTAAAAAAACACCCAAAAAACTATTTCTTTTGTAGACACCCTGTATAAAATATAATTTTCAGAGTTTTCTTCATTCTAAAGATTACAAACAGGCACCATGATTTATAATATGAATATACACATTAAACAATAAAAAAAACAAAAAAACAAAACAAACTTCATGAATAGAATTGTGCACCTAGTTTTACCAAGAGTGGGAAGGTGGTATATATATTCATATAAATTCTCACACTTAAATACTAAGTACTAATGATTAATATTTAAAATTTAGATAGTTTGATGAAAGGTTGCATTGATAATATTCCATGTATATATGGAAAAGTAGGTAAAATGTAGCATGTCCTTAAAGGCGGACCCAAAGAATATCAGAAAGTCATAAGTAAAAGAGAAATGAATGAATCTTATAGACTAGATCCAATATGGAGTGAGTAAGGTACAAATCAATCTTTCTAGGATGGGGTTGAGATTCTAGCAGATTACTTGACAAAAAAGTCCCTAAAATTTCATGATATAAAAGAGAGAGGATAAGTGAGCACTTAAGCAAACCACTCTCCCTTAACTATCATCTGGATAGTATAATTGGTAAAAATTGTTACACACATTATCAGCTTTAAGTTTCTTATTTTTCTTGGGGCATCTAGCAAAGAGTTGTTAGTAAATAAATCTTATGAACTAAAGTGAATTTGATCATCACTAGGTGCCTCACTATGATAGCAATGTTCTAGACTAGCAATCTTCAAACTTTTCAGTCTGGGGAGCATGCTTACATTTTACATAGTTTCCTTGACCAAGAGAAAATTCAGTTTCAGAAATAAATGAATAAAGTTTAAATGGTTGACCGATTTTAATAGCATGTCAACCAGTCTGGGATTATTTTATGCTAAAAGATTAGGGATGTATGTTCATATTTACATTTTTTGTAGTTATTTTGTAAGTGTTTTTTTTTTTTTGCTTTGTTTTTTTGCACATAGGAGTATTAAATAGAGATTATTTTTAAACAGATCTATTTGAACTCCCCCTAGATGGGACCCAAACAAGTACTACCATTTACCTTACAATTGAACTATAACAGGGTGTGTGTGAAAAGAGATGGATTGATGCTTTTCTCAAGGGTATTAGTGAAAAATGAAATGCAGTATTGTCTAAGATTTGAACTCAGGAAGCTGATTCCATTTCCCAACACAACTACCATTATGCAAAGTGAGCTTCCTCAAAAAACAAAAAAAACAAAAGAGCATTTTATTTTTATTGGGAATTTCTTACTTTTTAAAAGCATAGAAAAAATAGAGAGAAATTTGTTTTAATTAAGGATCAGATAAATGAATATATAAAATAAAGAATTTTGTTTTTGGCTATCCAGAGGTTTGCTTAAACAAACTAATGTTACATAGGGTGTTAAAAACAAAAATATACATGTAAGGTCAATTTTTAAACAGAGTACAGTTAGTTTGAATACAGAGTTTTCCCTCTCTTACATTGGTTGCCTTATTAAGATTTAAAAGACTTAGTTTGCTCTACCTACATATTGGGGTGGTAGAGATGGATTCTTGCATTTTCCAAAGGCATGAACAAGAAGTGAAACACAGTCTTGTCCAGAATTTGAACTTTAATCACAAATTCCATTTTCTACAAGGATTATCATTTCATCCTAAACTTGGATGTATTGCAACCCCAAGAGATTCACCTTATTGAAATTAGTTAACAATCCATGTGAAGCAAAAATGAATAGTTCTATTTCATATATGTTTATTTGTCTATCATCATTTTTAGGGAGTGGAGGAGGAGGAGTTAATATATTTAGTTATTCAGACCTCTTTTTTTTCTTATAACCTGTTGGTAGGGGAAATGATGATAATAATAATAAGTACTGAGTCACCAAGAGATACAAAATCTCATTTGACTTAATATGTTTTAACTTGCATGACTTCAGCCATTAAAATCACCAGATTGGCTTTTATCATTTTTACTCAGTTTCCATTTTCATAACAATTGTCTCCTAACCCAGATCAACATTTTCTTTTTGTAACCAGTTTGGTGGCTATGTTTCACAAAAGAATTTAAAAGAATAAAAAATGAATAAAAAACAAAAATCTCCAGCATTTTACATGATTCTTTATAATGTCATTTAGGCAGATTAACAGACAGCACACCTAATTAGAAACAGATCACTAATCAAACAATTTTTCATTTAAAAAAGCAATACAATAAAAGACATAATCATCAAATGAAACTTTACAATAAAATTTTATTTTAAAAAGTAATAAAACAACTGCTCTGCTGGTCAGCATGAGAGCACTTTTTAATTTACTAAATGTTTTTGAATGATTATTTATTATGATCTCTCTTTCTATATATATAACCAAGTCCTGCTTAAACACCACCTCTTACTAGATCATCAAAGTTAAGCAACCACATAACTGCTTAAATGGGTGACAACAAATGAAATGTTTCATTTTATTTAGCACTGTTGATACTTCTTAACATATCCTATCCCACCAGCATTCCGCAATTCACTGTAGAACTCAGGCCTTCCATTAAGATTTTTAAGACATGAAGAGTAATGGACCTTGGCTACAACACTGATCCATGTACTGCCATACCAAGGCTAGAATGCCCAGCCTACCTTATTGTTTTATCAATAGCTACTTTTACTGTAACATAGTCAAAATTGATACTAGAAATACTCTAAATAATAGTTAAAAGTTACTAAAAGTTGATTTTTCATCTAATAATAAATTCAAGTTTATATGACAATATTTTTTTTGTTTTAAAAGTTGCAAGATAAACATACAAGAATTTAAGCAAGATTTGTCTATAATCAAAGGAGAATTAAAAAGATTTGTTGAAATTTGTTTACTCATTTACAGCAAATGGAATGAAGAATGAAATTCAACTATAACTGTGTTAGTAATTCAACTCTAATAAAGAGATTATGCAGTTTTGACTATGAAACACACATAAAATGACCAGACTCAGCTGCAGGGAATATTGAACCACTCAAGTGACCACTGACAGAATATTAGTTTGCCTCACACCCTTCATGACCCCAGTGCATTAAGACACTTGAGAGATGCTGTAACTAGAAATTATTTGGAATAGTCAGACAATTTAAAATAAGAAAACCACTCTTAAACGAAGTGAGAGCAATCAACCACAGAAAATTCTGTTATTATTTTCTTGTTGGCCATTTTACAACAATTTCAACGACAACTGAACATGGCATGACTTTATGAAATCATTTATACACCCTGTCTGAAGTTATAATGCAAACAAACCTCAATAACTCAAAAACTTCTGACCTAATATTTGTCAAATTCTAACTCATTCATTTCCATCCTTAGTAAAATATTTAACTAAATTTTCTGCCATTTTTAATGGTTAGTTTTTTAGGTATTTGGAATTTACAAAAATGGAATGACTGAAGTTAGTATGCAGAGTATGTTCTATTATAAGTGTTGATTCATTTTCAATGATTTTTATTGAAGTAAAATGTGATTCAGTTTTGCTTAATAACTTCAGATGGCTTTTTTTTTTTCTTTTGATAAAACTTCAATAAAACATATTGATACTAACTAAAATTTTAACTTGGGCTTTGTTTTCATATTTAAATTGACTGCTTAAAATTTCGTCATTTATTTTCAAACCAAATTTGAATCATTAAAGTTTGGAATTTGCTTAATAACTTTAGACAGGTTTGGTTTCGTTTGGTTGGGTTTTATATATATTGAATATATATGATTTGTAAACATATTTTGTAGATAGCATTTTTAAATGAGCCTGAGCTCATTTTTATTTTTGCACACAGTTAAATGGTTTCAAACATGAATAATTCTATTTACTATTAATTACTTGTTTGAACATAGTTAAATGATTTCAAGTATTGCAATGTAACACTAACAATTTAATTCAACATCAACCCATTATTTTGCATTCAGTTAAATGGTTGATTAGGTTTTATGGCAAATTTACCCTTGTAGGTTATTTAATATCAAATTCTGTTTATACATATATATTAAATATATATGATACGTAAATGAGCCAGAGTGAATTTTTTTTTCTACACACAGTTAAATGGTTTCAAATATTTCTATCTGACATGAATAATTCTATTTACTATTACTCATTTACTTACATACATTTAAATAGTTTCAAGTATTGCTATGTAAAAGTAACAATTTAACAGCAGTCATTTGTTTGCTCACATTTAAATGGATATACATATATGATTTTAAGTGAATAGTTTGTGGGTCATTTCATTCTTAAATGGGTTACAACTAATTTGTTTGCACATAAGTATTGCTATTGTTTCTACACAATTAAATGGTTTCAATTATTGCTATCTAACACTTATATTTCCATTCAATATTAATCATTTGTTTGCCAACACTAATTATTCTACAGCATTCATTTGCACACAGTCAAAAGGTTCCAAGTATTGCTATGTAATACCAATAATTCAATTTTGGCAGATAGTTAAAGAGTTTCAAATATTGCTATTTAAAACTAATAATTCTATTCAACATTGCACATTTGTTTGCACACAGTCAAATGGTTCAAAGTATTGCTATGTATCTCTAACAATTCAATTAGTCATTTGTTTGCACACAGTTAAATGGTCAAACAGTTTTATTCCTAACAATTCAATTTAACATCAGTTATTTGTTGGCACAGTTTAAATGTCAAACAATTCTATTTGACCCATAGACAAGTGCAACCCCTCCAGAGTCAGAGTGGACCTGGGAGTAATGGCAATGAAGGGGAACTTCATATTCCCGAGAGTTCCAGGACCGGAGCCTCTCTATCAGACTGTTTAGACTCATATCCAGGACACTTGTTGGGTGGGAGGCCTTACCTCTCTGCAGAAATTCTTCAGCACCAGCAGACTGGGTTACTTCAGATAGAGTGAAGTTTCACCAGGCAGTGAAAGAGTAAAATAAATGTCAATAACCTAGAAAAATATTTTAACCAGTGCGAGGCATACTCCTCTTTCGAGGGTGTGTCCTCCGATCATCGAATAGTTACGGCCAAAGTACGACTAAGCCTACGAAAAAACGCCACACGAAAAGCGACAACCAAGCACTATGACTGGGCCCTACTCAACAACAGAGATATTAGAGACAAATATGCGTTAGAATTAAGAAACAGATTCGAAACACTACAAGAGAAGACAGAAAAAGTTACCCCAAATGACGAATATGAAAATTTTGTTGAAGCACACCTTGAGGCGGCATCAAAGTGTATCCCAACAAAACCTAGAACTAAATATAGAGTCCCTTGGGAAAAGTCAGTGGTTAGAGAAAAACGTGCACTCGTGAAAACTGCCTCCAAAAGCTATCGGAAGAACCCAACAAACGCAAATGCCCGAAAACTAGAAAAGGCACAATATCAATTAGCAGGAATATATCTAAAAGAACAGGCAGAATACATACAAAATCAGATAGATAAGATTAGAGACTCGGTGGAAGATAGACAATCCAGGATAGCCTGGTAAACAATAAATGAAGTAAGTAGAAGGAAGAGCACAGCCAAAGCAAAATTGAAAGCTGCAAGCCAAGAAGAAAGAGTAAAACTGTGGGAACAGAATTTCCAAAATCTACTAGGAAGCCCACCGAAAATAATGGATGAACCGATCACCAGAATTATCAGTAAGCAATTAGACATTAAACTAGGTCCTTTCACCAAAGAAGAACTCGACTCGGTTCTTAAAAAAATTAAAAATAGGAAAGCTGCAGGGCTGGACGAAATCCCCCCCAGAAGTGTGGAAGACTAGACAATTCGACGATATACTGCTCCGGCAATGCAATGCAGTCTATAGTCAAAATAGGATAGAAAGATGGATGAAGGGATGCATCCTACCTTTCCCTAAAAAAGGCGACCTCGTATTAGCCAAGAACTACTGATGGATAACACTTACATCCATAGCAGCCAAAATCTACAATGCCCTACTACGTAACCGCATAGAACCTAAAATAGACAACATCCTTATGAAAAACCAAAATGGCTTCTGGAGAAATAGATCCACAACCTCACAAATATTGACCATCCGTAGAATCCTTGAAGGCGTTTGGGCAAAAAACCTTCAGGCGACATTACTATTTGTCGACTTTACCAAGGCCTTCGCTTCCATCCACAGAGGGAAAATGGAAATAATCCTACTAGCATACGACCTACCAAAAGAAACCGTAGCAGCAATAATGATCCTCTACAAAAACACAAAAGTGAAAGTACGTTCACCAGATGGAGACACGGAATACTTCGACATTGTTGCAGGGGTACTACAAGGAGACACGCTAGCCCCATACCTCTTTATCATCTGTCTAGACTACGTGCTTAGAACTTCGATCGACAAAATCAGAGAAAATGGCTTCGAGCTGACTAAGAAAAGAAGCAAAAGGTACCCCACAAAAACAATCACAGACGCCGACTACGCTGATGACTTGGCGTTACTGGCGAATATACCTAACCAAACAGAGACACTACTGCATAGTTTGGAACGAGCTGCAGCAGGCATTGGCCTCCATGTCAATGCGCACAAAACTAAATATATGTGTTACAACCAAACGGGCAACATTACCACACTAGACGGAGCCTCCCTGAGGCTAGTGGACAAATTCACCTACCTAGGAAGTAGCGTCTCATCAACCGAAAACGACATCAACACACGACTGACGAAAGCATGGACGGCTACAGATAGGCTCTCAATCATACGGAAATCAGATCTGACCGATGAAATGAAGCGCACTTTCTTCCAGGCAGCGGTTGTATCAATACTCCTATATGGATGCACTACATGGACGCTGACTAAACGGCTGGAGAAGAAACTTGACGGCAACTACACAAGAATGTTGTGAGCAATATTGAACAAGTCCTGGCGACAACACTCCACGAGACGCCAACTGTACGGCCACCTGCCTCCCATCACGAAAACTATACAGGTTAGACGAGCCAGACAATGCTGGAGAAGCAAGGACGAGCTCGTAAGTGACGTACTCCTATGGACCCCCATATATGACCAAGCAAAAGCAGGACGACCAGCTCGAATTTACATACAGCAGCTATGTGAGGACACAGGATGTAACTCAGAAGACCTGCCAGAGGTGATGAATGATAGGGAGAAGTGTCGAGAGATGGTCAGGGATATCCGTGCTGGCGGCACAACAAGATGATGATGATGATGACATGATACTTAGAAAATATCAAAAGCTTCATGTTACACAGCATTTTCTTGCTTATATTCAATATTTTCTGAATATTAACCCCTTACCTACCAAGTCTGTGGATGTCATGTGTACTCTTACAACTAGGTGTGCAAGATTGTAAAACAAACTTAGCATCCTTTGCATGCCAGAACATTAGAAACAACTGGATAGTTTAAATTGTAAATAATGCAGTGATAATTTCACTGAAGACAACTAGAGCAGGTTTCTTTGTCATGCAGTTTTTTTTTTTTTTTTTACAAATGCACAAAAGTAAATATACTTGGGATTAATAGGTAAAAAGTTAAACCAAACAAAAAGTAAAATTATATAGAAATAATAACACTATCTAACAACATTTTTACTTTTTCTTCTTCCAGGCCAGAAAGTATTATTTAACAATTATTTAGGCCTAATGTATACAGAAAAGACTGAATGTTCTTTTTAAATTTGGGTTTTATAATCAAGGAGTGTATAACAAAAGCTTAACGGGAGACTATATTTGGGAACTGACATGGGAAAGAGATTTACATTAGATTCACAAATAATTGAAAATCTATTCATTTTTAGTATGAATACATGTAAATTTTGATTAAAATGTTTTATTCAGACCTTATACAAATGTAAATATATAAATTTGCCCATGTTTATAGAGAAATGTCTTTAAACTGTAAATTTCATTATCCAGGACACAACATCAAAGTTTGAAGGGAAGAATGGCCTTTTTGTATATTTTTACAAGAAATCAAGAAATAATACATATTATCCAGTAACAAAATATATTCTGCATCAGAGAAGTTTTGGACCTCATTATAAGTGTTGATTTTATTTTCATTTTTTGTTGTTTATATCTTTTTCTGATAGATTTCATACTTTCATCCCTTTCTAATATAATACATCACTCACGGGCCTCACATATAGATGGTACCACTAACATAAAATCCATATGATTTTTATAAAGTACTAACCTTCAAATGAAATGTGTCAAAATTTGAGCCAAATTGGATTATTAGTTTACAAATAGTTATTTAAGTGAAACTAGTGTTGCAAATTTTCAAAACAATGGAAAAATCTGAATTTTGTGTCTTGATAAAGCACTGCTTTCTGATGGGAAAAAATACTGTTCAAGCAAAGCAATGGCTTGATAAATGTTATTTGGACTCTGCTCCATTGGAAACAACAGTTAACAGGTGGTATGCTGACTTTAAATGCAGTTGTACAGACACAAATGATGCTGAACATTCAGGCCGCCCAAATTCAGCAGTTGTCCCAGAAAACACCAAAAACTCCACACACTCGTTTTGGCTGATTGTAAATTGAAGTTGTGCGAGATAGCAAAAGAGTTGAAGATATCAGAAGACAGTGTATTCACCATTTTGCAAGAACATTTGTCAATGAGAAAGCTGTGTTCAAAGTGGGTGCCACGTTTGCTCACAGTCGATCAAAAATAACAAGGCATTGACAATTCAGGGTGTTGTTTGCAACAGTTTCAATGCAACAAAAAGGAGTTTTTGTATAAATATGTGATATTGGATGAAACATGGATCCACCACTTCACTCTGGAGTCAAATCTGCAGTCAGCTGAAAGCAGGAGACTTTTAGTAACTACTGTTTCTAATTTAAAAAAAAAAAAAAAACACAAAAAAACACTCATTTTTATGAGAACATTATATATATATATATATATATATATATATACACACACACACACACACACCATATGAGGAGAGTGAGAAATAATCAGCTTAGTTTGAGGGGTCTTCCCACCAGGCAGCACCTGCCCATTCACTTAATACAGGTAAAAGTTGAGTTTATTGCTCAGTGCCTGAGGGGCACCTGAAGTGGAGTACAAATAGAACAAAGAACTGAAACTGCTTCCTATAGGACACTCCCACATTAAACTGATATTATGTCACATTTTGGCTTTGTGGGGAGCTGAATACCAGCATATACACATGCAAACACAAGATGGATTAAATTCCTGGAAAGAAGTCGGGGAGGTGTTTGTAAACATAAAAAAACTTTGAAATTGTCGATAAGGTTTTCAAATGAAGAGTTTTCCTTATCACAAAAATTATTTTTTTCCTAGTTTCTTTTTTATTATTTTTGTTACTGTTTCAAATTTTTTAATTTCAAGGTATCAGAATAGTAAAAAGAACAAAATTAAAGATACCCATAATAAAAAAATAAAATAAAATAAAAATGTGGCATATAACAATAAGGAAAATGAGTTGTCTCAGAATGCCACTAAAAAGTGAGTTAGTAATGTTTTAGAATACAACTGACATTTATCAAAGGCAAATAAGAAAAAGTCCAGTCAGAATGTTAAAGGCAGTAACCTTAACTGGCCAACATTCCACACCTATTTTCAGTTAGGCTATAAGTGGGCAATGGTCATTCAGTGGGCATGTGCAGGCAATGGTCAGTGAATGAATGAATGGGGGAGTGGTTGGGGAAAGAGGACATTCCAAAGCAGAAGGTCAGAGAAAATGGTCTTGCTATGGGTCATTCTAGTACAAGAATGACATAGAACTTACACACATTATATATATATATATATATATACTAGCAGAGATTCCAGGCTGTGTCTTGGGTAAATAAGAGTAGAGAGATAAGGTGTAATGCTTATACAAACACTAACCTGATTTCTTTTTCTCCAATGGCCAATGAATATTTATATTTGGTCAGAGTGAGAATAGGGATAGTTTATGTCATTTTTAAAAACAAAAACACATGTAGGAATTTAAATTGTTTTACCTTGGATGATTAATTGATTTTAATGACATATCAACTCATTTACAATTATTTCATGCCTAGATGTTAAGGATTTATAAATATATATATATATATATATATATATATATATATATATATATATTTACATTTTTTGTGTAGTTGTTTCTAAAGAATTTTTTCCTACACATTTACATGATATTAAGTATTCCTATCTAATACAAACATTTGCACACATTTATATGATATCAAGTATTCTTATCTAATACCAATAATTTGCAAACAGTTGTATATGAAGTATTCCTATCTAATACTAATAATTTGTGTACAGTTGTATGGTTTCAAGTAATTATTTCTACTTAATAATAGTTTTATATTTTCCAGTATTCAGATCTAATACTAATAATTATATAGTTTTAAGTAATTATTTCTATTTAATAATATTCATTTGTTAGTATACAGGTATATGGTTTCCAGTAACTAATAATAATCCTTAGAAAACACTTATAGCTTCAAGTAACTATTCTTAATAAAAATAATTTACCGTTTTAAGGCAGCTATAATTTCTATTGAATACAAATAAGTTTTAAACAAATCTATTTGACCCATAGAGTAATGCCAATGAAAGAATACTCCAGAGTCTCTCAATCTCTTGAATGGAGTCTCACTTTCAGATACAGTTTAGTGTCATAACCAGGACACCTGCGGAGGATACAGTCAGTATATTCTTAGATTTATTAAGAGGGCAATAGTTTGGATGTGAACAATGGTTAATGATAGGAAAATGTTTTCAATTTGACACTAGTATTAGCATGAAGTGAAATGTAAACAGCCTTATTAGGGGGTTGAAATTGAGTTGCCAAATCTATTTCCTATGATGATAATCACTATGCTAAGTATACCTCCTAATACTAGAGATAGGTATGAATCCATTGATTCTCCCCCAGCTAATGGTACACCACTGATTTCTTTAACTTTAGTATAGCAACCCATCTAAGAGAAGGAAACTCTGAATTCAAACCAGCTGTATTCTGCATAAAAATTGATCTTCTGTCACATCCTATGCTGAGTAGAGGATTGGGATTAAATAAAACTACTGCACTTTTTATGCATAAACGTATGTCAGAATGGGAATCAATTTTTTAACTTAAACAAGAATTATTTTTGTGCTAAATTGAACTTGAGTGACCACAAAATGACTTCAATTACTTTTCTTAGAAAATGTAGCAATAGGAAAGTCATTTTTTTTAAGTGAATGTTTTTGTTTTTAACTTTGATCAATTCTTATAGTTGGTTCTAGGGAGTTGGGTTAGGGTTAGGGATTGGGTTAGTCAATACGAACAGCTTAAGTTTTTTTTCATTCTTCCAATTAACTTCAGTTTAAAGAAAAACTAATTTAGGGTTAAGATTTTTAATCTATTGTCTCATGTCTACTGAGTGACAATCCTAAAATAATGGCAGTCATTGGAATTAGAGATTAAGTTAAATGACTAAATGGACCAAGTAGTTCTTTAAAATTCATTCAATTACAAATACAGGAACTTTCAACAAAACAAAAATAGTTTAGCCAAAGAAAAAATCCTACTTTGTTCACTTGCAATTGCAATTACTCTAACCCTAATAAATAAATAAAGATGAGCGAAAAAACTAAAATTAAAACTTTAATATTTTATGTTTCCAGCAAGATATTAAGAAGAATGATATAAAAAAAAAAAAAAAAAAAAGCTGATTTAAAAGGTAAATTTTTATGAAATTCTGAATAAAATTAATTTTTGGTTCAGTAAAAAAAATCAAATTTTATTTTAATAAAATTTTTGTTTCCAGTAAAGTTTGTGTTAATCAATTAAATTTGAAATTTAATTTCATAAAATAGAATCGGACTTAAATGAATGTATATTTATATAAAAGATATCTATGTATTCCATATAAAAAATCTTGTATGCGTGTATGTGTATAATATATATATATATACACACATATATATAAAAATTTTTTTTTTTGTTGGTCCAAAGAGAGAAAAGTAAATATTAGAAAATGAATATGTCTGCAAGTGAATTTGGTATTTTAGATTTTATTTTTTATAACATTGCCCTACATACATTTCAGACTTTATAGTCATCTTCATGAACCTCCTGAAGACAGCTATAAAGTGTGGAACATGCGCAGAGCAAAGTTATAAAAAATTAAATCTAAAATATCAAATTCACTTGCAAACATATTAATTTTATTATATATATATATATATATATATATATATATATATATATATGAGATGTCATTGAGCATCAAAATCACTCCTACACTTTAAAATATTCATAATAAAGGAAGGTACTAAATTTAGTTTTTGATTTTTACAGATTAAATGATATAATTCAATTATTAAATATCAATCAATTTTTGAAACTCTTCACATTTCCTCAGAAGTAAGTACAAAAAAAGGGAAACTCATAAATTCTTCTCTGACCCACCATGTTTAAATATCACACAGATTACATGGGTAAAATTTGAATTTACTGCTTTTTGGGAAAATTGTTGAGAATTAAAATAAATCATGAAAATGTTTCAACTCAACGGCTTCCTTTTTTTAAATACTGACTTTCATAAAACAAAAAAAGATATTGCAATACAAAAATTTTAAACTTAATTCTTAGTTTTTTTTTTTTTTTTAGTATAGGACACATTTTTGATTCTTAGCTTCTTTTTATTGTACCTACCTATAATGTTACATTTTTAGAAGGAAGAAAAAAGAAAGATTAAATGAAAGCACAGTTAACGTGAATACTGATTTTTTAAACAAATACTTTTATCACAGTAAATCAATAAACAATTAACTGGATTCAAATTTTTGTCATATTTAAAAAAAAATATTTAGAAAAATGAAATCATAATAATGTTTTAAACCATTCACAAGTTTAAGGTAATATTTTAAAAAATGATATTTCAAAAGTAAACATCAAAAAATACCTGAAATAAAAGAATATTGTTATACATAAATAAGATTGGTTTATCACTAAATTTTTAGAAAGTAAAAAATTTATGTTAAACTCTGCTGCTTTTTTGAAAATCATTAATTAAAAAGCTGTTGTGTAATTGAGCCCTAATTGTAAAAAGAAAAATTTATCCGAGGCACCCCACAAAAAATCATGAAAATGTTCTAAACCTTTCACCAGTATAGGGATATATATTCTTATATATTACTTTAAAAATTAGACTCCATATGATGCTGGATGACTGAAAGGATGAAGTGATAAAATCACTAAAGCTTACATTGAAAACAGGAAAGAAGTGGAAAGTTATGGACACTATAAGAAGTGCTAAAGACAACCTTGCTTTTAAGGAAATCATAGGACACACTCAAACTGGGACACAAAGTTTCGGAACTAATAAAAAGCAATGGTGGTCAAAAATTAGCGGCAAAAATCACCAGGATATGGTCATTCAGGATGTAAGGAGCAAGGTTGACAATGAAAGATATTTAAAAGGAGTTCAGCAATCTCAACAAGGTCAATTGACAAACCTTGCAAAAGTCTATTACTTGGAATAACATATAGCAGATGGCTCCTCTCAGGTTGAGTTTTCTAAGACGCTCTACGTATGACCAGCTTTCTTCTAAAAATCAGCTTTTTAAATGGAAGAAAGAAAGTGATCCTATGTAATGACAAACCACAAACATTGGAGCATGTCCTCAACTCCTATAAGACAGCTCTTGGAAATGGGAGATACACCTGGAGGCACAACAGAGTATTGGAGGAGTTGGTCAAATTTATAAAGAATTATATGAAATCAGAACCAACTATTTCAACCGAGAAATTTGTTTTCAGAGAGGAGCAGAATATACACTGGCTCAAAGCAAACAATCAAGCATCGAGCTGTTCCCAGTTAAAACCTTCTTGAATCAAGTGGAGATTGGTAGGTATCTAACGATTATCCAAAAACAATATCTAGCAAAGGTCCATGACCAGATATTGTTCTCTTGTCAAGGGCGAACCTTAAAATCATTGTGGTAGAACTATCAACATATGAAAGCTGGATAGATCAAAGCCACAAATATAAAACCAGCAAATAAAAAGATCTTACAAAAGAGCTGGAAAAGGAAGGGTACAGCGTGATTGTGAAAGCTGTAGAAATAGGAGCAAGAGGTTTCATAGCAAGCACCCTATACCAGTTTCTGAGTCAAAGAGGAATCAAAGGGCGTAATAGAGCCAAAAGTATAAAATGCCACATAGAAATAACAGAAAATAGTCCCATGCGCATATGGAACAAAAGAAATATTCCGTGGAACAATTCAACATGAAGTTTGTTAAACCGATACTCAATTATGAATGTGTAATGAGGTTCATGTAATATTATAACGCAGTTATTTTTCAAATCACATTTTGCCGTTACACTTCTGAGTCAACATCTAAGCTAAGCTTAACAAATAACTAATAGGGCCTCAGTGATATATACATTTATATTGTGAGGGGGGGGGCAGGTGTGCAAATAAAACCATTGAGAAGAAGGCCCCAAAACAGGGCACATTCTCTCCTGATGACCCTAATATGATTTTTCACAGAGAAAAGGATTAAGGCTAAAACTTTCATTCAGTGAAGAAAATCCCATTATGTAGAGTTACTTTGTGGAATGTCAATGGCAAGAGAAGTTTTTATCTGTCTGCTCACTTTTTGGTGAGTATCAATTACTTATTAAGTAATTGCTTTCTATATTTTTATATATCATTCTAAATGTAAACTAAAAAAGAATAAAAAGAAAAAACAATTCATGAAATGAATACTTTTCATTTGAATTAATAGGTGAAATCTTTTAACAACAAATCAGGACACATTTTTCATTCTTGGCTGACACCTCTCTTCCTCCTTTCTTTCTCACTCACTGGTGTTCATAAAATCCTTTTAGTCTGGTCATCAACCAGGTATCTCAGCTAATACATAAATATATATATATATATATATAAACTCACACATACATTTACAAATATATATATATATATATATATATATATATATATATATATATATATATATGACAACTGTATAATCTCTTATAGATCACTGTCATCCCTCATGATCCCCCACTCCTACCATTAGTCCCTTCAAATGGCTCATCGATACCGCTGCAGATTCACAAACTCTAAAGTAGATATGACACAGAAAGGATGCACTCCTTACTAGTTTGAGTGAATCAGCAAGTGGAATTTGATGCTTGTACACAACTGTATGTCTCTTGAAACCATAAACTGACTAACAAACTTTATTATACATTGTACAAGTCACATTGTATGTTCCTGAAGAGAAACCAGTGTGGATGGATTATCTCTCATGTGACTTCCAATGATTGACATATGCAGCCTTAAAAAGCAAAATCCCACCACATATTTGACAATTCCAGTCATCCATGTTCTTACCAACATTACAGGTGTTTCCCTTCCAAAGCTGATGCTTGCTCAATGAGTTCCCTCTCAAAATTGGTACAGTCACATGGATTCCCTATTCAGTGGTCCTTAATGCCAGCTTTTCCCAATTGTAAGGATCTATTTTCATAATCAAAAGGTTGTTGTAATGGAAATGACAGGGCTGGTGTGCAGGATATCACCTGATATATGCGATAAGTCCATTTGCATGGGAGGGTAGATGAACAATATAAAACACCAGACTAGACGTCAGTCGAAATAGGATTCTTTTTGCTGACACATTTGTGTGAGAAGGTGCCATTTGTCAGTTGGGAAAGACGTTTTCCCCTTGAAATCCATCATTATCAGTGAACGAAGCAGTGATTGAGCGAACATTTTGCTAAGTGACACAGTTTTACGACTGAAACTAATTACTGGGAATCAGTTTTCAAGGAATTCCTTATACCTCTTCCAATGTTGCAGATGTTTGCCAGCATGCAACTGAGCAGAAAGGAGATGTTTTGGTAGTCTATCATTCCTCATACACACAATATGACCTGTCTCCTGTATTTGAGCTGTTATGATGAGAGACTCAATGCTTGTATATCCTGTTCTTGTAAGGACTACTAAGTAAGGTGCTTTAGAATTCCACTGGATGTTTAGAATGGGTTTCAAACACTTTTGATTAAAGTGTTTGAGTATTTTCAGATGCCTACAAAGCAATGTTTCAGATAAGTAGAAATGAACACTCAACACATAGAATCTATAAACATTCATTTTAGTTTTATGGGTAATATGACTATGAATAGCCCAGAGCCAGTTTTCAAGCATCCCATAGGCCAGAGATTCCCTTTGAATGTGTAGGTGAATTTCAGCATCCAAAGAGACATCAATAGTCAATGTATATCCCAGGTAAGTAATAGTTTCAACAACAGCCAAACTAGTACCTTGGACAGTTATAATTGATTCACCTGTTATGGTGGTAAACATTACTTTTGTTTTTGTCAAGTATATTTTAAAAATCAAATGCAGTAAATGAGGCTGGGAACAGATATACAATATGAGCCAGAAAGCCAACAGTGTCAGTGTAAAGGAACTTTCTAATCAGTAGATGAAAAGACTTTGACTTGAAATTGAACCTTCCAAAATCAAAAAAAAAAAACCTTTCTGTAGTTCTGAATTCCAAAAGAACACTTCTGTCACAATGCTGAAATGTGTGAGTCAGCATCACAGAAAACAATATTGAGAATAGTGTTGGGACCAAGACATCTCACAGTTTAACCCTGTTATCTATTGGAATCTCATCTGACAACCTACCACTCATGACAACTCTAGCCTTCATACCTTTGTGCAACTACTTAAACATATTCGCAAATAATGGTGGGTACCTGATTTTTTTCAAGTTTCATCTAAAGTGCATCTCTGTTAACTGTATCTAGAGCTTTAGTTGAATCAACAAAAAACCATGATATAAAAGAATCCATTGCATAATGCACTTCTTATACATTTGCCTGGCTGAAAATATCATGTCCGCTGCTCCCATGCCAAATCTAAAAGCTACTTTGTAATTCTAAAATGACTGCAAGACAGATATTCCAAAGCAATTGGTTCAGCATGACTCTGGAAAGAACTTTGCCAACTTGCATTCAAAAGAGTGATTCCATGATAATGATCAGAAATTCCTTTTTCTCCTTTGTCCTTAATACAAACACACTAAAACACAATCAACCCAATCATTTGGTAAAAAAGACCCATTTCAGCACTTTGTGATGGGATTGAATACAGCATGCTTAACATTTTCACTTTTAACAGACAGGTCACCAATTCCAGGTGCCTTCATAATATTAATTTTTTTTATTGCTAATCCAATTTTAGCACAGGTTGGCAATCGGCCCATCTCAAATTTTGTCTCACATTGGGGAAGACTCTCCAGAACATCAACAATAATCATTGATGGATTACCAAAAAATTGGTAAAGTGTTGTTGCCATTGCTGGAGGATTTTTTCTGATAATGGTGGTATTTGTGAAAGAATTAAAAAAAAAAAGAAAAAAAAGATAATTTACCCTGTAAGACAAAGTGTGCTGAATGAATGGTATGTCCAAGAAAGAAAAAAAGAAACACAGCTGCCCCAACATCTCAATTTAAAATAAAATGTGGTCTCAAGTGATGAGAATTCGAGAGTGGTGAATGCCAACTTTTTTAAGTTAGTATATCAGCCAAGCATAAAAACACCAAATGCGGGAGAAAGGGAATTATGAAAATCACAATCAAGTGAAGACATTACTTTCGTTGGCAGAGACAAATCAAGTAAAGACATCATTTTTGTTAGCAATCACTGAAACCAATTTCAAACAGTTCGAGAACAGTAGAGTATTGACCTCAGAATAGCAATAGGAAAAGTTAGTGGACCAAAAACCTTCTGCATAAGGCCATAAAACAATTTAAGTCTTTTTGTCGACAGCTCTCTAAAGAAAACTTTGACCACAATTCATTTTTTATCCTTCTTAATGTTGTAACATAGATTTGGACTATATATTCCTTCATGGTAGAAGAGTGAGTGCTTATTATGCAGTGTACTGATAGAAAGCTGACAGCAAATTTGTTATCATTAAACTAGTTTTTATGTTTCCTCATTCTAAATCTAAGTATAAGGATCATTAAATAAGTTTCCAGACTTTTTTTCATATGGGCACTTTTATTGTTTGAACACACATGAAACTTAAGTCCCCTTCAAAGTAATCTCCTCTGGCTGCAATGCACTTGTTGTACCGTTCCAACAACTTCTGGAAGGCCCCATGAAATTCTTCTTGTGTGAGTGTGTCAATGACCTTCGTCACAGCCTTTTTCATCTCCTCAATTGTCTCATAATGACAGCCTCTAAGCTAGGGAAGAAGCAAAAGTCACAGGGAGCAAGGTCTGGACTATAGGGACGGTGAGGAACTGTCTAGATGCCCATCTTGGTCAAATAGTCTGTGACAAGGATGAAGTTGTGGACTGGTGCATTGTCCTGCTGGAAATGCCACTGACCTGATTTGAAGAGTGCTGGCCTCTTCCCAAGAAATCTCTTCCTGAACTCCCTTAAAACCTCAACATAGTAACCCTAACCCTTTGGCCAATCAACTCTGGTCTATTGACTTCCTTACTCCTCCCACACCTCTCATCATCCTTCATAGACTCCCTGCCTTCCTTGAATCTCTTATGCCACTCACAAACTGATGCTCGATTCATGCAAGATGGTCGAGAAGCAGTCTGAAGCATTCCATACATTTCTGTGGCATTTTTTCCAAGTTTAAAACAGAATTTTATTGCATGTCGTTCTTCCTCACGTCCAGATTGCATTTTTGAAATTCACCATCTGTGACAATCAGGCTTTAGTAGGGTGTATTCCAATTCCTGCTGTAGCTGTTCATTTGAACATGAAATCATAAACGTTGGTCAGTCATCTCATAAGATGTATAGCAATAACATAGTGAATTTTCAAGAGTCTATGCCAATTTTGAATGCCTGTACAAAAAAGTCTGGAAACCTATTGAATGCACCATCAACATCTACACCAGTGGAATAAACTTGGTCTCTAAAGTCCAAAGTATTAAGTCATTCATTCTGTACAAACATTTTTTAGTTTTATTTTATTAACATCAAGATATTTTGGGACTTTCATTTCAGACATACAATTCTTTTTGCAACATGGAGTTAAAACCTTTCATACACCAAATTGTGATCTGTGTCACATTCTGCACTATGCATGATACAGACATTACTAATATCATGATGGTGAGTTATGAGGAAGTGTATCATATGGCCAAATTCTTATCTTGGGTGGGTCCGAGCAATCTTATATGTAAGTTTTTTACAGTAAAGAGAATTGCAAATAGTCAAATTGAGTTCTGAACAAAGTTCATGTATCTTTAAACCATTTGCATCCAAGTACATTCCAGGTTTCAAAATCCTTGTCGACCCATCCATTAAAATCACCAATGATGATCAATTTATCATTAATTGGCATTGAGACAATAGCAGTATGAAGGGCTTCATAATAAGTCATGACAGTTTCCTGAACAGCCTGGAGGATTGGGAGTGTAAACAGAATAAAGTCACATACCATCCATACCGGAGTTGGACACGGAGTTTCATTATGAAAGAAATTTCAAAAGTTTTGCCATGAAGGGAATGATGGATTTGCTGTTAAAACAATTAACAGCAAATTCATCATTCTCTTCAAGCCATTCATCCTTTTATAACCTGATGATACCTCAGTCAGTTGAGTTTCTGAAAGAGTAGCAATATCAATATGTAATCTCTGAAGTTCTTTTGTCACAAGTGCTGTTCATTATGATCTAGAAGAGTTCTAACATTTCACCAGCAGAGGTTAAGTTTGACCCAGTCATGTAAAAATGGTTTATGTTTCTTTTCTTCCTGCTAAAAATGAACTAACAATAGCTGCAGGAAGCTAACCAGTGTTGAGGTGATAGGCAGTGTTTAGTGCATCTTTTCTAGCACTTTCACAATCATCTGGGGTCAGTCCCTGTCACTGGAAGATACAACAATGATGTTAGGAGAAGACTCCTGTCATCCATGTGTAGATTTGTAATTGCATGCTTCCAACTGGTCAAGTCTACAGACATCACAATAACTTTATTGCCACAGGACTTTTTCAAATGAAAGGTTGATAGATGTACAAATGTTTTTCTAACGATCTTTTCATCAGGAAATTATAGTGGTAAATGCTTATGCAACACAAATACTCTTCTCTAAGACTTCATGATTATTATCTAGTGACAAACCAAAGATAACCAGTAATCAGATCAGAGTTTTTCTTCTTTTAGTTGGATAACTTGACAAAGAATAAGGGATCCAACACTACAATGAATAATAATGTGTTAGATGGCCAGTGAATAAAGAGCTTTATCTGCCTAATATAATGTAATGGTTACTGAAGTAGAAAAGAGACATGGTGACTGGAGTTCAAATCCTGGACAAGGCTGTTTGTATTTTCATATAGCACTAATATCCTTGTAAAAGGTATGAATTTAATCATTCTCTCTCCAGCTATGGGTAAATAGTAGGGTAGAATGATTTCTTTAACCTTAGTATAACAACCAGTCTCTATTCTCTCTCTCTCTCTCTATATATATATATATATATATATACACACACACACACACACACACACAAACACACACATAAAGGTTTTTGGTGACTGTAGTCAAGGGCGGCTCAAAAGTTCACTTTTCAAAAGCTACTACAGCAAGGTGTAGGGGAGGGTGCTACTCCTTTCTCTGATTTAACCTCTGAAAAAACAAAGTAACCTTTTTTGTCAAATATTTTCTGTTTTTTTTTTAATAAACTTGATAACATAGATAAGTAAAGTTATTATTAAATAAAAGAAATGCTGTCACTTAGATGAATATTATTATGAAAAATACTAAAAAAAAAAATTTTAGAAATGAAATTTGAAATTGGTTAGATTTTTAAAATAAAAGATTCAAAATTTATAATAGTTGCTTATTCACATTTACTCTACAAGTTATTATCAAAAAGATCAAGTTCACTAGCAGTTTCAGAGCAGAAAATGATTTTAATCATTAAAGGCATTTATAAAACATTTTTTTGTAAAGATCACAAAAGACTAAATTTAAAATGAATAACAAAACAGACCTTATAGGATACACTTAAATCTTTAAAGAGGACAATGCATTTTAGTAAGCCAAGATCTTTTTTTTTTTAAACGTGAATTATTAATTTATTATATTTTATTAAGTGTCGTTCAAGTATGATCAACATCATTGGTCATTATCAAGAATGTAAGCCATATTGCTGCATTTGAAATTCAGGAAAATTAAGAAATGTTCATATTTTAAGACACAAACATATATACAGCATTAAAATATGAACCCTTATATAAGTGTGTGTGTGTATATATCAGTACTAACAGCACAGATTTGCCTGACTCTTTCTTGCCATCCATCCTTATCATACATTGCTTCTGGCAGGTCCTCTAGACTGCATCCAGTGTCTGTACAGACCTAATGTTGGTATGTCTTTGCTGGACACCCAACACTGGTGTGTCCATGTGTAGGAGTCCACATAAGAACATTGCTTATGAGTTTGGTCTTGCTTCTGCATATGTTGTTCATCCTATTTTAATAGTTTTCGAGATGGGAGGTAAGTGGCTGTACAGTTGCTGTTTGGTGGGGTGTTGCTCCTAAGATCTGTTCAAGACAGCATTCTTGTGTATTTCACATCTAGCTTTCCTCTATGCATTTTGTTACCATCTATGAGGCGCATCCATATGGACATAGCTACAACTTAGAAGAAACCCTGTTTTATTTTATTGGATAGATCAGATATCCCAAAAAGTATTCTATGTCTTCACTAAGCGTATGTTGACATCACCTTCAGTTGATGAGATGCTACTACCAAGGTATGTGAACTGGTTTACTAATTCTAGAGGCTTGCGACTTAGTGTGGAGATAGCTCCTTTTGGTTTGTAACACATGTACTCTGTTTTATTGGCATTCACATAGAGGTCAATGCATCCAGCTGCTTGCTCCAGGCCTTGCTTGGGCTGTTGTATTTGCAAGAATTGCCAGGTAGTCAGCATCTGTCAGGTTTTGTGGGATATATCTGCTTCTTGCCTTTTTCAATGTGAAACCATTTTCTGTGGATATACAAAGAATGTAATCTAGGCAGAGTATAAACAAATATGGTGCTTATGTATCTCCTTGCAAGACTCCAGCAGCTATGGTAAGTGAATGATTCCTTTTGTATTTTTGTAAAGCAGCATTATTGCAGTAACAGTTTCTTTTGGAAAATCATATGCAAATAGTATTTGCTCCAAATGCCTTGGAGAAAACTAAGAACAGTTGTGTTGCCTCAATATTTTTTGCTCATGCTCCTTCAATGATTCAATGGATAGTCAGAATCTGTGAAGTTGTGGAGTGATTCCCTTGAAAGCCATTCTGATTTTTCTTAAGAATTCTTAAAATTTTGGGTTGGATACAACTGAGAAGCGGAGTATTATAATCGTTAGCAGTTAGACTTATACCTCTGTAGTTTGAAGTGATTCTGAAGTAGCCTTTCTGAAGCAAAAGAAAGATGCAACCTTTTGTCCATTTCTCTATTGAGTTTTGTTCGCATGATTGGAGAAGTATGTTGTTAAATTTTCTTGTTTTCAAACTCCATGAGATATTACATCGAGGCTTGCTGCTTTTTTATTTTTCTTAATACTGCTTCAAGTTCTTCCTCCATAAACTAAGTTTGATAAACAGTTAATGAAACATATCATTATATATATATATATATAAGTAAATTTGGTGACTGTAGTTGAAGGAGACATGAAGGCTCCCTTTTCAATAGCTACTTCACTGAGGTGTAGGGGAGGGTGCTACTCCTTTCCCTGGATTGCTCCACTTTACCCTTGATACATATCTTATAAGGCTGAGTATTAAGCAAGTACCATTTTTTGGGTCTTTGGTATGACTTGACCTGGGATTGATCGCTGGTCTCCAAGGCCATTGGCAAACACTCTACCCACTAGGCCAATGAGCTGGGATATTTATATAGATAAACACAGGTGCTTATTCATGTGTGTGTGTGTATATATATATATATATATATATAGGTGTTCCTTTACATGTATGTGTGTGTTTATATATATATATATATATATATATATATGCAACTGTCTATTTAAATGTGTGTGTGGGTATATATATACAGAGAGAGAGATAAATAAGAAATTCAACTTGAAAACCTGAAGGTGGTATTACATTTGTTATATTTCATGTCTATCCCCTGAGTACCTTTTCTTGATCTGGTTGTGATGTCTCTTAATAGTCTTTTTTTGGGTCTTGAATTATATACATTAATCTCTTGATATGTTTATCAATGACACCAGCCTTCCAGATTTCTTTTGTTTCTGTAAATGTTTTCTCTTGGTATATAGGATTTTGCACCCATTTTTTTTCTTTATTGTTTTTTTTTTATTTTTCTTTGGCAACAATTTATCAAACAGATCTTATTTTTCTTGCAAACATTAACTTCACTGGTGACAATCCTGAATTAGTACTTGAGTTTGGTTGTCACACGGTATACCCTTAAAAATTGTAGGATATCAGCAACGGATTTGTTTCCGTCCGACTTTTTTAATGCTCACTTGAAAGTGTCGACAAATCTTATCTTTCTTGTAAACATTAATTCCACTGGTGACAATCCTGAATTAGTACTTGAGTTTCGCCTTTTAAAAATATTACATAGGAAACTGGAATTGTCGACAGCGATAAATAATATTATTATATCTAAACCTAGAGGCCCATATCTGCCATTATCCTAGGGGTGGGAAGAGGTAGTGGCCTGGTGGGTGTGTGTAACGTGAAAAATGGGACCCCCTTGCCAGCGGCGGTCAGTCTAGCCCAAATTAACCCCTACATTATCTGCCAGTTCCCATATGCCCAAGAAAGGACTCTTAACTGGAACTTATTTTTACGAGGGATCAAGTGTCAAACTGCCCCGTCTTCACACGTGCGAAAAATAAACTCCCGTCTTGGGATAAATATTTCATGCCGCGTCACAATTGTCACACGGTATACCCTTAAAAATTGTAGGATATCGTCAATGGATATGTTTCCGTCCGACTTTTTTAATGCTCACTTGAAAGTGTCTACAAGTGTCTACATATGTGCAATCAAAAAAGCTTTACAAAAATCTTTGAACTCTTTTGGCATGAACTGTGTCCCATTATCTGACATGATCGGATCAGGAATACCAAATCTAGGAAAGAGTTTATGCAAAAATTTAAGTGTACCACTGCACATAGAGCTTTTATATTTCATCACCTCTGACCATTTTGAGAAATTGTCAAATAATATTGTCCCTTAATTGAACTGGCAAAATCGATATGCAGCCTTGACTAAAGTCTGTCTATCTTTGGCCAAGGGGTAAATTTCACTGGAGGTGCCTTTGCTGCAATCGCACAACCCCAGAAGGATTTTACATTTTCTTCCATTTCTTTATCCATATTTGGCCAAAAAAGCATAGCTTCTAATTAAAGCTTTCATCGTAGCTATACCAGGATGACCAATATGAAAGTCTTTTAATATTCTTTTTTTCAATGCTCCTGGTATCACCACCTGTTCGCCGTACATCAAAATTCTATCAGAGAGAAAAAAATCTTTTCATCATTAATCTTTATGTACTGTCGGTCAATAATTTTTTTATTTTATCTGTGATATATTTGTCTAGTTTTGCTTTCTTACTAATCTCCTTGATTGTTACAGGTAATTTCCTTATGATGTTGCAAAGCACGGTTTTTATTTCTATTTCTAATCTTAGAGTTGCTATCAGTTCCCTATAATAATTCACATGGTTTGGGGGATTAATCTGGATAATCCATCTGCATGCCGTAACCTCTTTGATGGAAGGAACTTCATCTTAAGATAATAAATTAACAGTATTGTTTGCTGTCTCTGAAATTGATTTGCAGTATGTGTTGGAAACATTTTTTAGAACCAAAAATAGTCAGTAATGGTCAATGGTCTATTTGGAGCATAAAGCTTCTTCTATGAATGAATCTATTGAACTTTTAAAAGCAAAAATTATCCCTAAAACCTTCTTTTTTGATTTGGTTATACACTTTTTCAACTGGGAATAAAGTTCTCAATGCATGTGCAATTGCTTTTACTTAGCCATTGCTTTCTTTGTGCAATATTATGGCTTCTAAATCCATATTGCTAGTGTTACTTGCAACAATGACACCCTTCTTTGGATCATGATGCATCAGATTCAAGTCAGACATTAATATTTTTTATTTCTCAAACATTTGGTACTCCAGATCTATTTCAAATCTTTTTTTAATAATTTGTTTTGAGGAGCATATTTGAGATAAAATTGCCATAATAGTTTGCTAATCCCAGGAATGCTTGTAGAGTGGATACATTTGTTGGAACAGGCATGTTTTTTATAAAGCACTCGACTTTAATAGGTCTGGCTTTCTGTTTTTGCATTTATAATCTGTTCCAAGTACTTAATTTTAAATTTTAAAAATTTACATTTATTTAATCTAACTAAGCCAAAATGCTTTATTTTTTGTTCATGTAAACAGTTGGATTTGCCCACTCACTATTGTCTGTTCTGGTCAACAAACCTATTTGTTCTAAGCAATCTAATTCAATGATCCTTTTATAGAATAAACAAATGAAACTTTATTTAATAATGGGTAATAAGTAAATTTCATTTGATTGTGTCTTCTATCATATATGAAACTTATAATCATGAAATGATAATCAGAAGGTGAGATATTAATTAGTTTTAGTTTTTATACTGCTCTGCTGGTCAGCATTTGAATGCTTTTTGATTAACTAAACACTTTTTAAATGATTGTTTATTCTCATATATATATATATATATATATATTTTTTATCATACAACATGTGAAAGCATGTGCGATGCCCTAACCTCATCAGCCGCCAACCAGGGTGATAACATAGTTTCGGTAGTTCAAGGCAGTACTGCTTTTTTAAATGATTATTTATTCTCATATATATATACATATATATGTATAATATATCTAAATAGCAGAGTTTAATGATTGCATAGATAAGAAACTAGCAATCAGTAAGTACTGTTGATTGTATCTATGCTATTCAAACTTATCTCTATTTCCTCTACTACTAATATTGAACATTTTTATATATAAATATAGAAAACCATATAACTATATCATTATATATATTTTTTATATAATCCAAGGAGAAAATCCAGTGAGCAGGAGTATCCAATTTGAGTGCTCAATGTCAACGGCTATCAATGTATAATTAATTTGGGATTAAAAATACATTGAAACATCTGATGATGGTCATCACAACCAGAAATAAATTTATAATGACACCAAAGAAGTGAAATTTTTCATTCTTATTTTTATATAAAAAAGTAAATTATATAGATATATATATCTTTTGTACAGTTATATTCTTTTTAGTATTATGACTTTCAAGATAACCAATTATTAGCTCAATTTCACCCCAGATCATTTTTAAACATTCTTTCATAATTGAAGCAGTGAGAGAAAATAAAAAAGAATCCTTGTCAAAATATTAACTTTTAATAGTTATTTTATGCCAAATCTAGTTTATACATGTACATGATTTTTAAGTAAATAGGTAACATTATTTTAAAAACAAGGCAGAACTCATTTGTTTGTGCACAGTTAAATGGTTTCAAGTAGAGTAAATGATTGAATAGTTCTATTTGACTCATAGACAGAATCCAGACAAGTACTACCACTCTGGGTCAGAGTTGACCTGGGAGTAATGAATGAGCACATAACATTACTCAAAGCTCCAGGACTGAAATCTCACTGTCAGATTGTTTAGTGTTATACCAAGGACAATTGTTGGGAGGAGGTTTATACTCCTCTATAGAGATGCATATTTTAAAGCCCCAGCTGACTGGGCTGAGGGAAATTTTAGGTTATGTTCATTTAGTTGTTAGTGTAGTGTGAGTGTGTGTGGGGGGGGGGTGTACTAATTATCATGTGGTGGGTAGAGGAGTGGTCTCAAAGTTGTTTTTTTCTAATATATATAGCAGCTATGGCTTTAAACCACAAACTCTAGCATATTATTGGACTAGAATGTCTGAGGAATGTCTCTGCTCTGTTCTGACTGAATCATTACAGTGATAAAAATGAAGAAAGGATCAATCTAATCAATTCTGAATGAAGTGATTAGTTGAGGTAATCAGGTTTTATTGGTTTGGTTGGGTTGGGTTTTATCGCATATCAACCCTTGTGGATTATTTAATGGCAAATCCTCTTTATTCATACATATTAAATATATATGATTTGGTTGGGTTTGGTTTTATGGCATATCAACCCTTGTAGGTTATTCAATGCCAAATCCTCTTTATACAAATGTATTAAATATATATGATTTGGTTTGGTTTTATGGCATATCAACCCTTGTAGGTTATTCAATGCCAAATCCTATTCATACATAAATATTAGATATATATGATTTGTAAATACTTTGTAGATAATATAATTTTTAAATGAGCCAAACTTTATTTGTTTCCACACAGAAAAATGTTTTCATGTATTGCTATCAAACAGTTTTATTTACACATAGTTAAATGATTCCAAGACTTGCTATGTAATAATAATTCAATTTAACATCAGTAATCTATTTGCATACAGTTAAATGATTTCAAGTTAAGAAAACAATTACATATTTCTATTCATTTAGGTATTTATTTTTGGACTGTTACATGTTCATTTTTTTGGCAACAGAATCTCAGTTCTGCAGAGTTTACTAATAAATAAAACTTAATGTTTTGATTGTGAAATATTCCACAGGAAATAATTAAATTTTGGTATTTTAGGTTTAGAAGAAAATTAAATCTTTATAAAAGAATTGTTATGCATGTATTTATTTAAACAAAGTTTAGTCTGGTACACAGTCACTCATTTATGGGTGATATTGTACAGACTAAAAAAAAAATAATCAGGCAACTTCGTTCTTTTATGGAAATCCTTAATGATAATTATTTGTTATATTTATCCTGAACATTAGTACACTGTAAATTTTATACTGTTAACTTAGCATTTAAAAAAAAAATCTTGAGTACCACCTCCTTTATCTAATGCATTTTCCATGAATATTTTTTTTTTGTTTATCATTCAAACTTCATCACAAATGGAATAGTATGCTCTTTTTTTTTTTTTTTTCTAATTATGTTCATCTTAGGACTTGGGATACCCTCACTAAGGGTTGGTTTAGAATATGAAATTAAAATATATATATATATATACACACCTCATGTCCAAAAACCAGCTCATTGGCCTAGTGGGTAGAGTGTTCCCCAATGGTCCGGGAGACTTGGGTTCAATTCCAGGTCGCGTCATACCAAAGACTTTAAAAATGGTACTTGATACTTTCTTGCTTAACACTCAGAAATATAAGGTACGTATCAAGGGTAAAGTGGAGTAATCAAGGGAAAGGAGTAGCGCCCTCCCCTAGCTATCTAAAAGGGAGTCTTTGGGTCATCTTCGACTACAGTTGCCAACTTTACTTTTTTACTTACTTAGATTCAATAGTCACTTAATGAAGGTCAGAGAACATGCTGGTAAAAAAAACATTTCAACAAAATGTTAAATTTGTGGAGATAATCAAATTATCCCTTTCTTTTCAAATAACAATACCAATTTGTTACCCCAATTTGAAACAAGAATTAAAATATGTCTGCATCATTTTAATCATATATATATATATATATATATATATATATATATATATATATATAGTAGAGGTTTGCTCACTTGGTGAGTTAATGGTGGACCAAATTTTGCAGTATTATTAAATTGTGTTCAATATCAATAATAGAGCATTTATACATATTACATGGTAGTGCTTGTGAGCATTCATCAGACAGAGTACCATGTTATATATATATATATATATTTCTATGTATGATCAAAATAATATATATGTATGTGAGTGTGAATAGATAAAAGAGAGAAAAAATGTTATAAATCTTACATCTATCAACCCACCTCTATTCATAGGTATTCATCTATCAATATATATTCCCACCTCTGTCCATAACTATCTATCTAGTCTCTGTTTATATCAGTCTACCCATCTACGTTCATTTCTTTTTGCTGAAATGCATTCAAAGTTAAGCTTAATATCTGGTTTTGAAATCCAAATTTAATAAATTCTGATTTGCATAAAGAATTTTTTTCTTATAAAATTTTTTCATTAAAAAAGATATGTACCTAATAAGGTATAAAGAAACTTTAAGAAGATTTAATGAACTTCTGGCAAGTGACAAACATTTTTTAATCCTCCTCCTCTTCAATGATGTCAGTATTTATGTTAATTCAAGTGTGGGCAGAAAGGTTTAATGAAGTGAATGAGGCTAAGATTTGGGCTATACAAATATTTTCACTCCAGTTTTTGCAAAGGATTGGTACCCAGAGGTACAACAAAATACACCAATCTCACCCTCAGACACAACTCTCCCCCTCTCTGTAAACATTACCCTTTAATCAGAGACATAATTACACATTCTTACATTCACCTATCTCCCTCTACAGATTACAAAAAATCTTATATATATATATATATATATATATATATATATATATATAAATAATTGTATAAACCATTAAATCCCAAGATAATTCATTGATTTTTTTCATTTCATGATATAAATCATAATTTTTAAGAGTTCTTTTTCCACAAACTTCAAGAAGTCCTATGTAGTACAAATAATTGGCATGCGATTGTATAAATTTAAGTATTCTTATCTAATACAAATAATTATGTTTTTTTTTTTTTAAGTAATTCTTTCCATCTAATAATAACTGCATCATCAGGTATAGTTTAGTGTCATACCCAGGACATGATTTTTTAAGGAGGTCTTACCCCTCAACAGCATATTCTATGCCCTTCTGACAGTCTGATAGTCTTCATATTTTTTTTTAACATTATATTGCACAGCCTTACTGTAACATCTGACTAAAGACCAATGAGATACTTATAGAACTTGGACTTGAAGAGGTCAAGATCAGATATAGTTGGAAAATCTTATTGAAGTCTGTCCCCCATTTCAGCTGTTTTTGAAAATAACCTGTATAATTTGTATCAACTTCTGATTAAATCCACTGTTATGAGTATGGGTTAGTGTAATGGTTTCTGTTGTAGAAAATCAGTGACCAGAGTTCAATTCTTGAATGAGGCTGTTTAAGTTACATTTTATGTGAATGTCCTTAGGAAAGACATGAAGCCATCTGTTTTCCCTTTAGCTATGGGTAAATAGTAGGAGATACCATAAATAGGGCACTAACAGATGACTACTTCAGGTCAAAGTGGACTTGTTTGGTTGGTTATTTGGGTTTTATGGCATATCAACCATTGTAGGTTACTTAATGCCAAATCCATTTTTATACAAATAATCAGTTTTAATTCAAACAATTCAGTTTAGGGTAAGTACAGTTTTAATGTCAAAAACAGTTCCATTTCAAATAATTCAGTTTAGCATAAGTACGCAGTTTAAATATCAAAACAGTTCTATTTCAAGTAGTTCAGTTTAGCATAAGTATGCATCTTAGTTCTATTTGACCCATAGATAGAACCTTAGGTACTAACACTCCAGGCCAGAGTGGACCTGAGAGTAATGGCAATGAAGTAGTGCACTGCATTCCCCAAAGCTCCAGCATTACTGGAACTTCACCATCAGATTGTTTAGTGTCATATGCGGAACACTCATTGGCAGGAGGGTCTTACCCCTCTGCAGAGAAGCAGTTGGTGTATTCTACAGCCCCAACTGACTGGGAAAAAAGTGGACTTTGAAGTAATAGCAATGAAAAGGTACTTGACACTCTCCGGAACTAGAACCTCACCACCGAATGCAGTTTAGTGTAATATTAACAACAGACTTTTTTTAGTATGTGTATGTGCGTGTATGTGTGGTGGTGGAGTCTTACCCCTGTGCAGAGGATGCAGTCGATTTTAGATTTTAGACCCCATCAACAGGGTAATTATTTTTCTAGAAATGAACATGACTTTTATTGACATAAGAAACTTTCATGTGCCCCACCATCATCCTTTAAGGCAATTCTTCTTCAAAAAGAAAGAAAAATAACAGAAAGAAAATCTTCTAAGCCAAAATTTTCAAATGGTCAAATGAAAAACCTTTTTAGACATTTATTTAATTGCATATCACTCTTCAGCACTTTCAACTGCTAAGGAAGCAATCTTTTTATTCAATATATTCTCAAGAGTAAACATGTTTGAGGAAAATTTGTAATTCTCACCTGATGAGCCTTTGAAGATTACATTTTTCAGTTTAAAACTGCCAATAAATTGGCTAATATCGATGAATAGTGTGTGTATTCTTTTTATTAAACATTATTTGAAAAGACTTGGAATGTCAGTGGGATGATCAACAGTGTAAAAATTGCAAGGAGTGGACAAGTCCCAGGGATAAAATGTTGACTCATCCCTTTCACTTTCTTTTGATCCAGACATTAAAATTTGACCAGCAGTAATTTGTAACTGAGGTATGAACATTTAAAACAAAAATCTGTTCAAATAAGCAATCAAAAAAAGATTATATATATAACCTTTTTTTTTTTTTTAAATGGGTTTAATCAGTCTGTTATCTATCCTTATAAATTAAAAGCACCCAGTCAACAGGACTTAGAATACACTCACTGTTTAGGAGTAGGACCAAAAAAAAAAAAAAAAAAAAAGGTAGGGTAGGTGACATTAAACTGTATTTGATGGAAAAGCTTCAGTTGTGGAGATCTGAGGAATGTGGAGTATCCTTCATTGTTAATACTCCAACGTCCATTCTGATCAGTCAAATAGAACTGTTTAAAATTATTTGTATTAATACTTGTTACTTGAAGGGATTATAATTATTAGTTACTTAAAACCATATAACTATGCAAACAAATGGTTATCAAATAGAAATAATTACTTAAAAACAAATAAGCATTAGTATTAGACAGGATTACTTGAAACAATATAACTGTGAGTAAATTATTTGTATTAGATAGGAATACTTGATATTATATAACTGTGCGCAAAAAACATCTTAAAAAAAAACTATACAACAAAGTAAATATAAATATACAATGTTTGCAATTCCCTAACCTCTAGGCATAAAATAACCCTAGATGGATTGATATGCCATTAAAAACACTCAATCAAAAAAATTTAATAGGGCATATTAAGGTGGGCGAGAAGGGATAAACAATTTTGTTTAACCTCTCCCCCTACCAAAAAAAAAAAAAGAAATTAAATAAATTTAAAAAGACAACTCACAAGTACATAGAGTAAATTATTTGGATAATAACAACAAAGATGAGGATAACATTTCAAAAGATTCATAAAAAGATTTGTCAAAAATTTCAGTCAATAAAAAAAATTTCAAAGTTTAAATGAACCCTTGAAGTTATCATTTTGTTTTGAGTGGTGTAACACTTATCAAAGAAAATGAAAATGGGGAGCCAACTTCAAATTATAGATGAAGCTGATTATATATTTGTGTCTTCTTCTTGCAACTATGTATAAACTATTTGGGTAGACTAAACTTGCCAGTCTGAGTAGAGCTATGGGTTATGAAAGTGGAAAAACCTGATGACAGTAGTTTAGAGAGTCTGTGGTACATTTGTATTGTATTTTTTTGCAATTAGCTTCATCACTATCAACAAATCATCCATATAATTCATTTCTTTAAGATGAATTATTTTAATAGTCATTAGTTGACATATCAACCTTTTTTCATATTAACCAGCAGATAGTGAATTAATTTGAAATTGGTTGAAATTTACTTCACCTTAATCTTATGAACACAAACAATTAAAACGTTTATTTTTAAAAATCCATATTCACTATTTATTGTATTCAGGTATATCTTGGTTTACATAGACTCAAACATCTTTGTGTCTTTGCATAAATAGTCACTAAGCTCATCATAAAGGAAGTATGTTTTCAGTACCAAACCCTTGAAAATTCACAATCAGAATCTGAAAAACCAAAGTACAAATCAAAGAAACTATCTTTTGCCATCTTGCTTTGTTGCTGAAATTGAAGTTTCACTATCATTCTAAATTCAAATATACCCCTCACAAACTGGTGATGTAACATGCCAATCATATGCAAATCTGTTCTCTTAACCTTTATTAGCCAGTAAAAATAAAATTGCATACTACATCATATAAAATGAAGAGGATTCTGGAAATAACCCAGTATAAAAAAATGAGTCAACTCTGTTCCTGTGTCATAAGTGCACATGCATGAGAAACAAGTATATTTGGTTGCAGCATAGAAAGGGTTAATATCAAATTCAGTCTTTTTTGCTAGAAGTTACATGATTTGAAGTAATTAATAATAAATATGTAGAGAATTATAGTGTCAAGTATCTATTCTTAATACTAATGATTTGCAGACAGTTATGTGGTTTCATGTAACTAATTAAAACCCTTTGTAAATAATTATAACTTCAAGTAACAAATGATTTGCACACAGTTATAGTATTCCTATCTAATACTTTTTAAACAAATGTATTTTACAGATAGGTGACATCTTTAAAAGGTATTACCCCTCTGGGTCAGAGATGTCAGAGTAAGATCAATAAAGAGGTGACTTGACACTCCCCAGAAATCCAGAACAGGAGTCTCACAATGGAAAACTATTCAATATTATAATCAGGACACTGTCATTGATATTAATGGACAGACAATGGTCAGTTAGCCTAGGTAGTACTCAATAACCCTTAATGATAGCCACTTTTGCAGAAAGGATGAAGAACATATGAGTAGGAATATGTCAAAAAAACAATAAAGACAAAAGCAATTGTCTGAAAAGCAGAAAAATGAAAACACTAAGATGTTAGAGGAAGGCTGTAGAATAACATGGCCAAAATTGGTCAAAAAACAACAAATATGAAGACAAATCTACAGAAAATGTAATGAAATAATGAAAATATATTGGTTTGAATTTTTCTTTTCATTTTTTTAAATATCAACAGGTGTCTTACATAGAATATCAAATTTTGATTGATAGGGTATATGCTTCCTCTGCCATACACATATAATTTGATACTTCTCTTAGTATGTAGTTTGGGTTTTGCCCAGTATGTGCCCCCACAGAATCTGACCTTATGACCTCTTCCCATATGCTTAAATTCATAGCCTTACAGGAACCTGAGAAGCCTAACTCCCACTCACAGTGAGTATGCAATGTTTCAGAGAATGGGAGTTGTTTTTTTTTTTTTAAATTTCAAATTCATGATCTGTTTTTTTTTTTTATTCAGAGAGAACAGAAAATAAATCTTATGATAAAAAAAGGAAAATAGTCCAAATGGACAATAAAAAATACTTCTTATGAAGTCACATAATAGAAAATACTTAATCTTATGAAATCACACAAAACAGGAAGGCCAAAGAATATATCTACTGAAATATAGTTAATATTAAGGCTCATCAAAAGTATTTTGACTTTTTTAATCAACTGTATGTTTTAAGATACTACAAGTGGTATAATGGCTTGTGAGATAGGTGAGCAGATCATTTTTAGTGAGTTCAATTCTCATTGATTGCGCCATACTTCTGGCCTTGTATCAAATTAAGCTAAGCTTAGTAAATTATAACTATGTTCTCTTTAGCTTTTGAAATATTCTATGTATGGTATTTTCTAGTGATTTGATCTCTTCTGTGTCAGTGCTGGTGGTCAGGTTCTTTTTTTATCTAGAATTCTAAAGGATGATAATTAACAATTAATGGTTGTCTGCTTCTGGGTTGTTTTTCAAGAGACAAGTTATCATTATCATGCTCAAACCAGTTTTAGGTAGTATGTTCAGATTCATTTTCCTCAACTTTCTGAATTCTGTGAGCAGCTTTAGTGGCTCTAAGTCCCAGCTTAAAATAATGCTTCAAAACTGCCAAAATCTCAGTACTTGTATCCACTGTTATAACATATGAAAAGTATTGATAATTATAAATATAAATGACAGAGTGGAGCAATAATCATTAGGTAAGTATGTGAAATAAGCTTTGGAGTTGGATATTTAGCTAACCCTTCTGCCATGAGCAGATTGTGAGATAAGGTTGATTTTTAAGTGAATCTTGTTGGTTGGATAGGCTTTAATCATATCCCAACCTTGTGGGTTATCTAAAGCCAAATCATATATGATTTGTAAGTCATTAGTTAAATATTTATATTTTTAACAAATTGTTAGAGTACAAGATAAAGGTTAGTAGATAAATTTTGCTTCACAAATGTATCATATCTCCAAATCTGAGGCTGGCAATTATGAAGCTAGTTTCAATATCCATTCTTTCTACACACTTGGTTTTATTGTTTTTATCCTTAGGAGTTACATTGTTTTAGTTTCTTTGTATGGTCTCGTTTAATATTAGAGTTCTTACTAGATGTTTTTGGTGAGTTTGTTCTTGATATTGAGAGGTCTCTGGATTGAGATAAGGAGTTTGATATTTTCAGTCATTTTTGTTCAGTTGTTGGTTGGGCATCATTTATTTTGGATAGGGTTGAAGGTTCGAGTTTGGTTGAAGTAAGTAGAATATGATTTGCTTTAGTGTTTGATTCTAGATTTATTTTAGGAATTGAGGGCGAATTGGTGATCTTTGGAATTTTACATTTATGGTATTTATTTTAGTTGGAGATTTGGAGTTTTCTGCAGATATTTCTTGGCAGTGGTATGGGTTTTTGTAGTGGGTTCTTTTATGTTTTTTTTTATTTCGGCTAACTGAATATTTCTTTTAGCTGTTCTTGAAACTTTAGCCGGTTATTCAGTCCTATATGAACAAGTTCTTTACCGAGGGCTCAGTATTTATCAGGTTGATTGTTGTTATTTTAGATTAGAATCACTCTCTATGCTACATTGGAATAAGTTATCTTTTCTATAGAATTTCATTATTTCCTGGTTGATATATTTTTTCTATACTTCACTTCTATGATTTCCTTTTCTCTTCTGTATATATTGTAAGGTTTTGAAAATATGGGATGATTCTCTTGACAGTCTGAATATTTGATTTTGTTGGAACAATCTTCCTTGATGTGGTGACACCTTTTGTTGGTTAGTTGGTTTTTATGGCATATCAACCTTTGTGAATTATTTAATACCAAATCCTGTTTATCCAAATACATTTACTATATATAACTTGAAAATGAATAATTTGTAGGTAAAATTATTTAAAAACAATCCAGAGCTTATTTGTTTGCACATAGTTAAATTGTTCCAAGACTTGCAATGAAATAATAATTCAATTTAACATAAGTAATCAATTTGCAAACAGTTAAATGATTTCACGTTGAGAAAATGATTACATATTTCTATTTGACCCATAGATAGGACTTTAAAAGGTACTATCACTCTGGGTTAGAGTGGACCTAGGAATAATAGCAATGAAGGCATACTCCATATTCTCCAAAGCTCCAGGATTGGAGCCACACCATCAGATGGCTTAGTGTCATATATCAGGACACTCTTTGGAGAGGGGTCTAACTCTTCTACAGAGATACAGTTGGTGTATTCTAAAGCCCCAGCTGACTGGGCTGTCCACATATTGAACATCCTCAGCAGTTCTTCTCGTGGTGTTCATATTTTTTACATTTAAAGCAAATTGAGGGTGCTGAGTTTTATTGTTCTACCTTTTTGAAGCAGTATCTACTTTTCACTTTCTTGGGAATTAAGGATTTTTTAAATGACAAAATGTGTGTGTGTGTGTGTATGTGTTTCTATTTTTTTTAACCACCCCTTCTAAGGATTTCCATTTTAATCTTGTGATCCTTTGCTTTCCTAAAGATAATTTTTTTTCAATCAAGAAAGAGGACAGATCAGAAAAAGAGTTTCTTTTAGCGATTCAATTACAATACATCTTGGGAATTCTATTATTTCATTTTCTGAATCAGATTCAAGAGGTTTTGTTTGTATTTGCCATATCTGTTTTTTTTTTTTTCATTCACTGCTCCACCACGCATCATGGAATCCAACTTCGGTTGAGATGGGGATACACTAGACAGTATACTAGCATCAGGAAGAGGATTTTGAGCCCCTACTAACTTTAGGCTATCAAGACTCAAAACCTAATACCTGAAAGTTAAACAGTGGTCTAAGTTTTGTTTCTTCTGACATGGTTGACCCTCAGTCACCACCTTCTTGCACCTTTATCACAAAAAGAGTCGGACATTTGTTTGCCACAAGAGCAATTTGAAAAAAAACGGCCAGGACTTAATCATATATTTGCTCAGCTTAGACATAACCAGCTGACTGATCAAATTAGGCCTTTCTATATAGTCCAAGTAGGGACTGAAGTGTAATGGTGCAGGTCATGTGACTACTTAGCATCTGGGTAACAAACTGCACAGCCAACAGGATCCCACCCTTGATCATTACTGGTTACCACCAATGGCTTACAGGTGACACCATAGGAAGAGGCGCAGTTTGAGTATTCTACAGTAGCAGGTTTGAATTCAGTCTTTCTCCAAGACAAGATACTTCACCAAGGCTAAAAAGCTCAGTCTGCCCTACAATTTGTCAATAGATAAAAAGGCTGCATCTATGCTTTTCCTCAAGGGTAATAGTAGCAATAAGTTTTGGAATAGAAGACTAAAAAAATTAAAGTTTCGTGGAAGATTTTGTTATATTTTTTTTAAAATAGATAAAAGGAAACCAAGACTGACAACTACTCAGCAATGTACTTTCTCCTTTTATCTGAATAACAACAGCTATGTGATGTGGCATGGAATCAATGGTTTGGTTTGGTTTGGTTTATTTAGTGGCACATCAATTCTTAATGGTTATTTAATGCTGAAATTTGATTCATTTGTAAATATTTGATTATAATCATCACCATATATTCAATCTTTCACTGCACTTTTTATGTCTTTAATTATTTGTTTCCACACATTTATATGATATCAAGTATTCTTATCTGATTTAGACATTGAATGGTTTCAAGTATTTCTATCAAATACTAATGATTTATACACAAAAGAAATTTAAAGGATAAAATTTGCAATATAAAGAAATTTGAGAGAATAAAATTTGCAATATAAAAGAATTTAGAGGGAATAAGATTTAATATAAAGGAGTGACACTAAAGCCAAGTTTACTATTTAACTGGGTAATGTTTTTAGGGGACTTTAGTATGTAATTTTAAATGGTGAATTCTGCAGCTTTCTACTTCGGATACTGATTCAAAAAGATAACATAGACAATAAGTTTTTAAAAGGTAATTTTATACAAAAGAAACAAAAAAGAAAGGGATAGAAGAGATAAAGTGTTGCAAATTTTAGTGTAATTTGCGGAAACTTATTTGAGAGAGTGTCTGGGGAAACAAAGTTCTTTGAATTTGAGTATTTTTTTTTCCTTTTCAGTTTTGTCAAAATGTTTCTGTTTTCATTTAATTTCAAGTCTTCTGTAAAGTTATCTTTTCAGCAGAATTCTTGGGTCAAATTTTCTTTCAGTTGTTTAACTTGGTATAATTTCAGTAGTCGACTTTTATTTAATTTTACTTTTATTTCTTGGGAAACTTCTTGCCTTTTTGAAATACTTATCAGCTGTTCAAGAAGTGAGTGACAAAACCTTTCTGCTGACTATTTTTTCTTGCCTTAACAATCCGGTTCCGAATTCCTACTGAGAGCCAATAGTAGTTTTCAACAAATACTGGGAGGTAGTTTTTTGATGCTGTATTATCTGGGATTACTTCTCCCTTTTCCACTTGGTTTGATTCCTTGTTAGAAGTAATTTTTTATATCATAAGGTTCCTATTTGAAAATAATCATTTGTTTGCATAGCTATATGGTTTCAAGTATTCCTATCTAATACCAAAAATTTGCAAGCAATAACATTATTTCAAGAGATCAATCTTTTATAAACAATTGTAGCTATTCTTAATGCAAATAATTTGATTACAGTTAAATGGTTTCAAGTGTTCTTAATATTAATAATACTATTCAATAGTAATCATTTGTCTGCACACAGTTATATGGTTTCACATAAAAAGATCTATCTAAGCCTAACAGGTACTACCACACTGGTTCTGTGAGGAGCTGAGGGTAATGACACTGAATGGATACTCCACACTCCGTAGAGCTGAAACGTCATCACAGGATGCAGTTTAATGTCATAGAAAAGGCATTTCTTTTGAAGGTAGGGGAGAGGTCTTACCTCAATGCAGAGTGTGCAGTCAGTGTATTCTAAGAATCCTCTCTACCCCCAGACGGGGCTGGAATTGAATGAGATACCGTGCAAGGTTGAGTTGATAATATTCTGTTCAACTGTTTTTGCATTTATATAAATATAATAGCATTATTACACTTTAGTCTCAATTATTCCATTATTAGCAATGATTAGACTTGTTACAGAAAGCTGCCCCCATACCCCCCCACAAAAAACAACCCCCCCCCACAAAACATCAAATATATCTGTATACCCATATATTGCTTTCATTCCAATATGAGATGTTTTGTATATTTGCAACAAAAAGTGAGGGTTGAATCCGTAGAATGTAAATGATACTTAATGTGGGTTTGAACCGGAAATAAATATCACAAATTAAAGAGGATGGTAATAAATAGAATATTAAACATCATGAATAAAAATTAAGTTACGTGATAACTTGATTATATAAATACATAGGTCATCAATAGGAGCAAATTATATTTTAAATATATATGTGTATAAAAAGATATCTACAAGGTTTTTAGAGAACATAGACAAGTGGAAAGAACAGGGTAAAAAGAGTATGTTGGATCAATCTTCCAAATAGAGGTGCTCACATGTTTGTAAAATCAACACTTGAAATACTGGCTTACTGCTGGTTTGAAAATTCATCCACTGGTAACAATGTGAAATACACAACTACAGCATGTCTTTCTCTCCCTCTCTCTCTCTCTCTCTCTACATATATATATATATATATATATATATATATATATATATATATATATATATATATATATATACACACAAGACACAAATGCATACATACAAAAATATACAGAGATGCAAAAATTCAAGGTCTTCTGAGGATGATTTTCTAAAGAATTATTTGCCGATGTTAATCATTTTGGCTTTGACCTTCATCAGGGCATGTGAATTATTAAATGAAATGAACAAGATGAAATCTTAAAACATTTTATTTCTGTTAGTAGTGTTCTGTCTCAAATTTTTGTGATGTAAATTAGTATTCCAAAATTCATGAAAAAAAAAAAAAAAAAAAAAAAAAAAATCCATGTCACATCAGCTTATCTATCTATGTTAATATTCATATCATTTAGTTTATATCTACCTATCATAAACATTCCATAACATATCTGTCTTTATCAATGTTAGGCCTTTTAATTCAATCTCCATTTAATTCAATGATCTGTTTATCTGTTGAAACATATATAAATAAAGCCAAATTATCAAACATAGATAAAGATATTGTAAGTTTTCCGCACCAATCTGACAAAATAAGGGGACAAACTGGAAAAATCAAGTCTCTGTTTGATAGTTTTGTGGTTTGAAATGATACTAGATTCAACAATTTTCTGGTGTTTTTTATTATATATATAAACTAACATTTAGAAATCTTTAAAATGAAATTTGTGATTAGTTTCTAGATTATGTTGGATCAAACTGTTATTTAGATTTCCTTTTTTTAAATCTATCATTTACTTGTAGAGCAGAAGCTTATGAAATTCCATTTATAATAAAAAGTATGTGGGTGAATCTATTTATAGTGTCAAACAAATTTAGCCTGAGTTGAAAAGATATTTCATAGCATGGAAACACATTGATCATCCGGTAAAGAAAAGGTTTACAGGCACAGTAGTCAGTAAAGAAGGTCAAGCTGGTAGTTTTCTGGGACATGAAAAGACCTATCACTATTGATTTCCTTGAAAAAGGTGCAACAGTAAAATGAGCTTCATATTGCCAATGACTTAGGCAAAATAAAGCTTATTTACTGAATGACTCTCATATAATAACATTAGATTTTAGTTTCAATTATTCCATAGTAATACTCATTGGCAATGATTATAAGTTTAATTTTTTCATCAAAAGTTGCCTCTACACCCGCCCCAAACACCTCAAATATATCCATACATGAATATATTATTTTCATTCTTATTCATAAATATCAGTTTTCAATAAATATGCAACAAGAATTTGAGGTTGAGTCGATAGAATGTAAATGATACTTAATGTGGATTTGAACGTGAAATAATTATGGCAATTTGAAAGTGATGGCAACAAAAAGAATATTGTCATGAATAAAAATTAAAATACATAATTACTTGATTATATAAATATATATAGATTGGACCTTAACAAGTACTACCCAGTCTAACCTGTTTTTTTTGGAGGGGGGGGCGGATGTCTTACCCCTCAGCAGAAGATACAGTCAGGGTATTCTAAGACCTGCACATAGGATTTAAAAAAAAAAAAAAAAAAAAAAAGGCTGCTATTTGAATTAATTTGTTTCATTTGAAATTTTTTTGGACACACATACAATTATACCTATATTCCAGAATTGCACCCAGTGGGTAGAAGTAAGAAAGAATTAAAAACAAAACAATGGAAAGCATATTAACATGAATGATAGAATTGTAATTTATAAATTTACTAAAGAAAGAAAATGATTTTACACTAAAAAAAAGCAAGAAGCGAATGATACCCCGCACAAACCATTATGAACACAGATTAAGCAGATGACAAAGCACTTAAGGTAAATACACCTACCCAAGCCGATTGGTTGGTTGGTTGATTGTTTGGGTTTTATGGCATATTAACCTTTGTAGGATATTTAATGCCAAATCCATTTTTATATAAATAAAGTTCAATTTCAAACAGTTTAGTTTAGCATGAGTACACAGTTTAAATGTCAAAATCATTTCTATTTCAAGCAATTCAGTTTAGTCAAAAAGTTCTAATTCATACAATTCAGTTTAGTATAAGTATAGTTTTTGTCCACACACAGTTAAATGTCAAAACAATTCTCTTTCAAATAATTCAATTTAGTGTAGTACAGTTTTAATGTCAAAAACAGCTCTATTTCAGACAATACAGTTTAGAATAAGTATGCAGTTTAAATATCAAAACAGTGCTATTTCAAGTAATTTAGGTTTGGCTTGGTTTCTTTGTTTAATGGCATATCAACCTTTGTAGGTTATTTAATGCCAAAGCGATTCTCCGAGAAGAACAGTAGTGGTACTATTTAACCCATAGCTGGGTTCAAGTAATTTAGTGTAAGTGCGCAGATTAGTTCTATTTAACCTATAGATAGGGCCCTATCAAGTGCTACTACTCTGGGCCAGGGTGCACCTGGGAGCGATGGCAATGAAGGGGTGCTCTGCATTCCCCAATGCTCCAGCATTACTGGAACCTCACCATCAGATTGTTTAGTATCATATTCAGGACATTTGTTGGGAGGGAAGTCTTACCCTTCTGCAGAGTAGCAGTTGTTGTATTCTACAGCTCCAGCCAACTGGGCAATCCACAGAGTTAAATGTCAAAACAGTTTTATTTCAGATAATTCAGTTTAGCATAAATACGCAGTTTAAATGCAAACACAGTAAACTCTCAAAACCACAGTTAAGTTCTATTAGACCCATAGATAGGATCCAATCAGTTTGGTTGGTTGGTTGTCTGGATTTTATGGCATATCAACCACCATGAGTTATTTAATGCCAAATCCAGTTCACATATGTTAGATATGCAGGATCTGCAAACGCATATACCCAAACAAACATAGCTCATTTACTCGCACACGAGTAAATGGTTTCAAGTTCCAACATGAGGTAGTTTATTTGATATAATCTGTTTGCACAGCCAAGTAGTTGTTATTATTTCTCATTACAGTTTTACTCGCAGACATTTAATAGTTTCAAGTATTGCCATTCAACAATAATTTATTTATACTTAGTTGATTGGTAAGTTGGATGGCTGAATTTTCCAAAATTGTGAAAAGTATTATATTTTTAGTTATAACCCTGTATTTCTCTAGAAAGAGAGAACATCATCCATGAGGACGTCCTCAAACATCTCTCTCATATTATCTGTTTTAAAATGCTGCTTTCTTATGATAACTAGAGCTCCACATTCCACAAGCATATGTTTAATGGCGTAAAGTGTCTGGCCTGCCAAACATTGTGGTGGCTGTCCCTGCTTGAGTATAAAAGAATGAGTGAGACTTGTGTAACCAATCTGCAATTGAGATATAATGACACTTGATCCTTTCTTGACTTTCTGAAGTGGCCTTTATTTGGGACAGTTTGTTGTTAATGTTGTTATTCCAGCGTTGTTGCCATTTTGTAAGAAAGAATTTATTGATTTGGGGTTTCAAGTCAGTATACGGAATGGAGATATTGTCAAGGCTCAGATCTAAGGCCGATTTGGCTGCCAAGTCAGCTCTTTCATTTCTGCTCACTCTGATGAGGCTTGGTATCCAATACATAATTATTTCTTTATGACAAATCATTGATTCTAGTCTATTCAGCAGTTTAACAATTAATGGGTTCTCCAGCTTTTTATTTCTCAGTGATGGTAATACAGAGAGTGAGTCAGAGAATATGATTAATTTGTTATGTTTGTCCCTAGAAATGATGCTGAGGGCAAAGGTCAATGGCATATACTTCTGCAGTGAAGATGGAGCTTTTCATTGGAAGGACTTTCTTGTGAATGGTTTTATTGAGAATAGCAGTACACACTGTTTTATTGGAGCCATTCGTAAATATATATTGATGTTCAGGATGGTGTAAGAGGATAGTGTGAAATTTTTCCAGATAAGTGGTGGGGTGTGTTTTTGTTTTGGGGAGTTTGTTTGATTAGAGGATTACTTGTGGTTTTTTAATGATCCAATGTGGTATTTGTGGTAGGATGCTTTTATGTACAGTTGTAACAGAAATTGAGGATTCTTGAAGAATAGGGTCCATCCGAAGGCCAAATGGTTTGATGGCTTCTTTTTTTTGTTCAAACTGCTGTTTGTATTTGGGGTTGAAGATGCAGTCATAGGCTGGGTTGGATGGGCAGGTTTTCAGTTTTGTGTAATACTGTAGAGCCAATTTTTCAAATCTGAGCTGTAGGGGTGATTTATGGGCTTTGGTGTATATACTGACTACTGGAGAAGATTTAAGGGCTCCTAAGGTTAGTCTTAGGCCTTCATGATGGATTGGGTCGAGCTTTTTAAGGTAGGACTTCCTAGCAGATCTATAGATAAATATACCATAATCTAACTGCGAACAAACTAGTGCTCTGTATAATTTAAGGAGTGCTTGATGGTCAGTTCCCCATTTTGTATGGGAGACTACTCGTAGGAGTTGTTGAGCGCGGGTGGTTTGTGTTTGCCCAATGTGTTATTTTATTGATGCATTGTTGCAGTTGATACTCTGCAATTCTCATATATTTTGATCTGGAAGTGATACAAAAGTTGTCAATGTAACGATAACCATCAATTCCAGGAGTAAGACATCTTGTAATACTGTTAATTTTTATATTAAACAGTGTCACTGACAGAATACTCCCTTGAGGCACCCCCCCTCTTTCTGTTTATAGAGATTAGTAAATGTTTATCTGATTCAGAACTGCCTGTCTGAGAGAAAACTCTTTATAAAGTTCGGCAATCTTCCTCGTAGTCTGAGGCTATGGAAATCTTTCTTATTCTGAACTTCCAAGTGGTCTCATAAGCCTTCTTCAGATCAAAGAAGACTGCTATCAGATGTTATTTCTGGATATTATTAGCTTCTCTTATAGAGATTTCTAATTTGATCAGATGATCCATTGTGGATTGGCATTTTCGGAAGGCACATAGAGATGTGGTAATAAGTTTATTGGATTCAAGATACCAGACAAGTCTTTTGTTTATCATGCGCTCCATTGTTTTACAGAGGCAACTAGTTAGTGTTATTAGGCGGTAGTTTGCTGGGTTTGAGTTGTCTTTCCCAGGAATATATAGGAATAATTGTTGCTATTTTCCATGATTCTGGGAATGTTTCATTTATCAAGATATCATTGAATATTTTCAAAAGGTAACTGAGAGAATTCTTAGTTAAGTGTTTCAGAAATTCATAATGAATTTCATCTGGGCTGACTTCTGTATTATGTGATATTTGTAGAGCTTTAAGTTCTGCTGGTGTAAATGGGAGGTTATGTTTTTCTGAATTATTTGTTTTAAAATTGAGTCTTTGTTTCTCTGATTTGCTTTTGTAAGAAATGAATTGTGGATTGGAGGTTTTGAGAAAAAATTTTTCAGAAAATGTCTTGGCTAGTACTTCTGCTATGTCTTTTCTTGTAGTTGCTTCTGTTTGTTTTTTTTGTGAGGTGTTTGAGAGTGGTTGGTTGGGGTTTTCCAGAGATTTTCCAAATCATCCTCCAGATTGTGTTAGTTTTGGTAGAGAAGACCAGTTGGTTGGCATAGTTTTGTTAACTTTTCTTCTTGGTTTCCTAAATAAGTTTTTGCGTTCTTGCCCTGAGGAGTTTGAAGTTGTTGAGATTAGTGATGGTGGGTAGCTTATTGAATTTACGTAAGGCAGCCTTATGTAGGCGAATAGGTTTGCTGCAGTCATCATTGAACCAGTGTTGTGTTTGTTCGAGGTTGAATTTTTTGCTTTAGATTCGTTTGCTATTGATATCAGTGTTTCCGTAAAATATTTTGTTTGGTCTGTGGTGTTAGGGCCATGAAAGAGTTTTTGTTCGCATAGGGTTTCAAAGACTTTTCATTTTGTCTTGTTTAGTTTCCAATGAGGGAGTCTTTCATCATGGAAAGGTTGTAGGATTTCAAGTAGGATTGGGAAGTGGTAGCTACCCCAGAGACCATCATGAACTTTCCACCTGTAGTCCATATATCTTATGGGATCACATAAAGTGAGGTCAATGGCTGAGTAAGAACCTGTGAATGTGTTAAGGTAGGTATGAGATTTATTATTAAGTATGCACAGGTTATTATTTTGGATAACTTTCTCTAGCTCTTTGCCTTTTTTGTTGGTTTTCTGGCACCCTCATGCAGTGCTATGGCTGTTTCAGTCACCCAGCAAGAGGTAGGGCTTTGGTATTTGCTGGAGTAATTTATTTATTTTGATATCACTGATGAGGTCGTGTGGAGGAATGTAGATGGAGCAGATGCGTATTAGTCTATGTAGTGTTGTTTTGACAACGATTACGTGGAGGTCGGTGTCTATATGAATTTGGCTTTGAGGTATATCTTTTCTAGCTAGGATCGAGACACCTCCAGAGGCTCTGTTTTCATCTTTGTTAAAGTGGTTATAAGGATGATATAGTTTAGATTTAATGAAGCTAGATTCTTTTAGGAAGATTTCTTGGAGGCAAGCTATTTTTGAGGTTGATCTTGATGTATTTTTTTTTTAGTTTTGTGCTATGCCTCTGTTCATTAGGAGGTGGTTTCTTTATAGCTTCCCAATAGGGGGAAGTCTGTGGTGGTCTAGCAATAGAGGCCACTTCAAAGGAGAAGGCATTTGGGTTCTCTTGTTTGATTTTGTTTGTGTCTCTTGGTTTGGTGAATCTTTTGTGTTGGAGTTTTTTTGGAGAGTTGTTTGTTTTCAGTAACTGTTCTTATTATAGTTTTCATTTCTTGGATTATAGTCTCATCTTATTTATAAGTTGGGTCATTACTTCTGGTTTAATTCTGGCTTGGTTGTTTTCATATGTTAGGTGTCCTTGTTGGTTTGTGTTTGGTGTGTATCTTTTTGACATTTCAGAGTATTTTACTGCTACTATTATTTTCCTTGCTTCTTGGAAAGTAATGTTTTGGGTGTATTTTATTTTGGATATATCTTTTTCCGTTTTCAAGACTTTACAATCTTTGGAATTTGCGGGGTAATTTTTTTGCAGTTAGTGCAAATGCCTCTTTTTGACAGTCCATGTTTTTTGTGTTATTCTCACCACAACTTCCACATACTGGAGGTCTAGTACATCTGTTTCGATGGTGTTTGAACCTTTGACAATTGAAACATCTAAGAGGGTTTGGTATATATGTTTCGACTTTTATTTTTATATATCCTACTTTAATGTCATGAGGGGACATTAGGGTATCAAAATATACGTAAGTGTTTGTATTTATGGTTTCTTCGTTTTTTTTTAATGCTTATTCTTTTAATGTCCGTCACATTTTAGTTTTTTAAATTGGATTTTATTTCATCTGGTGTGCACAGAGATAATACAAAACTCTTCTTTGGATGAATTTAAATATTGGTGGAGGTGAGTTTTAATTTTAATGTTGTTGAAAGTTTCCCATTTTAGGATTTCTTCCACTTGTGTTTTTTTAACTTCAATTAATATTGTTTGGTTTGTTGATTTTTTGATTGTTGTTGGTTTTATTTGTTTGGAAAGGATTTGTGCAATTTTGAAGGGGGATATTTTGGTTATAGGTATATCTTCAGTTGATTGGATTACCATATAAGTAGGGGTGTTTTGATAAACAATTTCAGGCTCGCTATCAGAGCTTTTAAAGCGTGGTCTCTTGGTGGATTTATTTGTAATTATTTGTAGAAGGTTTATGAGTTTCATTGAGTATGCTCCCCACCCGACATGGAGATGTGCCAGGAGGAAACCCATTTGCCTAGTAACATCAGGGCTACATATTCAGTGTACTCATGCTGATGGTAGACAAATAAGTTTTATCCCAGGGTTTTCATCCCAAGATAAAAACTCACCCAGGAACAGTAGGGTGTATAGGTCTTTCCTTAGCATGATTGAGCCAACAACCATTGCCCTTTAATTCAGATTTTTGTGAAAATCTAAAAGAGGGCTGACATGACCAGCTGATTGATTGGATTGAGCCACTCTGACTCTCCATTTAGCCCAGTAAGGGCCAAAGTGGAGTGTTGTAAATCAAGTGACCTCTTTAGTTGTCAGGTCAAGGACTGCTCAGCCACCAGGATCATATCCTCAAGCATTATGGCTTGCCACCCATGGCCAACAGTTAGCTTTGTTGGGGAGGTTTCACCCCTCTGCAGAGGTGCAGTCGGCGTATTCTACAACCCCAGCTGACAGTGCAGACCCTATCAGGTACTACCACTCCAGGCTAGAGTGGACCTGGGAGCAATGGCAATGAAGGAGTACTCTGCATTACCCAAAGCAGTCGTATGGTTTCAAGTATTCCTATATAATAACAATAATCATATGCTTTCAAGTAATTATTTCTATTAATAATGGGAATTATTTTTGCACACAGTTATATGGTTTCAAGTAAGTAATCATAATAAACTTAGCAAACAACTTGTTCATCAATGTTCATCTCCCAGAGGAGACCGGAGTTCAATCCCAGGTTGAGTCATACCAAAGACTCAAAAAATGGTACTTGACTCAGCCTTGCTTAACATTCAGCATTATAAGGTAAGGATCAAGGGTAAAGCATAGCAATCGAAGGAATGGAGTAGCGCCCTCCCCTACACCTCAGTGTAGTGGCTATTGAAAAGAGAGCCTTCGGGTCACTTTCGACTAACCCTGTCGACAACTTTACTTATTCTTAATACAAATAATTTATAGTTACATGGCATCAAATATTTCTATTGAATACAAGTCATTTTTCAAACTGATCTATTTGAACATAATGGGTTCTGAGTAAGAGTGAACCTGGGAGCAATGGCAATTAAGAGGTACCTGACACTTCCCAAAACTTGAGCCTTGCCATCAGATGCAGTTTAGTGTCATAGCCAGAACAATAAGGAGATACAGTCAGCATATTGTAAATGCTGATTTGTTATAAGATAGGCCAACATTTCATACATGACCATTTCTGTGTAGGTGGATGTCAGTGGATAGGTGATTTATCTTTCATGATGATTTGATTTATGTAACACAGACACTCATAGGTTAAAGAGATAAGAAACCTGAGATAAACAACTCAAAGAAAATTCAAAAAATCTTTGAAAGTTTTAAAAATTTCATTATCTATATAAATCAGCAAGAGTTCCTTACACATATTCTTCATCCATAGAAGATTTCAGTTTAGAGGTGCAAAATATTGGTTGTCAGAAATAGACTTGGAGAACCAAGTTCAAATCCTAGACTGTTTGCATTTCACTTTGGTAAAGGAATTCATCTTGTCTTCCTCAGCTTTAGCATGACAGCCAGTCTAGGAGAAGGTAAACTCAGAATTTAAACCAGTTATACTCTTATTAAAAATAACCTTTTGTCACATCCTGCTCATAGTGGAAGGGTTGAGTGAATAAATTAAAAACTTTCATTTCATTAAAGACCTCCATTTACAAACAAATAAAACCAACAACAATCAAAAAATTAACAAACAGAACAATATTAATTGAAGTTAAAAACAAACATAAGAGGAAGAAATCCTAAAATGGGAAACTTTCAACAACATTAAGTGCACCAAGTATAATGGTTATTCTTGTAGGGAATGGAATTTGCAACTAGAGTTCCAATCCTAAAGAAGACTCAAACCTACACTGGTTGCTGGAGAACCCTGTTTGCCCTACTGAGATGAGGGAGAGAAGAAATGGTTTCATGCCTTCGTGTGACGTGAAACGCAAACAGCCATCAAGTATTTTTTTCCAATATCTTGAGAAATGCCATAAGGAGAATTACTTTGCATGACATCTAAACAACCTAACAGGTTATGGAGGTGCCTGTGGTGTAATGGTTATCGTCGTAAGAAATGGACACAGCGACACGAGTTCAAATCCTGGACGAGACTGATTGCATTTCACATAGCACTAATACCCTTCGGAAAGGTATGTATCCAATTATTCTCCCTCCAGCTATGGGTAAATAGTAGGGCAGACTAGGTTCTTCAGCCTTGGTGAGGCAACTAGTCTAGGAGAAGGAAAACTTTGAATTCAAAACCTGTTAAACTCTACTTAAAAAATTGACCTTGTGTCATACCCTGCCCGAGTGGAGGGGTTGGTAAATATAAACAGGTTATGGAAATACAATGACATGAATCTTGTTAAATTCATTAATTAAATATTGATGATTTTGTCTGATTTGTGAAATTATCATTATTACAATCTGATCTAATGAGACTAGTCACCCAAATTGCAAAATAAAATAAAGAAAAGAAATAATAATATAATGACAATCAAGATGGGGATACTAGTCTGAGTACAGTATATAACACTGATTATCTACAAATGTTTTTTGAAATTATCTTCATCTTTTCTTGCTCACTTCATATAAAATGAGAATGTCACATGTCATTGTGGGTAATATTATGTTTTGTTATTTTTGTTATCAATACTTCAACTGTCTCATGAAAAATAAATAAAGTTAAAAACTTTTATGGCAAATGGGAAAAGAAAGTTAAACAACAACATGCCATGTTTTGTCTGAGAGAGAGAGAGAGCAATGGAGCCTAGTTTGTGTGTGTGTAGTGGGGGGTATAAATTTTTAAATGAGTCTGATATTTGTTTTCAATCACATTTGAAAAGATCAAGTAAACAAAATCCTGTCACAAAATCCCTGATGCCCTCAATAAGCATTTAAGGATGGTCATCAGAGGTTTAAAGATATTCAGAGAGATAGAGGAGCTCAAATTAAGAAAAAAATTTCCAGGCCTTTGACAGTTTTGCAGACAAAACAATATTAGATTTAGGTAAGTGAATAGATATATATGGATAGTGGATGTAAGAATATGTGTCACTTATAGCTTTGTGGTGAAAACATTAAACTGAAAAGAGAGAGAGATATAGTCCCTGATATACACTTTAAATATATTTATACATATAGAAAGGAGCTTAAATTTATGACAAAATGAGTATATATATATATATATATATATATATATATATATATATACACTTACTTTTAATGTTTTTGATATGATTTCTAATCAAAATACGAGCTAAATTTTTATTACAACCCACAACAAATATTATTTTATTTAATATAAAAATTTAGAAAAAGGATTTTTTTTCATAAATGGAAAAAAAAAAAAAATTCAAACTACACACAAACTTTATTTTGGGGAATTTAAAAAACATTCTTTGTCTTAAAAGTATAAATTTTTTTATAAATATATAGTAAATATGTCATACGTTTTTGAAAAGAAAAAAAAATTTCAAGCACTAACTACACCACTATATGTTGAAACAGAACACTTAATAATATTACAATTGTGACACAATGTTGGGTATTCCATTCATTGTGTGGATGTGTGTAGGTGCCAGTCAGATAATCCTTTTGTCTGTTTTGATGCGAAACCCACACAAAGGGCTTGTGTGTGAGATCTCCCACAAGACTGGAAGAGGAGGAGGGAAGGAAGGTCCCAGCAGTCTGCAGGAGAGGTCAGTCAAGAGAAGGATGCAGTTGGCAGAAAGAGACAGAACAGACCAGTCAGTAGGAGAGAGCAGAAGAGAAGGAGGCAGTCAAGAGATGAGAGTCGGGCAGAGAGGAGACCAGTAAACAGAAGTCAGAAATGTGGCTGCTGGGACCTGTTGACCTACAGATGCTGGGTTGACCAATGCGAGAAGATGATTCAGCATTCCTAGTGGCTTGTGGGAGTTTTGTACAAATTCATGCTCGCAATAGCCTGCAAAATGCACGGAGAGCTGTACAAAAGTGTCACAGACTTCTCCTTCTTGTGCTTGGAGCTAACCCAAGTCCGTAATTGTTTATTCTTCTTTTTCTTCCATCCCCTCTGTTGTGTATTTTGTGTGTTGGTAAAGAAATGTGAAATACCCCCAGCCAGAGATGAGAAAAACCACTATATGATGAGTAGTTTGGTTGGTTGAGATAGTGGGGGTTGGCCGGCAGTGTATTGTCACACAATGCTAAGAATTTTCTTTGTTTAGTTTCATTGGAAAATAATTTTTGGATTAAGTATTTTAACATTGGTCTGAAGGTTTTAAAAAACTCTAAACATTAAAAGCTGACATTTCACATAGGAATAAACACATTCTCTGAATATTTTGTTTTTTCATTATATATATATATATATATATATACACACACACACACACAGAGAAATGCACACTTTATGACATTTCAGCCTATGTCAAATTCACCTTTATGCCACTTTTCTAGACTAAATTTCAATTCAGTGAACATCACTCAGTAATGTCATAATAAAAGAACATGAAATTAATCATTTTTTCTTTAAAATACAATTAAAATAATTTAATACAAAAGAATTAACAATAAATGCTTAAAAAGAAAAAGAAAAAAAGAACTTAAAATATATCAAAAATGTATATAAAGTAATATGAAATATTTACATTGAAATATTGTAAAGAAATGTACTTCTGACATCTTGGCACTTATTTTGTTCTTCATTCTAAATCTATTTTTATTGTTCTTTAAAGTTTTGCAATAATTTATATTCTTTCATAAGTTATTTATGCTAGTTTTACAGTGTTTGTGCTAATTTTAAAGCATTACATGTGATTTACATCAAAAGTCATGCCTTTCAGAACCAATTAATGATATGGGGGTTGGGTTATGACTGACTTTGTGTATGTGTATATACGTGTGTGTGTGTGTGTGTGTGTGTGTGATATGCATGTGGCTAACAGTAACATCATAAGAAAATAGTCTCAAGGAACAGATAAAACTGTTTGCATTTCATTTCATGCTAATGCTCTTAAAAAAGGCATGTATCCATCTTTTCTTCTTTCAGCAATGGATAAAAACGTAGAGCAAATTGAACTCTCTAGCCTTGCTAGGGCAACCAGTCAAGGAGAAGGAAAAACTGAATTCAAAACCTAGCTCCATGCAACTTTTTCTGAAATTGATAATTCATCTCTAAGGTTTTAACATGTGGAGTACATTGAAATAAATACAATGATGCAGCTTCACATTATATAAAAAGAGAAGTTTTAGAAGTGCAGAAATAAATAGAAAACTTGTTGGAATAAGGATAAAGACTGATAAGGGGACTATTTTGAAAAAAATTAATGTTTTATTCATTGTTCATTTGTGTCTTGGTAAATGCAGCTTCAGTTTCAATACTTTTTGAACACAGCTCATTATTTGAAGAAAATTAACATTTCCTTCATCTTTCATTTCTGTCTTGGTAAATACAGCTTTTTGAATACACATTGTATTAAGGAGCCAAAAAAATTAGAAAATAAATAGATAAAATGAAAAAAATTTCTTTCAGTTGATTTTTCAATAGCAAAGTATATTTCAATATCTTTTTTAATGATTCTAATTTTTATATGAAAAAATATAAATTCAGGTTATTTGTGTTTTGAAACAAATGTGGAGGCAAACATTCCACTTATTTCATTTGTATTAAGGATGAGAATTTTTTTAACAATGAAATTAAGTTCAGCTTCCCAGACTTTGCAAAGCTGAAAATAGCTGATATGGGTAGAAAGCTTAAAATTGATTGCACAATTTTAACTGATACCCTTATAAAGAAAAGTGGTTTATACCAGGACTTACAACATGATTCAATAAATAGAGTGAATTGTTACGGGTGATTCAATAAATAGAGTGAATTGTTTTTAAAAAGCTGAATTTTTTTTCTATAAATATAAACTCCATATTGTTTGGAATTGGTTTATTGCAAAAATATTTATTTTGAGGCTATTTAAAATAGAGGGTAATCAGAGTACTCCAGGCTTGAACAGAGGTCTGGCATCTAATTTTTTGGTGATTGAGATATGCAAACCATGTGAAATTTACAGAAAAATATGTGACATGTATGGATAAACATGTTTTAATCAAGATATGTTTACAAATGGACTAAAAATGGGTTTGCCACAATGAACCTGAGTTGAAAAGACATTCCATGGAGTGGAAACAATGAATTTCTAGTAAAGAAGAGGTTCCAGGTACAGCAATCAGTAAAGAAGGTGATGTTTACAGTCTTCTAGGACCTAAGTAAAGTTGGCGACCATAGTCGAGGGTGACCTGAAAGGCTCCCTTTTCAATACTTACAACACCTAGGTGTAGGGGAGGGCACTACTCCATTCACAAGATTGCTCCACTTTACCCTTGATTTTTATCTTATAATGCTGAGCAGTAAGCAAGGCGGCATCAATTACCATTTTTTGAGTCTTTGGTATGACTCGACCTGGGATTGAACCCCGGTCTCCCAGACCATTGGTGAACTCTCTACTCATTAGGCCGATGGCCCAAGGATCCATCTCTATTGATTTCCTTGAAAAAGGTGCCACTGTAAATAGTGCTTCATATTGTTAACTCCTAAGGCAAAATTTACCTTATTTATTGAATGACTCACATACATATAAATTGTTTTCACACCATCTCATACCAGTTTCATGATAAAAATAGATGAATCAGGTTAATTTTTCAATAAGATCTCTTTTCTTTAAAATGCAAATCTTTGGACTGAGATTTTAGCCATTTGCATATGATGTCCTTTATTTCATCATTGCTTGAAAACTTTAGTTCAAGCAGAAATTCTTTGAGAGAATCGAGAGGAAATACATGGAAATTAGAGGGGCCCAGATCTAGAGTGTAAGTAGAATGGGACAACTGTTCCCAACCAAACTCACAGATGATTTCCATTGTCCTTGTGAAACCCAGTTGCCAACTGACTAGAGAAAAGGCTATGCCATAATACACAATTTGGTGTGCTGCACCCACGGAAATTCCAGTTGTTCAGAAATATCATCTATTGTAACTTTTCTGTAAGCCAAACTGATTGCATTAAGTTAATCCACTATTTCAGGTGTGTTTGCCATTGTGGGTCTGCCTGGCTCGTCTTCATCTTGATTATTATTTCACAACCTTCTCTAATAATGTAGCTCAATTTTAAACATCTATTTGACTAGAACATGAGATTCTCTGTAAACATCACACATTCTTTGTAAATTACACATGATTTGCACTTTTCAGCTACCAAAGATTTGATGACAGACTATATATATGTATACATCATAAAAATTATATATATATATATATATATATATATATATATATATATATATATCATCATCATTTATATAATTTATATATATACATATATATATACACACACACACACACACACCAGGCCATTGGCCTAATGAGTAGAGTGTCCGCCAATGGTCTGTGAGACCGGGTTTCAATCCCAAGTTGAGTCATAACAAAGACTCAAAAAATGGTACTTGATGCCGCCTTGCTTAAGACTCAGCATTAAAAGGTATGAATCAAGAGTAAAGTGGAGCAATCCAAGAAGTGGAGTAGTGCCCTTCCCTACACCTCAGTGTAGTAGCTATTGAAAAGGGAGCTTTTGAGTTACCCTCGACTGCAGTTGCCAACTTTCTTATATATATATATATATATATATATATATATATATATATAGGTTTGGTTGTGTTTAATGGATTATGAACATTTGTGGGTTATTAAAAGCCAAATCCTGTTGTATGTATATGTATGATTTGTAAGTGAATAGTTTGTAGGTAACATTATTTTTAAGAGACAGAGATCATTAGTTTGTACAGAGTTATATGTTTTCAGATATTGCTAACACTAATAATTCTAAATAGTTTTAAACATTGCTATCAAATATTAATTATTCTATTAAATATCAATCATTTTTTTGCTCACATTTAAATGGTTTCATGTATTGCTATCTAACATGAAAAATTCTATTTGCACACAGTTTTTTTTTTAAATCACAGGGCAAGTGACTTTCAGCTACTGCTTTCTAACAACTTTAAGATAAAATAGGGTTGGTTGGGTTTTAAGGCATATCAACTCTTGTAGGTTATTTAATGCCAAATTCTGTATATATATATATATATATATATATATATATATATATATTAAATATGATTGATTTGTAAACATAGTTTTAGGAAACATTTAAACAAGCCAGTGCTCATTTGTTTGTACATAGTTAAATGCTTTCAAGTTTTGCCACCAAAAACTAAGAATTCAATTTAACATTTGTTTGTACACATTTAAATGGTTATATGTACAATTTGTGAGTGAATACTTTATATGTAATTTTATTTTTAAATGAGTTAGAGCTAATTTATTTGCACACAATTAAGTATAGCTATTGTTCTTACAGAAATGGTTTCAAATATTGCTAACACTAATAATTCTATTCAATATTAATCATTTGTTAGCACACAATGAAGTGGGTTCAACACTTCATTCATTTGCATTGTCAAATGGTTTAAAGTATTGCTATGTAATACCAATAATTCCATTTTTCAACACATCTAAACACTTTCAAGCATTCCTAACATAAATAATCCTATTTAGTATTAATTATTTGTTTGAAGAAACTTAAATTTTATTTGCACACAGTTAAATAGTTTAAAGTATTCCTATGTAACACTAATAAATCAATTTAACATCAGTCATTTGTTAAATGGTTAAACAGTTCCATTTCAACCATAGATGGGACCTTAACTAATACTACCACTCCACTTTGAGTGGACCTTGGAGCAATGGCAGTGGAGGGGAACTCCACATTTGCCAGAGCTCAAGGACTGGGGCCTCACCATCAGATGCAGTTTAGTGTCATATCCAGGACACTTGTCTGGTGGGGGATGTCTTACCCTTTTGCAGAGATGTAGTTTTGCCACAAGAGCAATCTGAAGAAAGGCTTGACGTGACCAGCTGGTTGATTGGGGTGTGCCTCTCTAACCATCCAACCCAGTAAGTGCCAAGCACATAATCACTTCAATTGTTGGGTCACTGATGGCACAGGATCCCATCTTCAGGCATTACGGGTTACAACAGATAACCTTGTTGAAAGAGTGGGGTGTCTTACCCCTCTGCAGAAGAGCAGTCAGGATATTCTACGGCCCCAGCCAACAAGGTATACAGATAATCATATATATATATATATATATATATATATATAGAATACTTAGTCCAGTTAAACCGGAGTTGGGAGTAATTCCATAAGGACAAGAAATTATTCGTGAATGAATATTTAAATCTTCCTGGTAAAGAGCTCAATGTACCAATTATACAGAGCAATAATTTCTTTAAGAAAAAAACAACGAAACCAATCACAAAGGATTATAAATTTATTTCAATCCTGTTACGCATTTTTGAAATTTTCAAAAATCTTTCGATAGTAGGTGCAATCTATGTCTTGAAGAAAAGATCCACATTTTGCTTTTTCCTGAGCCAAAAATATTACTAAATAAGAGAAATGAACTAATAGCCAGGTGTAGACATAGGGCCAAATTTAAACTATAAATAATTAAACAAGTAAAATTTTTTTAAAAAGCATAAATTTATTTGAGAATTAGAGTTAATTTTGAGAATAAATAAAATTAATTGTTAGATAGAAAATTGTGAAAAAACATATAATACATATGTACTACGCATAAAAAATGTTAACTGATTAATGCCTTCTGAATATTTTTGAAATTTTTGAAATTTTAAAATATTTAAGTAAATTAAATATTTGTTTTTGTTTTAATATATCTATTACTGCATCTTTACGTGAGATTATTAATTAAAATTTAAATCTAATTAAAAATATCTGTAATTTAAGTCTATATGTAAAATTAATTTTAAAAAAATTGTTTTAAAATAAATTTACTACATTGACAACCGAAAATTTAAATTTAAAACGGAAGTGGGCTTAATGAAGAGATAACTCTTCACCCCTCTTCTATCCCCTCCCACTCTTATGTGTCTACTCTAGTTTTTTTATCTAATTGATCTGATGAAGTCCTGTTAACTTTTTTTCGTGTTTTTGAAAATTTCAAAAATGCGTAACAGGATGGAAATAAATTTATAATCCTTTGTGATTGGTTTCGTTGTTTTTTTCTTAAAGAAATATATATATATATATATATATATATATATATATATATATATATATATACACACACACACACACATATATTTAAAAAAAACCAAAAAAAACCCCAATCTATCACATTAAGATAAATGAATTTCCATCCTGTTAAAAAGCATTGATATAAATCAATGCTCTAAAAAATGAATAGGACTTATTCAGATCTGATTTGAAGAAGACGACCTGTCTTATACACATACACACAATCCCTCCACATGGACAGGATGCAACACAAGGTAAATCTTTTAAGCAAAGTTCAACAGGTTTGAATCATATATATATATATATATATATATATTTTTATCATCATCATGTCGTGCTGGTAGCACGGATATCCCTGACCCTCTCTCGCCATTTTTTTCCTATCGTTCATCGCCTCAGGCAGGTCTTCTAGACAACATCCCGTATCTTCACATAGTTGCTGAATGTATGTTCGTGCTGGTCGTCCTGCTTTTGCATGGGCATGTGTGGGGGTCCATAAGAGTACATCACTTATGAGTTCGTCCCTGCATCTCCAGCAGTGTCCTGCATGTCTGGTTCATCTAACTTGAATAGTTTTCATGATAGGAGGCAGGTGGCCATACAGTTGGTGTCTTGTGGGGTGTTGCCACCAGAACTTGTTCAAGATTGCTTGCAGCATTCTTGTGTAATTGCCGTCTAGCTTCTTCTCCAGCCGTTTTGTTAGAGTCCATGTAGTGCATCCATATAGCAGTATCGATGCGACCACTGCCTGGAAGAAATTGCGTTTCATTTTATTGGTTAGGTCTGATTTCCATATAATCGATAGCCTATTGTTAGCTGTCCATGCTTTCGTTAACCTCGTGTCGATGTCCTTTTCGGTTGATGTGATGCTGCTTCCTAGGTAAGGGAATTTGTCTACTAGTTTAAGAGGGGTTCCGTCTAGAGTGGAGATGTCACCTGTTTGATTATAGCACATATATTCTGTTTTGTGTGCATTGACATAGAGGCCTATGCCTGCGGCTGCTTGTTCCAAACTATGCAGTAGTGTTTCGGCTTGGTTGGGTGTATTTGCCAGTATCGCTATGTCATCGGCGTAGTCAGCATCGGTAATTGTTTTTGCGGGGTATCTTCTGCTTCTTTACTTTTATCATAAGTATGACAAAAAACGAATATAATTATATATATATATTAGTGTAGTAAATTACAATTATACTGTCCATCAGCAACAGCTGATAGAACTACTTATAAAGTAAGTATGTATTGAAAAAGAAGCATAATAGCAATCAAAAGTTTCACATTAAAAGGAATTTTCTTTCTTTCTTTCTCTCAATATATATAATAGATTTATTTTAATAAAGATTAACAGACAAATTAAATTTATTACTCTTTGATAAAGTTTCCAATATTTCACTTAATGAGTGAATTTATGTAAGAATTATCCAAAGTTCATAGATGTATGAATGACTTTCAACTGATATAGGTTGTCATCAAGAGTGAAAAATAAAATTCATTATCTTAATACTGTTGATCCAAACATGGAAATTTTAAACTCTACATTTTGTCATTTATTGGTGAAGTTCTGTTGCAAATATTAATTGACAATGAGATACAATTGAGTGAACTTGTGTCTTGTGTAATCAATAAATGAATATTTCATGCCTTATACAGGGAGATTATTAGGCAAAATGACATATTCCCATCCCCCAAGTCTGTCATATTGTCACTGTAGTTCAGATATGATTCCCTGCAACTTAGGATTCCTGAGTTTTTCTCTTTTTCAACAGGCCAGATGCAACAAAAAGTCAATTTTCAAGCAAAGTATTATTGGATTGAATTCAGGTCCCCCCTAAAACTTAACAAGACTAAAGAATGCAGTCTGCCTAACTATCTACTCATAGCTGGAGGTGAGGAAAGAAGTGATGGGTTTATGCCTTTCCCAAGGACATTAGTGCAAAATGAAACACAAACAACCCCATCCACACTTAACTGGACTGATTTTGAATAAAAGGCATTTCCTTTTCATAGTTTTGAATTCAGCATTGTTGTTCTACAAGACTGGTTGCCACTAAAGACTAGAGAGCTCAGTCTGCTCTTCTATTACCCACAGTGGAGTGCCTTTCTCAAGGGAATTAGTGCAAAATGAACATAAAACTGTTTCAGACAGGAATTTGCACTCGACCTCACAATTCTATATTCCAGTAGATGCTTCACTATACATACATACGTTAGATATAGACATATATTCATTGATATTTCTGTATTTTCATACACAAATAAAATACATTCAATGATTAACTGACATTTAATTTTGCTTCAACTGATCTGTGAGAAAAACAACTGAAAACATAGGTTTATACACAAAGGCTGAAATGAAAATCTGCTGTTAGACTTAACATGAGACTCTAAAATGGCATTTGTAAATAATAACTTAGTGATTAAAAGTCACTCACACACATAGACACAAGGGTGAGTCAATGTGTGTTGAACTAATCTTATTTCTACCTTACAGCCTTATCTTGGAGTTACTCAGAAATGTTTTCCAGGAGTTGGCCTTCGAAAGCAGACAAACTTCATATAATTTACTTTACCCTAAATTTCAGAGCAGGTATTCAAAAAAATTACATAACAACCATGACTAATATAAAAAAAGATATTATCACTCTAATGTATTTATGTATAAAATACAATATAGGAGTACAAAAACACATGATTGGGTGAAGAAATAGATCTACTGGGAACTGTGCAAAAAACTGAATATTCAGATATCCAATCCAAGTCAGAAGACCAGACCTAGCTATAGTTAACAAGAAAAGAACTTATCAGCTAGAGGACTTTCCTATTCCAGCAGACTAAAAAAAGAAAGCAAAAAATTAGATAAATACCTGGAGCTTGCAAATAAACTAAAAAATATTTGTAAGTGATAGTAATACCAATCATAACCAGAGCCCTTGAAAAAAAGAGTCTAGGACAACAAGAGATCAGGGGAATAATTAGGACCATCCAAACCTCAGCACAGTTAAGATTGGCTAGAATACTGAGAAAAATCCTGAAGAGTTTAAGAGACTTGTACAGTCACTACAACTTCAGTCAAGGCCACTGGTGAGAAAACTCAAGTAAATGATAATAAAAAAATCCTAGCCAGAAAAAATATTGTTACATAGTAGATTCTGCCATTCCAGTAGACCATAGAAGACAAATACCTGGACCTTGCTAGAGAGCAAAAAAAGCAGTAAAATTGTAGTTTGACCCTTGAAATGGTCTCCAAAGGCCTGGAAAGAGAGTGAGAAAACTGAAGATAAGAGGAAGAATTAAGACCATTCAGGCCAAAGTATCATAAGATCATCAAGAATACTTAGTTATCTCCATTGAGAAATTATAGTGTTGGGGGTGGTAAGCGTAAATGCAGACACCACACTGGAATTATAAATAATGAGATTGGAAATTTTTTTTTCTCCATGAGTGTTTTAACAAAAGTCTTGCTAGAATGTGTCACATTTGCTTACTTTTTACTGTAATACAGATATAAAAATACAGCCTTCATAATATGAATTTTTTCACCTCAACTTTATGAGAAGCATTTGCTATCACTTCCAAACTGTGACAATACTGAATGCCAGTGTCAGAAATAATCAAAGACAAAGTTGTGAAAGATTCCAGTATGCTAATTTCACATACATCTCAATGGACATAACATCTTTTATGAATAAATCTATGAAGAAATTCAAATAACAATTTTTTCTGTTCATCTTAAATTGTAAATGTACCAGTGTGGATACCTGTTACCCTATTTACTTAATGACATATTTGATAGCTAAAATGTAACACACCTGCTTTGATATTAAACCAAATAAAACAAAGCAAGAACTATGCACAAAAATGCCAGCAGCATTGAAAATGGCCACCTGAGAATTAGTGCACATTACTTGCAATGTTGCTTGTCTCAATTTATACAGAGAAGTTGTGTAATATTAGTTTTATAGCTACCAATCTTATTTCTTAAACCCCCACCCCCTCTACACTACCACTACTACCATCCAGAACAAGACACAAGATTTTGTTTACATTTTCTCTCCTCCAAAGTAACTGGAAAAGCAGCATTCCTAAAATTGTACATTACCCTAAAAGGAAAAGTTACTCCCAGTAAAGATCATAGCGTGAGAGAAAACCTCAAAGGAATGTATGTGTATGTGTGTGTGTATATGTATATATAATGGTGTGTATGTAGTGGTCCTAAAAGCAGGTGTATACCTTTTTGAAATTTTAGGGAATTCAACAAATTTTTTTATTTAATTTCAGAAACAAACAGATATATAATATTCTAAAGTAGCATTCAAGAACTTCCAAGTTTAAAATTTGAACTTAGATTTAAAAAAATAATTTACCAATCCTACAGATTTGACTGAGATAAAAATTGCAGTAAATATTCTTAAAAACTGGTTCTACATTACAGTGAATTTTCATAAAAAATAACCTTGGATAAAGAAAGAACGAAAACTGTTTATTACAAAAAGATTAATTGATTTTAACAGTGTGTCTATCAGTAGAGGGTTATTTTATGCTTAGAGAGTAGGGAATCACGTACATTGTATGCTTATATTTACATTTTTGTATATTTTTTGAGAATTTTTTTGCACACTGTGATATGATACTAATAATTATATGAGAATTTTTTTGCACACTGTGATATGATACTAATAATTATATGATTTCAAGTATTTCTATTTAATAATAATCATTTGTTTGCATACAATTACATGGTTTCAAGTAACTGATAATAATCCTTAGTAAGCAATTAGTAAAAACTGAGTAAACTATTCTTAATACAAATAATTTGCACTCAGTTATATGGGTTTACACATTCCTATTATATATGAATAATTTTCAAATAGATCTATTTGACCCAAAAATGTGACCATAACAGGTACTACCACACTAGGTCATGGGTTTGGTTTGGTTTCTTTGTTTAATGGCATATCAACTCTTTGTATTTAACCCATAGCTGGGAGGATAAGGGGGTTCATACCTTTCCCAAGGGTATTTGCCCGAAAGTGAATGTAATAGTGCGACTGGAGTATGAACTCGCTTACTATGATTCCGCAGTCCATCGCTTTAACCATTACACCACCACGACACCCCCCCTCTAGGTCAGAGTAGACCTGGAAGTAATGGCAATGAAAAGGTACTACATACTCCCTAGATCTCTAGAACTGGAGCCTTACCATCAGATGCAGTTCAATGTCATCCCCTTTTTCTGTTGGGCGGGTCTTATCCCACTGCAGAGGATCCAGTTTAATGTCATACCAAGTCACCCTCTTTTTTGGGATGGGGGGGGGTCTTATTCCACTGTAGAAGAGGCAGTTTAATGTCATACCCTGATCACCTCCCTTTTTTTGTAGGTCAGGGGTGGTATTATTCCACTGCAGAGTGTATTCAAAGTCTCACCAACAGAACTATTTTGTAAATTATACAAATGACATTATTGAATTAATATTGATACAGAACATTAATAAAACATTTTTAAGTCATGGATTTTTATTATTTCTAAATGACTTGTCATATTGTTTAGGTATGATTTTGTCTGATTCTTCCAGTAGTTTTCTGTCACAAATCAATCACTGTTGTTGATTTCCTTTATTGTAGATAGTTTGAAAACTGGACTTTGAGTAAGCAATGCCATAACCGAGATATTTTCATCTTTGAAGAATTACTTTACCATTATTGGCAATATGACAAGGGATTTTGCATAAGAATGGACTTATGAAATAACATGTTGTTCAATAATATTTTTATACAGTGCAGCATTTCATTTGCTGTGTAATCAATTGAGTATGCCTACAGCAGCGCCAGAAAATGTCTTCCACACCACTTCAATTTACACTAAGATACTGTTTGCAGTTGGAAACAACCAAATTAAATATACTTTTATTGTAGAAGGATCATCATTTTCAAGGTGTGCCGACAGCACAGATTCCTTTCTCTCACCATCTGTTCCTACTGATCATTGCTATTGGTAAGTCCTCTAGATAGCCTCCAGTGTCTGCACAGAGCTGATAAATGTAGGTTTTTGCTGGTTGGCCAACTTTGGTGTGTCCACGTTTGGTTTGGTTTGGTTGTGTTTTATGATATATCAACCCCCGTAGGTTATTTAATGCCAAATCCTATACATACATATATATGATTTTTAAGTAAATAGTTTGTATGTAATATTTTTAAATGAGCAAGAGCTTGTTTATTTGCACAGTTAAATAGTTTCCAGTATTGCTATTCAACACTAATAATTCTATCTTATATTAATAATCATCCCAAATAAAATGTCTATTTGACCCATAGATAGGACTATCACAGGTACTACCACTCTGTGTCAGAGTGGAGCTGGTAGTAATGATGTTAGGGGTGGTCTTATCCCTATGCAGAGATGTAGTTGGTGTATTTTACAGACCTAGCTGACTGGGTTGGTTTGTCCATGTGTGAGAATCCATTGGAGAACTTTGCTCATGAGTTTGTCCTTATTTCTCCAGCAATACATAGCCTATCTTGCTCATCTTACTAAGATGATTTGTGAGATGAGAGGTAAGTAGCCATACAACTGCTGTTTTGCAGAGTGGTGCTGCTTCAAGGATTTGTTGAAAACAGCATGCAGTATCCTTGTGTAATTCCCACCTAGCCTATTCTCAAAGCATTTGTAAAAGAAGAAGTGGGTGGATGGTTTGCCTCCTCAGCAACAGAAAGAAAAGAACACGTGGAATCAATTTCTTTAGTAGAAGGTGGGCAGCTGAGTTTCTACGCTGAAAATATTCCTTTTTCTTCCTCAACAATCTTCTCCAGCAGTCCTACACCCAAGTTCATCTCTTGTCGTGCATCGCCAAGACTCAAAACGCTTTCTCACTCTGGTGCATTCTGACAGGACTTATATAATCATGCCAAAATGCCACATCTGGGTCAATTGCACAATGTGGTAATTTACATGCACACTGACGCCAAACATGATTCACGATTGGGAAGATGCGAGTTCGATCTTCCCAATCGCCCATTTCTCTCTCCCTGATCTCATTTTACATGCCAAACATATTTGTGCATGCTTTGAGCTGCTGCATGCATGATTTCTCTCGCTACAATTTGAGAGTTCAAATGGTTCAATCATACACTCTTGGCTCATTTTCATTGGATTAGACAATGTGCCCATTTGTAAGAGTTAGTTTAGCTTTGTTTTTTCTTACTGATGTTAGGTTTCACAATAGAAGAATATACAAGAATCCTTGCTGCATGTAACTGACATAACATGTCTGCCAAGAAACTTTCATATCAATTTCTTTAGTTACCTGACATGCAATGTAATCATCTGACTTATTCCAATGATCACATAGGTGAGAAACAGAGTCACCAAGCACTGTTGACTTTGTGTACACACTATCTTAACTTAAATATATATGCTCTATCCGATATTGAGCATTATTTATGAATATAGCAAACTATACCATTAACATATATATATATATATAAAAAATGTGTATATATTTTTCTATCTCTCTCTCTCTCTATATATATATATATCTATATATACATACACATACACTAGTAATTTTATACACACCTGGCGAATATTTACAAGTTTATATGTATGTATTTAGTTATAGATGTGCACATATCCAATGATAGAAAAAAAAAGAAAGGAAAAAAGGAAAGTTTTTGTAGTGCAAATGTGAGTAGGTGTTTATATATGTGTGTATTTTGGTGCGTTCCTACACGTGTATACACGTGTGCATATATATATATATGAAGGTGAAAAAGAGGTACAGAAAGAAGGAGTAAGGAAAACAGGATACTGCACCCACCACATTTTCTCAGGACTAAACTGTTTCAGTCACTTCCAATTATGGTAAGAAAAACGAACAAGCCCCACCTTTTTGCGGTCAGTCACTGTGACTTGTTTAACTGGTCAGATTTAAAAAGTGAGGTGGTAAGTTTACAGATCCTAAATGGGCTACAGGTAATATGAGTGTGAAAACGATTTCTCATGCTGATAAAAGTCTTTATAACTTTATAAGTAAATAAGAGAAAATTTGTTGAAAAGAGAGAAATTTTGTACATTGCTGCTACTCTTCATAACATATACTGAACAATTTCAATTAAGTCCTTTGTAAGTTTTAAGATATAAAGGATGAAAAATAACAGTTGAGAAATATGTTTGGGAGGTTTTGTTAATATTCTAATGTTTATTCCCATCCACAGAAATAGTTCAATTTTTATTCATATCATCCTCATGTCTACTTATTTGTTTAAAGATATAAAATCTAAATAAAAAAAATACTACTTCTGTTTCATCACACAAATAGGACATAAATAGTAAATAATCAACAAATCAAAATTATTCCATTTGATTCTATTTGTACTGTCATACTTCATTTCATTCTATTTCTAAGGACATTTTTTTCCTTAAACCTGTTGTCTTGTAAATGATAATAGATACATGTGTTTTATATATGATAAAAGTAAAATTCTGATTTTTAATTTAAAGCAACACAATCTTCCCATTAATTCTTTATGTCAAGAATATTGAATCAACTCAAATATTTGTCTTGGTAAGCAGAAATTTTTCTACAGAAGGGAGTATGCATTTACCCAGCCCCTCCACCATGAAAAGGATGTGATATGAGATCAATTTTTAAATGGAATAATGCAGGTTTTTAATTTAGAATTTTTCTTCTAGACTTCTTGCATTACTAAAGCTAAATAACCCAGTCTGCTCCCATGCCTAGGAGGAGAAACAGATGGATTCATGCCTTTCCCATAAATCTAAAGAGAAATGTAAACAGTCTCATCCAGGGTTTGAACTCAGTTCTCTCATTTCCATTATACTTAGTGTGCCTCCTTTTTTTATGAACAAAAATGTCGTCTTTAATTGAACTTTCCTTCCCTTATCTAGAGTCTCACTTGGAAAATGGCCTTTGATTTCAAGACAAATATTTTTTTTTGAAAAAAACAGAATTTGCATTGAAACGCCATCATGCACAGGATTGGTATTTATTTGCCTCTGAGTAGATCCAAGGTTAAAGGTCACTCATAAACTCAAAGAAATGAGACAATCTCAGAATAATTATATAATAAGCAGGATCATGATTGCTTCATTCACCTAATAAAAAATGTTTTCCTTTTACAATCATAACTCCACCCTACGACTAACCCTCCCCTTCTCTTCTCTAGGGACCAGTTATTTTTATAACACTTATTGAGAATTACTAAAACTAAAATAAAATGGAATAGTATTTGCATGCAATCCATGAACATCTACCCATACAATTAAAATTATTTCAAGATAATTTATAGTACCTAATACAATAAAAGTTCTATTTAAAAAGTTGCTATATTATAAGAAAAAAATTAGACAGGAAATTGCACCTGAAGAGCCTCCCCCCCACCTCAACACACACTGAAAGAAAACCTCAAACTTGTATTGTTGTAGCATTAAAATCATTGTGTGATTTGTAAAATGAAAATTTCAGTAACAAAAAATGGGGGCAGGAAACTGACAGGTGGGGTGCTAATAGAAAAACTTGAATAAAAGTAAATTTTATCATTAGAATCACTGAACTATTGGTCAGAAGAAAGATTGGAGAAAATTTTGATATAAAAAGTATTTGCGTACATTCTATAAAACCAGAGACACTTGTAAAAAGTAATTTATAAATAAATTATCAGGTGGAAACATTAATTTGAAAAAACTAATAAAAACCAACTGATTATCAGATATTAATAACATTTTTGGTGTTTAGGATAATAAAGGTATTCAATGGAAGTAGAGATGAGGAAGAAGACATGAGGCAAATAATAGCCAAACAATAAATGCTGGAGGGAAATTGAAGATCTATAAAAGACAATATCAGGGTTTGCTGACACATCATCTAGTAACCCTGTGCAATAAGTATGAAAAGTTTGCTAAGTATAGTGCTGTCAAGAACCTAGTTGGAAAGTGGGGAAAACTGAAAAAAATCATAGAACTGGGGGAAAAAACACAAAAAGTAGAAGGCTGAATTGGAAAAATCTTAAGTCAAGATTTCAAATGCATTCAATACAAAAAGGGTTTTATAAACACTATACCAAGAAAGGATTGAGGTTGGTTGGTTGTTTAGGTTTTATAGCATATCAACCATTGTAGGTTATTTAATGCGAAATCCATTTTACATACAAATAATCAGTTCTATTTCAAACAAATTAGTTTAGCATAAGTACAGTTTCAAAGCAATTGCTGAAAGTTCCAGTTAGGATTTTAAGCCTAACTATAGTTACTGATAACATTATTGGAACATTTTAGAAGGTTAACTATGGGTACAGATAGCATTATTTGAACAAATTGAAAAAAATATTGCAAAAATGTTGTACTGTACGATTACTTTTTTCACTCATGAAAATGAATAAATGCCATTAATTGTAATCTAAGTTTATATACACATGTTAGTAGAATATACCCTTATACAGTAAATGTATATAAAAATTTTGTTTAGGCTATGTTTGAAAGATGAAAAATAAAAATTTTCAATGGTACGAATATTTATTTCACCCCACAGTATATTTTTAAAAATTGGTACAAGAAATTTGAAAGAAAAGAATATTTGAGTAAAAATAAAAGTTGTGGAGGACTATCAGTATCTCCCACTCCTGAAAAAGAAGGGGACCTGTTCATGCTAGCTACCTACGCACCCAAGAGAAAACTATGCAGAGGGCAGGTCAAGAGTAACAAATTGCACACCAGTTTGTTGGGAATTTTTGGTGGAAACTAATTGCAAAAAGATCAGGTAATTTCCATTCATAATTGCTAGAGCATTGGAAAGATTTTGATGGTTTAATAGAGTATTGAATTTTCTGCAATAAACTGATTGTAATTTGCATTAGTAAATTAAATATTACTCTATAAAACTGTGAATCATGTGTCAATATTCCAGTCTATTTTTGGAATTTTTGAAAATACTTATTTCTTTTGTAGATACTCTACAAAAACGAAAGCAATTGCTGAAAAGCTCTAAGCCCAATCAAGAAGAGAAGAATCTTTTATAAATGGATACTTCTAAAAGAATGGTTAAAGAAACTTTAGAAATGATGTCCCAAGTGTATTAACCTCATAATACGCAAAATAAAATGTATATTTTATTGCTCTACATTGATACTTAGTTACTTTGAGAACTTTTCATCACACACACACACACACACGTCTAAATTTAGCTAATAAAAATGTGCCAGTTCTGTAGTAATTATTAATCTACTCTTAAATACTTACTTATTCAAACTTTAATAATGTATATTACTCCCCCACCACCACCACCACGAGCAGGATGCAACATAAGGACAATTTTTAAGCAAAGTACAACTAGTTTGAATTTAAAGCTTTCTTTTTCCTAGACTGGTTGCCTTATAAAGATTAAAGAACTCAATCTGTCCTACTATTTACTCATAGCTGACCGGAAAACAATTGGATTCAAGCCTTTCCAAAGAGCATCAGCATGAAGTGAAATGCAAACGACTTTTATCAGGATTAAAACTATAACAATACAAAATGTTATCTCAACTTTCCTGTGAATTTGATATTATCATCTCATCATATGACTCAAATCAACATCATTGGATTAACTTGTATACTAACTTTATGTGTGAATTTCAGTAGACTGATGAGTCATCTAGTTAATATAAATCTTATATCATTGAATTAATGCTTTATTGCCAGAAAGTTGTGAATATAACAAAGGATCATACAAAGAGGTTGTATCTTGATTTGACATTCACATGATGTGATAGAAAACCAAGTAAGTCTACTCATATTATAAAATGCTGCAAGGGGATTCTGAGCAAATCTTATGGATGCTTTGGTCATAAAACCATGCTTTATCATCTGATAAATCTTTGTTAGTCATGCAGGTGTTAGTTTTTGTGCAGGAGCAGCATGTGTATATATCATTATATATAGTTAGTTGGTTAGTTTGTGTCAACCATTGTTGGGTTATTTAATACCATAGTCTTTTCTTCTTATAAGAACTTATATGGTTTAGTTTGGTTTCTTTGTTTAATGACATAGCTATCCCTATAGAAGAACAGCAATGACACTATTTAACCAATACTTGAGGAGATAAGGGTGGGGGGTTCATACATTTGTAAAAGGCATTAGTCCAAAAGTGAATGCAATAGTGTGACTGGAGTTTGAGCTTACACACTTTGAGGCTGCAGTCCAGTACTTTAGCCATTATGCCAAGGGGACGCCAACCCGACAATTATATGGTTTCAACTAAAGATAATCATTTGTAAACAATCATATTCCAAGTAACAATTCTTAATACATCCAGTTGACTAGTCCTATTTCATAATAATCATTTGTTTGCATAGTAATACAGTTTCAAGTATTCCTATCTAATAGTGATGGTTTGCACACATTTGTAGGTTGGTTGGTTAGTTATTATGGCATATCAATCTTTGTATGTTATTTAATGCCAAAATCCATTTTACATACAAATAATCAGTTCTATTTCAAACAATTCACTTTAGCATAAGTACAGTTTCAATGTCAAAAACAGTTCCATTTCAAACAATTCAGTTTAGCATAAGTATGCAGTTTAAATGTAAGTTCACAGTGTAATTGTCAAAAAAAGATTTCTATTTCAAGCTATTCAGTTTAGTCAGTTCTAATTCAAACAATTCAGTTTACTGTAAAAACAGTTCTATTTCAAGCAGTTCAGTTTAGCATAAGTATGCAGTTAAAATATCAAAACACTTCTATTTCACCCATAGATAGGACCCTATCAGGTGCTACCACTTCAGGGCAGAGTGGACTTGGGAGCGATGGCAATGAAAGGGTACTCTGCATTCCTAAAGCCTCCTAATCAGATTGTTTAGTGTCATATCATTGCAGGAGGGGGGGAATCTTACCCCTCAGCAGAAGTGCAGTCAGTGTATTCTACAGCCCCAGCAGACTAGGCAACATTTATATGGGTTCAAGTATTTTGAACAATTATATTGTTCCAAGTAATTAATGATAATCATTTTCAAGTAACTATACTTAATTTGAACCCAGTTGTATGGTATCAAGTATTCCTATCTAATACAAGTATTTTTCAAACAGATCTAGGGGACCCATAGAAAGAATGCTAATAGGGTCAGAGTGAAGCTGGGAATAAATGAAATAAAGGAATGGCTTCATACTTCCTAGAGTTTAAGAACTGGATTCTCACTGCTGTTTAGTGTCATACCTAAGATATCCCCTTTTTTTGCTGTGGGTCTTATACAGATGGCATATTCTAGGCTTCACTGACAGGGAAAATACACATGCACACACACACACATATATATATATATATATATATACATACACACCTACTAGCTGAATGGTAAGAAACATAATTTATACTTTAATATATTTGCTGAAACTTTTAATGCAGGTTCAGTATTTGTATGGAAAAATGTTTATTTTTCAAGGTCAGTATAAAATACCTATATATGAAAGAGATGAATTTAACAAAATTTTCCCGAGCGCTTTTGAACCTTTCATAGGCCATCATCAGGGGTTGCATGCATGTATAAAGAGTGTATTTTAAAGAGTTTTTGATGACATACTCCTTCTCACTAATAACACTGATGAAATTAACATAATACAAGAGACTTTTCAAAATAATTTCGTTCTTAATTTCATACAAGAAATCAATTTCAACAATAAAATCCTATTTCTTGGTGTACTAATAGGCACAAGCAATATTGACCAATTTACCACCTCTGCATATAAAAAACCTACCAACATTAATCCCTGCACCTTCAATTTCCATAGCGAATGCCCCTTCTGTTATAAAAGAACAATCATAAAAACACTTATTTCCAGAGATAAACTACTATCTTCCTCTCAAACTACCTTCCTTAAAGAAAATAAAGATATAAAGCAAACACTTATTAATAATGGGTTTCCCAACAACATTGTTGATACAGAAATTAAACATTTCATTAATAAAACTGAACAACATAACATAGACAATACCCTAAACCAAAAACAATCAACAAAACTTTGCAAAAACCAATTTCATAGTAATTATAAGATAGATGAACATATACTAAAAAACTTATCCAAAAAAATTTTCTCCCTACTGATCCTACCAAAAAGGTAAAACTTATCATTTACTACAACAAATTTAAAACCTCAAACCTAATTATTTCCAATAACTCTTCCCCCTCAACTGAACTTCTTGATAGGACAAACAGCTTTGTATATATGTTCAAATGTTCCTTGGGAGACTGTGTCTCCAAAGAAAATAATACCTATGTTGGTCTTACCGCTACAAATCTTTCAAAATGGCTTACAATGCACCTTAATGATTCTAGCTCCATAGCTTTACATCTTAAAACCCATTCTATTCCCAAATCCAAATTTCGAAAAATTCTGGTTCAAAACACCATAATAATAGCACATGAAATTAATAAGCTATGACTACAAATCCTAGAAGCCCTAAATGTAAAAACAAAAAAAACTTAAAATCAATAGAATTAATTTTGAAAATAGTGACAATGTTTTGAAATGCTTTTAGTTTTTTTTTTTGTTTTTTTTTAAATATTCCATATTTCTTGATCATATTCTTTTTCTGTAGTGTTAGTGATAGTGTTCTGTTTTTTAAATTCATCAGCATCTCAGTTTTGTCCAACTCTGTATTTACGTAATTTTGTTATGCTATAAAAAACCTGAAAAACTCTTTCAAAAGCTCTTAAAAAAAACACACTTTATACATGCAAGCAACCCCTGATGATGGCCTATAAAAGGCTCAAAAGCACTTAGGACAATTTTGGTAAATTCATCCACCAATTCTAGCCTAAAACCAAGGAAACTTGAAAGGATCTTAATAAATTATATAGACAAAATGTGACTTTATTATTCAATCAAACATGATTAAATGAAAGACTGCTGCCTATATATATATATATATATATATATATATATATATATATATATATATATATATATATAAACACACACACAAACAAGTAGTTTGGTTAGTTGGTTGTTTTATGGCATATCAATCCTTTTTGGGTCATTTAATGTCGAATTAAATTTCAAACAATTCAAAAGAAAATTTTTTACAAACAGTTAAATGTCAAAACAGTTCTATTTCAAACAATTCAGTTTAGCATAAGTAGGCAGTTTAGTTCTATTTGATCTATTGATAGGACCCTATCAGGTGCTACCACTCTGGGTGAGAGTGAATCTAGGAGGGATGGCAATGAAGGGGCACTCATTACTGGAACCTCACCATCAGATTGTTTTGTGTCATATCTAGGATACCCATTGGGGTGGGTGTTACTCCTCTGCAAAGAAGCAGTCGGTGTATTCTCCAGCCCCAGCTGACTGGGCAAACATACAAGTCTTCAAACTTTATATATACGTGGTGATTTCAATAAGTTTCCAGGCATTTTTGTATAGGCATTTACAATTATTGTAGACTCTTGAAAATTCAGTATGTTATTGCTATATATCTTATGAGATGACTGACCAATTTTTAGGATTTCAGCTTCAAATGAACAGCTACAGCAGCAATTGGAATACACACTACTAAAGCCTGATTGTCACAGCTGGTAATATTCAAAAATGCAATCTGGACGTGAAGACTTTTTAGAAGAATGATATGCAATAAAATTCTGTTTTAAACTTGGAAAAAATGCCATAGAAATGTATGGAATGCTTCAGACTGCTTTTTGACCATCTTACATCAATTGAGCATCAGTTTTTGAGTGGCATAAGAGATTCAAGGAAGGCAGGGAGTCTGTGAGGGATGATGAGAGTTATGGGAGGAGTAAGGAAGTCAATACACCAGAGTTGATGGGATTAGGGTTAGGGTTACTATGTTGAGGTTTTAAGGGAGTTCAGGAAGAGATTCCTTGGGAAGAGGCCAGCACTCTTCAAATCGGGTCAGCGGCATTTCCACCAGGACAATGCACCAGTCCACAACTCCATCCTTGTCACAGACTATTTGACCAAGATAGGCATCAAGACAGTTTGTCACCCTCTCTATAGTCCAGACCTTGCTTTCTATGACTTTAGCTTATTCCCTAAGCTCAGTGGCTGTCGTTATGAGACAATTGAGGATATGAAAGAAGCTGTGACGAAGGTCATTGACACGCTCACACAAGAGGACTTCCATGGGGCCTTCCAGAAGTTGTTGGAATGGTACAACAAGTGCATTGCAGCCGGAGGAGATTACTTCGAAGGGGACTAGAGTTTCATGTGTGTGCTATCAATAAAAATGCCCATACAAAAAAATTCTGGAAACTTATTTAATGATCCTCGTATATATATATATATATATAACAAGTATATTCATGCATATATATTTATACACATTTGTGAACACACATTTATACACATGAAAATATGATGGTATTTGAATGTAACCAAATTAGTTTCACATTTTGATGTATCCTTGTTGTATTTTACACTTCATTTTTTTTCTTTTCTTCATTTCCTCCCACTTTTACAAGAAGAAAACCACTTCTTTCCCCCTCCCTTCTCCGACTTTCTAAACAGGTGTACAAACCAGTTCTTCAACTTCAACATTTTCTTTGTAAAAACAGGTCACTCCTTTCAATAACTGATTACAACTCAGATCTGACCTATTTTTTATTCTTATTTTTATTTTTTTTATTATAGTTTTCTTTGTTAGTATTATCTTTCAAAACAGTGGTTTGGCTTCCCACAGGTTTCCACAGAAACTGGCTTTTTAGGTTTAAAAGAAATGCATATATGGTCAGTCCTCCCCCACCTGTAGAATATGTGGTGCTTATGCATGTGTATCCACCCCTGGTACTTGAGGGTTTTCACCCCAGCCTTCAAAATTGTTTTATAACCAGTTCAAAGACATAGTATTAACTCCCACCCAAAAATAAATAAAGTAGTTGAATATTAAATATCAGAACTAAAATAATGACTTGTAGCTGTTTGCCATCAAAGTAGAAAAAAAATTTTGGACATAAAAAGCTGCATGAAATTTTGCCAAAAATCTTTGAATACAAATCTGTAAGTGGGACGGCCAATTTCTAATTGGCATTCACACTTTTGAGATACTAAAGCTGCATTAAGGGTTAAAAGTTATCTGCATTATTCTAATTTCAACAATATATTAACATTTTTTTAGAGTATTTTTGCAACCTGTGAGAAGCCCAAACCACATTGCCCTTCATGGGGGTAAACAAGGGGTTGGTCAACCAGCAAAAACTTACATACATCAGCTGTGTGTGGACACTAGATGCAGCCAAGAAGACCTACCAGGAGCAATTGAAGATAGAGATGAATAGTGAGAGGGAGACAGGGAATTCCATGATGACTCCATAACACAATAATTTGTGGAATTTACACGAATGCAAAGTTAATGTTACAAATGTCACGGGACAAAACTCATAAAAATAGGATTTAGCAGTTGAATACATTGTGCTCAAGCTTTATTTGTGCATCCATTCCTTTATGTTGTGTAAACATTTTTTAAGATTGAACATTGTGCATAAATTTTTAGAACACATGGAAGACAACTCTACAGTAAAATTTTCTCCAGTGTACACTTTCTAAACTTTTGGGTAGCACTTTGTGTGTGTGTTGTTGGTTGATTTAATGACAATGTTAACCCTTATTGGGTGATTTTATATTAAAATCAGTTTAACAATTATTGTCTCCAATTATGGTACAAAATCTATCTTCCCAATCATTTTAAACAGGTAAACACTTCATTATGTCAAAGAGATTTAATTGACTTATAGATGGGATGCTAACTGGTAATACCACTCTGAGTAGACCTGGGAGTAATGCCAATGAAAGGATGACTTCACACTTCCCAAAACTCCAGAACTAGAGTCTCACCATCGGATACATTTAAGCATCACATCCAGAACAACTGTGGAAGGGGAGGAATCTTATTCCCCTACAGGGAATGCAGTTGGCATATCCTTAGCCCTACCAACAAGAGTGTGTGTGTGTGTGTGTGTGTGTGTGTGTGTGTGTAGCTAATACACACACACACAAAGTAAATTTAATGAAAATAAAATATATTTTCTGATAGGAATGTTAGTTTTCAATATATCTACCATGTTTTTGGAAGCAAATGTTTTTCCAAAACAATGAACATGGAATAAAGAATAAACTCATTTAAAACTTACCTGGATCTAATTCTTTGTGCTCTTTACTCACTGTCACAGACTGATACTTGGTAACAGTGATGAAAAGCAAGTAAAATTAACAAGAAATATCAGCCAAAAAATTATTAATAGTGAACAATGTATCATTTTGTATTAAATAAAATCCAGAAAAATTCCTTTACTGAAAAAAAAAAAAATCTAAACAGAAATTTAAATGCACAAGATCAAAATAATCCTGATCAGACAGGAACAATTTTGAAAGTTGTGATCACAGAGTTTTCAAGGGGTTATTTATGGTAATGTTCACACTGTTTCTCTTTATTAATTAACATGTGAAGATGCTGAGTCTCATTTATACCTAGTGAAAGTATCTATTCATAATTAATATATATTCATTTAACCATTCTTACATTGTATAAAAAGTAAATATGTACACATACCACCATCTATATATCACAAAAATTCTCATATTTGAGTATATATATATATATATATATATATATGTGTGTGTGTGTGTATATGGGTATAAAACTATAACCCAGCAAAAATAACACATCTTTTATCAGAGTGATATCAAAATGCTTTACCCAAGAGAACAAAGTTATTTCCAGTCAAATTTGAAACTAATTAGTAATTTTGTGTCAAAGTTTTCATCGTTTAAATTCTTGATATAACAGATAATAATAAAATGCTAAATGGAATTTTTTACTCCTGTCTTAATGAGAGTATCAGTATCATCATGGACTGCAGTTACAAGAGGAAACCAATGAGTTCACTGTTCATCTAGTAAAATACATAAAAATATAGATGTCTACATAACACTCTCTCATGGAAGAAGAGAAGTTAACATCTAAAATCAAGTTAATACAAATAAATATCAGAACATAAACAAAATCAACTCAAAATCTGGTTTGTAGATCAAATGCAGATTAAGTAAACATTTTATTTGAGTTATCTTCATCTGTTACGCTAATGGGTTTTTGGACACATCAGTATGAAAAGAGAGTGCACCAATAAGCCTGTTAACTGCCACAGTTATCAATTGAATTCTGATAAGAAATACTGACTATATAATAAATTTTCCCTTTTGAGTGAAGTGCATTGACAAAGGAGATTATGTTGAAAAATAATGTACAAATTTATGTGTGTGTGTGTGTGTGTGGCAGAGAATCATACCATCAGATGAAACTACTGCAACTTGGGTACATTTGGTGGGGTAGGAACTCCATTGCAAGGGCCACTCATTTTTCATTCTATGAACTATGTGCCCCTTTGAATGAATACTGTGTGGCCCTACCAATGGAGGTGTCATTTGATTAGGAATAGCATTACTTGGTCACCGACTTATTGTAAGTCTCTACCTTCTCTTATAAAAACCATTACTTTCACAAAAGTGGGCAGTGTAAATTTTAGCTCATGAGCAGAAGTTAAGCTGCTTTGTTTGGTTAGCTGTGGTTTTATGGCATATCAACATCATCATCATGATGTTGCAGTGCTCGCACAGATTTCCCTCTCTTGCCACCCATCTCTATCGTCCATTGCTCCTGGCTAGTTCTTCAGGCTACATCCTGTATTGGCACTGAGCTGTTATAGATAGGTTCTAGCTGGTCGTACAACCTTTGCTCATCCATGTGAGAGGGTCAACAGGAGTACATTGCTTATGAATTCGTCCTTGCTTCTCCAACCATGTCTTGCATGTCTGATTCATCTAACTTGGATAGTTTTCGTAATGAATGGTAGGTGGCTATACAGCTGCTGTTTTGTGGGGTGTTGCCTCCAGGACTTGTTCAATACAGCTTGCAGCATTCTTGTGTAATTGCTGTCAAGCTTTTTCTACATAAGCTAAGTTAGTGTCAATGTGGTGCATTCATATACCAGTATTGATACGATGGCTGCTTGCATATCAACCTTTGTAGGTTATCTAATGCCAAATCCTCTTTATACATATATATGAAATATATATGATTTGTAAACACATTTTGTTGATAACATTTTTTTAAACAAGCCTAACTTTATTCTTTTGTACACAGTTAAATGCTTCAAAGTATTGCTATGTATCACTAACAATTCAATTAAACATCAGTCATTTGTTTACACACTGTTAAATATAAAAACAGTTCTATTACAAACAATTCAATTTAGCATGAGTCATTTGTTTGGACACAGTTTAAATGTCAAACAGTTCTATTTGACCTATAGATAGCGCCCTATCAGGTGCTACCTCTCTAAACCAGAGTGGACCTGGAAGCAATGGTAATGAAAGGGTACTCAGCATTTCCCAAAGCTACTGGAGCTTCATCCTCAGATTGTTTACTGTCATATCTAGGACACTCGTTGGAGGGGGTCTTACTCCTTTGCAGTGATGCAGTTGGTGTATTCTACAGCCCCAGACAACTGGGCTATGACGCTGCTTTATGTTGGACTTGTGAATATTCAACTTTGTTTCAGATTTGTAATTTGGATTTCTGAACCTGGATGCAGACCCTGAATAATTGACACAAGCTATTTTGTCAAACATGATGGATGGCAAGTTTGACATCACACTAATCACAAAGTTTGATGGCTTTGGTCAGTGGTCGGGAGTGCTGAAAAGTAGAACTGGTGTGTGACTTGTGCAGGGTGAATCAGATTGAACAAGTATTTTCCCTCCAACTGACTAGGGAAGCCCTTGGTGTCTAACAACAGTTGGACAAAGATGACAATCTGATGCAATCTGGATTATTCACTACATTTGCAAAAAAGATTTTGAGGTGTATGAAGAATTTGCAACAAGGAGATGGCATTTGGATGAAACTACAAACACTTATACTTTGTATACTTCAGCAGCTTCAGCCAACTAAAGGGCATTTGGAATGAAGGTCCATGCCAATGATTCAGTTGATTAGTCTAGTATGAATGTATTCAATTGCCAAAACCCTATCTCCAGATGTGCTCTTCCAACAGATAGTAATGAACCTCTTCTACATAGGATATTTTGCATACCTTGTTTGCACAGATAGAATCATTGGTTGGTTTATTTTGTACTATCTAAAACCAGGTCATGCTACCTACCACTTTCAAATTAATATCAATTTGTCAGGGACTATTCCATATGTATAGTGCCTCAGAGGAACTCAGTATCTATGGTAACCTGCTTTTCACATCTAGCCAATTTCAGTAATTCCTAAAACCATGGTGTGTGAAGCACAATCTGTCTTCAGTTGCATATCCTCACAATCTAATGGCAGGGAAGAGCTTGCTGTAAAAACCACAAAGAGAATAGTAAATGGCAACATGGATCCTCAGGGTTTATTAGAAAATGACAAGGTAACAAGAGCCATCCTGAAATACCACAACTCTCCTATCCAAAGTATTGATCTATCCCATGTACAATTTCTACTAAATCATCAACTTCATGACTTCCTTTCTCCACTACAATCCACATCTTGAATAGATAACTGCAACACAACATTGAGAGCCTTCATCAATGCAATACTCAAATGATGAAGAGGTATAACATACCCATAACCTCTACCCTCTTCAAAAGGATGATATAGCAACTACACAAAATCAGCTCAACCATTACACACAAAGTCATTATGGTCCTTCCTGATAACAAATACTTAATCAGAGTAAATGGATCAGACAGGATTATATTTAAAAATCACCATTTCTAGAGGAAGATAAAATTTCAAACCATGTCCATTCAATACCAAGTAACTGGTTCCAGTCACATAGCCCAATTTTCCAATCTTTGCCAGTAATGACATCATGTCCTTGGCACACACACACCATATGCCATTAAGAATTGCACAAGCTCAGTCCAGACTACTTTTGCATAACATTCTGGGCTCTAAAAAACTGTTTTCCCCTTGTAGGGCTTTGCTCACAAGTAAGGAATAGGAAAATAGAGGAAGAAGAGGGAATTATCTCTCTTATTTCAGAATGGCATGAATACACAGCCAGCAGAATTTTCATAGAAAAAAAACAAAATGGTGACTGCTGTTGACCGACATACATTTCCTAAATTTTACTCATGTGTTTCAATTACCTATATTCTACATAGAAATGGTGAGGCCAAGGCCTGTAGCAGAATCAGGACAATAAGAATTTGGACAAAAGCCAGAAATGTAGTTGTGGTCAATGAACTGTTAGTACATAAAAGGCCTTTGAGCTTTGATCAACAAATCTAATCAAAATCATCACAGCATTAAGTGATGTCTGGATATTTCACACTGGGGATATTCAGTTTGAAGAATGAAAGCTCATTTGCATAGTGTAGAGGGTTGAGAGGACCCATGTTATAACCAAATTTGATAAGGAACAATATGTCTAGACTGTGGCTTGAAAGTGGGCAGAGGGTCATGTGCCTGAAAAACTGATAAACAGGGTTTCAGAATATCCAGTGTCTAATCAATTGAATACAGAGTATGATAAGGAACTGCTGGACAATAACTGGCTGTTGCTCGACCTTGAGAAAGAGCTCAGTCTTCCAAAAGAGCTGTTGCCAATGATAACAAATGGAAAGTGTGTTCCATGATGGACTTTTGAGAACTGATGTGTATGTTGATGTCTGCACTGAGAAATTGTAGAGGTGAAGATGGCAAGGCACGAAAGTGACAATCCTAGACCACAGGAAAGCTTATCTGCAAGCACATGTCGAGAAATCGTTAAGGCCATAGCAAGTTAGGTTTTGGCTTCAATGTGACATAATGAGGTCCATTCTAGACATAGCTGTCACAGAACAAATCCAACCAGAAGGTGATATTGGCATACATAGATGATATCTGCATTAATGAGATGATTGTGATGCAAGATTTGGACTGATAAGTAAAGCTCCTGAAAGCTTAGAGGACAGACCCAGAGCACAGGGCCTGAAGATCAGGGGAGAAGAAAGGCACTCTAAGGTAGAAGTGGGTAAGTTCACTACCAGATATCAGTAGGAAGATTACATGACAAAACCAGTAGATCATTTCTTTGTGTGTTGATGGCTTTGCTTGACCTGAGACATCAAATGCATTTACAAGTGCTAATTCATACAACTGGAATGACAAGTTGAATGATGTCCTTAAGACGATAATACAAGAAACCATTCCCAGAACTATACAGAATGATCCTGTGCAAAGAATGTGTAGGTTGATGTGAGTTCCATGGCAACTGGAGTCATGCTGGAGTAGAACAGGTCTATATTTGAGGATGCGAGATAGTTGCATCCAGCCAATGACACACAGCATATCAATTTAACAGAATTTCAAAAAACATTAAAAAGGTATCAACCTGACTATTAATTGGCAGGTGAAAGGGTTCCACATGAAGACAGACTGCCAGAGTGTGGATTGAGACCTGCTGCCGTAACTGTCAAAATCCATCTTTATATATATATATATAATGTAATGCTATCACTTACATTTAGTACATAATAACTAAAAAATAAGCCATAAGTCTCATAATATTAGAATTAACCCTGAATTCATATACGCTTTATGTACCGTATATGCACAAAATGCACACTATGCATATCTAAAAAAAACTAGAGGTAATGAGTAAAAATGGATTTCAAATTTGAATTCAGCACCCTCAAATAAGGTAAAAATGGGTATTTTTGTGCTTGCCTCAATTTCTTTGTAAACCAGTGTAATCATTACACTATGAGCCTATATATATATATATATATATAAATATATACACCTGCATATATATAAATATATATTCAAATATAAGCATATATACAAAAGTACATAAAAATCTACTGAGAGGAAAAAACACAAGGTCTTGAAAGGATGATTTTATTTATTGATTATTTGTCAATGTTTCAGTTTTTAGACTTTAATCAGAGCTTGTAAGTTATTAAATGAAATGAAAAAGGTTAGAAAGTTTTGAAACATTCTATTTCAGTTGATAGCATTGTTTCAAATTTGTGTGATGCAATTAGCCTTCTAAAATTAAAAAAAAAATCCATATCACATCAGTCTATCTATATTAATATTTATATTATTTACTTCATATCTATGCATTATAAACATTCCATAACGTGCCTTTTCCAATGTTAGCCTTTTTCTTTCCATCTCTGTTCAATTCAATGTATGTGTTGATATCAAGATACATATAAACAATAAGGGATTTTGTAACTTTTCAGCACCAAGTTGTCCAAATAAGGAGACGAATCGAAAAAAAAAAAAACCAGCTTTGTGTTTGATAGGATTGTGGTTTGAAATGAAAATAGATTCAACAATTTTCTGGTGTTTTTTATTATGCATATAAACTAACATCTTGGAATCTTTAACATTAAAGTTTCTAAATTATGTTTGACCAAACCATTATATATATATATATATATATATATATATATCCACCTTTTTTTCAGTCTCTAATGTGCTCATAAATTCATTTTTTGAGGCTATGAGAAAATTTGCTACCAACAGAAATAGAATGTTTTAAAACTTTCTCATCTTTTTCATTTCATTTAATAACTCACACGGCATGATGAAAGTTTAAAGACCAAAACATTTGACGTTGGCAAATAATTCAATAAATAAAATCATCCTCAGAAGACCTTGTATTTTTTCATCTCTGTAAATTTTCATATATACATATATACACACATACACACAAACATATATAGATACACACACACATTAACATATGTATATATATGTCTATACATATTATCTTCAAGTTGTGCTGATGGCACAGAGTTCACCATCTCTCATGCCATCAATCCCTATTGTCCATTTTTCCTGGCAGGTCCTCTAGACTGTATCCAATGTCTGCACAGGGCTGATGTATATAAGTCTTCATTGCATGTCCATATGGAGGTATTCATAGAACATTACTTATCAATTCATCTTTGCTTCTGCAACAGTGTCCCCTTTCATGTTTTGTTTGTCTTACCTGAATGGTTTGAGAGATGGGAAACAGGTGGTCATACAGCACTGTTTTGTAGGGTGTTGCTTCCAAGGTTAGCATTCTTGTGTAGTTCCTATCTAGTTTTTTCTCCAAGTATTTCATTAGAGACCAGGTGGTGCATGCATCCATACAGTAGCACTGACACACCGGAAAGAAATCTTTTTATTTTACCAGAGTGATCAGATTTCTATATGAACAATAACCTATCAATAATGGTTCTCACCTTCCCTTTATGTATGTTGACATCACTTTGCTGCTGAGGTAGGTGAACTGATCTACAAATTTCAGAGGCTTTTGCCACTTAAAGCGGAAATGTCTGCTTCTTTAAGTTTAAAACACATGAACAATGTTTTATGTGTTCACATAAAGACCAATGCCATTAGCTGCTTGCTCCAAGCTATGCAGCAGTAATTCAGCTTTTGCAGGTGTATTTGTGACAAGTGCCAGATCATCAGTATAGCTTGCATCTGTCATAGATTTTGAGGGATATTGTCTGTGTGTTGGTTGGTTGGGTTTTATGGCATAGCAACCCTTGCAGGATATTTAATGCCAAATCCTGTTTATACATATATATATTAAATATAAGATTTGTAAATAAATATTTAGTAGGTAACAAGCCAGTGCTCATTTGTTTGCACACAGTTGAATAGTTTCAAGCATTCCCATGTAACACTAACAATTCAATTTAACATAAGTAATATGCTTTTATTCATAATCCTAGCAGATAACTTATTGAAACTAAATTTAAAAGCAGGGAAAGTAAGAGGAGAGAAAGGGACAAAGAATGTTTTAAGTGGATAAAAAAGACCTAAGTCTATAAGCAAGGTAAAATCATAAAGAAATAGAATTTAAATATAATTTATGGTTCATCAACAACAACATGAGTCATGAAGAGAAAGGAACAAGTTGGTTCAAACAAATTCAATTACTTAAGGGAAAAAAGGTCCATTCTTATTAACAAGATTTCCATATTTGATCTGTGATTTTAAGAGACAGAAATATTTCTAACTTCTCATTGCATATTAATCACACTAAATAAGTTTAGTCAACTCTTGAATATGACTAACTGTTTTTTTAGAGTGTTTATCTTACAAAAATAATGGAAAAAACAAATTTACTGCAAATATTTCATCAAAATTTGATTATAACATCATGCTGTAATTCTCAAACTTTTACAATTTATTCTTTATAAGATAGGACATTCAGGATCGTTTATAAAACAATTAAAATCCATCATAAAATAAAACATTAATGAATGAATTACCAGTATTAACAGCCACTGATATAATTATTCAGCCAAAGAGTTGATCTTTCAGCCACTGATATAATTTTTCAGCCAAAAACATAATTATTCACCCAAAGAGTTGATCTTTCAGCCACTGATATGATTCTTCATCCAAAGAGTTGATCTTTCAGCCACTGATATGATTCTTCAGCCAAAGAGTTGATCTTTCAGCCACTGATATGATTCTTCAACCAAAAACATAATTATTCAGCCAAAGAGTTGATCTTTCAGCCACTGATATGATCCTTCAGCCAATGTGTTATCACAGAAACAACAGCAATAAGGATATTAGGCTGAATAATATGCAAAATGATAAAAATATTCAATCTCAAAACTTCAGATAGTAAGAACAATTTTACAAAAAATGTTCAGTTAATTGGAATGAAACCTTTATTATTTAATTAGCAAGGTAACCTAGATATATCTGGGATAATCTTTCACTTTGATGGACAAGTGAAAAAAGTCAAACAGGTTTCTAAGACACAGTTCAGTAAATCCATTCAGAAAAAAAATATTATGGGTAAAAATTTAGATTTACATAGAATGACTGTTGGTAATGAGAAATTTTGATTTGCATAAATACCAAGAGTTGTTGGTAAGATCAGTGTGAACTCTCATCTAAAATTATCAGAACATGTTCGACTTTTTAAAAAAATACAGCTTTGAATTATAGGGATTGGAAATTAAAATAAAAACTCAAGATAAACTATACAAATTAAAAAGTAACATTAAGCATAACCTTTAAAATTTCTCACTAATTTTCAACAAGGAAGAATTATCAGTCTCTCTAACAAATATATTACCAAAATTATATATATAAAATTTGTGGTCTGTTTGTATGTGTGCACAAGTAAACAAACTGTTACTTCAAAATAACTGCCATATATATATATATATATATATATATATATATATATATATATATATATATATTGTCATCCACAGATAAACTGTTTCGTTGTATCACAACACTTCAGTGTGGCTAGACATGCAGGACACTTCAAGCTGTGATTGAAACCTGCTCAACTTTATGTTAGACCTAGTATCTTACAGTTCAGCCATCAGGCAACATACATCAGCTCAGGAATATTAATGCATTATGTATTAGCTTTCGTTTGTTTACATTTTGCCTCACCGGATACTAGAGTGCTTAATTCTTTAGAAGAGCTATGCATTATGCGAGTGGCAGCCGTTAATTCCTTCGCCAGAGTGTTCAACCCCTGGGAGGGGAGCGTATATATTGTCATCCACAGACTGTTTCGTTGTATCACAACTCTTCCGTGTGGCTAAACACACAGGATTGCTTAAAGCTGGGATCGAAACCCACCCAACTTTATGTTAGAATTAGTATCTTACCACACAGTCAACAGGTGACATACATCAGTTCAGGAATTATAACACATTATGTATATATCAGTCTTCACTTTTGATATTATATATATATATATAATTATCATTAAAAATGAAATAAGTATTTACTTTAAAAACTATTTCCTGTTAATTTAAGTTTGATGAACTATTGTCACATTCATTAAAGAGCTCTAGGATATTCAGCACTTTTTAAGTATTGTTAGTGTCTACTAACAAAATTAAACTAGGTCTCTGATAATGTAAAAATGTAAACAAAAGAAAGTTAATACATATACATTAAATTCCCTAGTTTGCTGTGGGGTTATGTTAACAGGCTGATGTAAAGTTAGCTAGGTTTCAATCCCAGCTTGAAGAATTTCATGTGTCTAGCCACACTGATGAGTTGAAATATAATGAAACTTTGTCTGTGGATGACTATATATATATATATATATACACACACACACACGTGTGTGTATGTGTGTAAAAGTGAATGTATATATATTGTAATATGTTACTTATATCTTGCCAAATTTAAAGTTTCTTGTTTAATGGAGAAAACTAATTTATATTATCAACTTTAAAAATCAAATTGCAACAAATAATCGTCATTTATTATTCATTTCAAATCAAGTCTCTAATATGAACACAGTCCAAATGACTTTCAGATAGTTTCCCATTTCATCTGAAAAATATTTTTATGTTTTATGAAACATGTTTCATTTGATGATTGTATTATTTTTTAATACATGAAACTTATAGTCATGAAAGTGACATAAGGAGGTGAGAAAACATCTATTAATTTATTTAGGGTTATATCCTGCTCTAGTGGCTAGTATTTAAGCACTTTTTTGATTTTAGAAAATTTTTTTTGATCATGATTTGTTCATTCACCCATTTTATATATATATATATATTTTTTTTTTTTGTTATCAGTTTCTTAATAAAACATTGTCATCTGGATCCATTAAAATATACAATTTTAGATAAGTGTTGTAGGTAAAAGACACTATCTTTTTTTTTTATTGAGAAACATTTTGAATATTTTATTGGTTACAGTTTAAGCTGAAGGCTGATTTGATGGTCGACAGGTGCTGTCAATGGTTCTTAAAGTCTGGATATGTAGATGGTGTTTGTATTTATTTGCATAACAGACAGAAATAAATAGCAGTAGCAGTAAATTGGTCACAGACATCTGATGAGCTATTTTTTTTAAAAAACACAATTGTCATTAAAATATTATAACAGGAAAAATTAGATCAAGCCTGGGAAAAATACGTCAGAATGTTACTGAAAATTACACTCATAAAAACAGCAACAATTTCTAAGTAAAAATATATGTGACCGAAATAATCAACATACAAGCTATGCTTAAAAGATTCAATTAGCAAACCTAGAAGACTGATGGGAACCTTTCAAAAAAAGAAGATGTAAGGTTTATGATCCTAAAAGTCAAGCGTTTGATTATTTTATAAAATAAAAGCACTGTTTGTTCCTTTTTGTGGAAGATGTGAATTCAATTCCTAGGCTTGCTAGTGTTGGAAAACATTTGGTTATGTGGATCCCAACATAGTGTGGTACCATGAAGGAGAGAAAAAAAGATTCAAAAGAAAGAAAGCAAAGACTGTCTACAAAATAAAATAAATCGTTTCATTTAAAATTTCATGAAAATTAGCAAATATCCAACAGACAGATCAATTGATTGACCTTACAATCTAAGGTTATCTTAAGCTTTGACTTCAGAGAATTGTGTTCATTGTATGTTCATATTTATTTTTTGTGTAGTTGTTTCTTAAGAAGTTTTTATTTGCACATGGTCCTATTAAATAAAAACCATTTTTACTCAGATCTATTTGAGCCATACATGGGATTCTCACAGGTACTACCACTTCGGATCAGAGTGGGCCAGGGAGTAATGCCAATGAAGGGGTACACCACACACCCAGAACTTTAAAACAGGAGCCTTACCATCATATGTTACATAACCAAAAAAAAAACCTTTTTGGTGGAGGCATGAAGGCCAGAGAAGATGATGCAATGGTTGTAATGTGACAAAAATAAGATGAGGATGTTTATATTTACTCAATCCCTCAGACATGGCCAGGATATGACACAAGGCTAATTTTTAAGCAGAGTAACACTTATCTGAATTCAAAATTTTCCTTTTCCTTGACTGGTTGCTTTACAAAGGCAAAAAAGTCAGGTCTATGCAACTATTTACACATATCAGAAAGGAGAAGAGATGGATTTATGCCTTTAAAAGCATCAGCAATGAAATGAAAAAATCTCATCACCAATTTGAAATTGGGCCTCTGATTACATTTCAAATGACTTTTAAACTAAGCATACCTCTAAAATGAGGATGTAGGTAAAAAAAATAATCCTTGAAATAACAAAATTACGGGCAATTTTCACCTCATTTTTCTATTTAATCTAAGACAAATCTAAAATCGACCCAGTACTCAGCTATTTTTAGTGACATACCCTAAAAGTTCTATCAGGTTTATTGTTTTGTTAATATCGATAAAGTGTCCAGTGAAAATGCAAAATTTGATGGTGCAGAGATCAAACATAAAAACTTGTTAAGTAAAACAACAGATGTTGGTTTTTGTTGGTTTCTGCCTTCTTGAATACATTGTCAAACAGCTGTTAACAGATGTCAGTTGAGTAGCAGTCTAAGAACAGACTTATTAATTCATTTATAAAGACAAACAAGTTTCTTGTCAAGCACATGAAATAAAAATAGTTACAGTAGACAATGTCCACAATTTCTCCTGATAAGACAACTTCTTCAAAAAAGGCCACCTTTTTATTCTTATTTGCACTTCTTTGATATTAAAAAAAATTGGACAAATATTTAGAAAAAGAATATGATAGACTAATAGCAGTCAAATTTCTACAACCTAACCTTGTTTATATTAATGCAAACGCATGTCAAATCACTGTAATGTTCTGGGTATGACACTGAACTGCATCTGGTGATCAAGTTTTAGTTCTGGAGCTCTAAAGAGTTTTGAGTCACCTCTTTGATGCTATAACTATCAGGCTTACTTTAACCTAGAAGTGCCATCAATGGGTCAAAAAGATCTGTTCGAGGTAATGAAAGATTGACCTGTTTAAAATAAGCGTAAAGATACATTTTGTACCATATGCAGACCATAAGAATTAAACTCATTTTGACATGAAACAACCTGACAAGTATTGACATGCAATAAAACCAATCAGCAAATCAGAGTATAATGTTGATAATGGTATCCCTCAGTCTCATGAGATCATGGATCTCTGCTCCTGCTGCAAGACTTCTCTATTCAGAGCAGTGATGTTGTTTAAGGAAACCATTATAGCTTAATGCCTGTGTCATTACTGGAGTTGAAGACAATGTTGGCCTGCCTTAGGGACTCCAACTCCAGATTTTAAATTTAGTGTTGTCCTTCTCCTAGACTTGTTGCAAACCAAAGTTATAGAATTTAGTTGGCCCAAGTAATTTTACTCATAAGTGAGAGTAAAAAGAAAAGACGGATTTATAACTTTCCCAATGCCAACACAGTGAAAAGCAAACAGTCTTATCCAGACTTTAAAATCAACACACCCGTTCCATTTTCCTGCCAATAACAATTACACCACTCACAGCTCCACCTATATGACAACATCAATGGTATTATAGCTAGAAAGTGTTCAGCGTTTAAATTTAGCAAATGCAAACCATTTCTGTACCAAACCAACCACTATGAAAAAGGGTGAGACTTAGATTTAGGCCAAGATATCATTATTCAATGCCAACCTTTCTGTGTGGCACAGGCCTAGTTTTGGAAAGTTAAAAAAAAACTCTCTTTCTCTATATATATATATATCTTTTACTGAAGAAATCTACATATTAACTGTCAAAAATTTAGTTATAAGTAGAACAAAGATTTGGATGAAATTTACCTAAGCTTTATTTAACTGATTTTGTTGTACACACTAACAATTATTTAAATAGTAACAGCAAGAATTCAATAATAAAAAAAATAGATAGAATTTTGAGTAATTATTGAGATAATCCCATTATTTCAAAATAACCCCAAAAGTAGTTCTCGTACTCTAAAATAATGTAGAGGCTTCAAAAAAGTTGGGACACATTTATGACTGTGTATAACAGTATGATTCCAACAAACATGACTAAATATCAACATAATAGTTAAATCTATGGTTTCTACAACATTATCAAAGAGATCTATCATATATATATATATATATATATATAAATTAAATTCTCATTGTCCTTGTATTATATGATACAACTGTAATCTAACAAAAACAAGCAACCTTATATATATATATATATATATACACACACACACACAACAAAGATGAAGATGATCCAAATAATGTGCTTCATATCAGAACTTCAAATAGCATTCAATATAGTTCATGATATATGCTTCTTGCTAGTTTTATGATGGGAGAATGTCTGTTTAAAGAACAAAACTGATGTACAGAAAAAATTCCTTCTAAACTGCAGGTGCCTCATTCTTTCACTCAGCTTTTTTCCGTTTGCATCTATTGGCCCATTTTTAGAACAAAAGATTTCATGTCACAAGAGCAAATCTCAGGATAAAATACGGTCAGAGATTAAGACAATCAAAACATATGTAGAACATGCATTTAATTACACTATTTAATACATTTTGTTCCTAAATATTATGTGTTATTTCTTATGTTGTAAAAGTATAGAAAATTACCATTATTCCCTACAAATTTTGCTTTTTTTTCTAGTTGAAGAAATTTAGAAATGAACTTATTTTCTCAGTAAAAATGGACAAATTTGCATATTTTTGTTTAGATAAAATCCTGAATAGTATGTGTTATTTCTTAATTGCTTATGCTGTGAAAGTTTAGAAAATAGCCAAATTTCGCTTTTGTGCCATGAAATAATGAAATTTAGAAATTGCTTTATTTTCTATAGAAAAACAGGCAAATTTGTAGATTTTTATAAAGTCTGAATAAAGCAACATATAAATTCGCATTTACCTGCATTTGTACTAAAATAATTAAAAAATGAACAAAAATATTTAAGTTCTAAAAAATTTTTTATCAGCTACTCAGCACTACCTGGAATATTCTAGAAAATGGGTAAATTTTAAAATGTTATTATCCGGATCACAAAAGCAAAGTTGGAAGAAAAAAATTATTTTTTTCTTTTTTATTTCTTTTAGGTATAAGCGATTGAGAATATTTTCTGGCCAGGAATCAGAAAAAAATTTTTTACATAATGTTATAAATAAAAAAAAAAAATTTGGGGGGGGTATAACAATTTAAATGATATTTAGAGAAAAAAGATGAATACTTTATGTAAAATATTTTTTTAATTTTTAAGACAATATTCATAATTGTTTTTCTTTTTTCATAGGAACTACTTTAATTATTCTGTGATCATAATTAGTTAAAAACTTGCCTTATTTACTGAAGTTTATACTGAAGTTCCTTTTGAAAGCCTAAATATGGCCAAAGATTACAATTAAAAATCATGGATTGAAATGGGTTCTTTTTTACTATAAATCTATTCATCTCATTTTTTATTGCAACAACAATGAATTATGTTTTTGTGAAGACTTATAAATTAATAAACATCTTTGAATGTTAAACATTTATGGACCTCTGATTGCCATTGCTTTTACTATGAAATATAAACACAGAACATGATTTTTAGAAAGAAATCTTGATGTTCCATACTCATCAAAAAAAGTCATGAAATTTTTAAAAGCCAGAGTTAAAAATATGCTCCAGCATTACATAAAAAATTTGGTGGTTATAGCCATAACAGCAGAGGAACCTATGCCATTTTGAAGTAAGAGTCTTGAAGTGCTTGTTTTTCAGTTTTTAACGTTGGTAACAGAATGTAGTTAAGAAGATAGTATCAGGTCATATGAATCTATTCAAATTTGACAAAAGGGAGATATGATTTCTGCAAAAAATGAAGTGAAAATCTGGCAGTACATGACAGACCTAGATAAGAAAAGGCAAGCAACTGTTTATCATTTATGGGTAAAGCCAAAAAATCTGCTTTAAATTATAAACTGGAGGATATAAATCATGAGAATAGAATAGACATTTTTATTGCTGCACTCAACAATTTATTTAATGAGTTCACAATTTGCCCATAACTAGTGTTTATGTAACATGGAGTAATCTCTGACCTGATCTACAAGAAGAGATGAGTTCATGCCATTCGCAAGCACATTATAGTGAATTAAATCCAAACAGTCAAAGCCAGAATTTAGTTTGATAATTCTATTTTCTATGTTAAGACTAACTAGCACCTCCATACCAAGACATTTATATGGTAGACAAAGTGCTAAACAAAAAACCCTTTTCTATCAGTGTAAGTTTTTTCCATTGTTAATTTCATTAGTATTTTTCTTTTAACATTTTTTTTTTACAATACTTCATCTAAAAAATGAAAGAAGCTATTAACACTACTAGTGTATAAAAGTAATAATGAATATGGTGCCAAGAGATTGATAGACAGTGTTAAAGATGAGTTATAGGTTTAAATTTCAGCTTGTGGAAATCAGTGGCTTAGTCAGGAAAGTAGATGTGCTAAACTGGACAAAAGGGAATATGAGTTTGAATCTAACCAAGAGATGATTCTTTATCAATTTTCTTAGAGCCAAACAGTTCCTTGCTTTTACTGGTGAGCTGAGTGCAAAAAAGCAAAAACAAAAAAATTTTTAATTTATGAAAGAAAATACTTGTCAGGGTTACAGTCATAGCAAATCTGTGATCATTCTACAATTGTTTTTTTTTTTTTTTTTTTTTTTTTTTTTTAATTCCTCTCTGGTTTTGAATTCAGAGTTTTCCTTTTTCAATACTATTTGCCCTACCAAGGCTAAAGAGCCCAGTCTGCCCTACTGTTTACTTATAGCTGAGGAAGAAGAGAAGGATTCATGCTTTCTCCAAGGGTATTAGCACAAAGTGAAACACAAACAACCTTATCCAGGACCTGAATATGGCTCATTGATTCTTTTTCCTACGATAATAACCGTTATATTGTTCAGGCTTCCTTTCATGTTATATTTGGGATTGATGAATTTGTTCTTTGAAATTCTGAAGTGAAGTATTGTTATTAATCCAAAAATCATATGAATTAGTATCCTTATCTTTATTATTTTGATTGCTATTGAGTTCAAACCCAAACAAATCGGTTACTTCGAACAGTGAGACATATTTAGCATAACCTTTATCATGATAGGAAATGGGAATAAGCAACCCAAGTTCAAATTATTGATGAAGCTGCCTTGGAAAAAGTATGAATCCATCAGTTCTCAGCTATGAGTAAATAGTAGGACAGACAGGGTTCTTTAACCTCAGTAAGGCAACCAATCTAGGAAAAAGAAAACTGAATTCAAACCAGCTATACTCTGCTTAAAAATTGACCTTGTGTTACATCCTACTTGTAGCGGAGGGGGGTGTAAATACATACTTAGATCAGTGAAAAAATGAAAATTTAACAAAAAAATTCTGGACACAGCAGAAACCTAAAAAAAGGCGGGAAAGTGAAGTGGCTAAAATGTGATCAAAACAACAAAGATGAGGATGCTAACTTGAATAATTCATTGAATAATAAATTGTTGCTTCTTTTTTCATTTTTTTCAGGTTTTTAAAAATTCTTTTTGTGAGATGAATGACTAAAGTAGTACAATGAATTCATATAGAAAAAGCGCAAACACATTTCCCATGGCCTAAGCAAACTGGTATAAGTAATGAATGATCAAAGGCTGTTTCTTACCATTAACATAAGAAGGACAGACAAGAAGCAAATAACCAGGAATAGTCACAGACTTGTGAGAGACTCAACACAAGTCTGACACATTCTTGTTCTGATAACTACACCCACACTCATAGAATTACAAAACCAAAACTGTTTTTTTTAATTCAAAGCAAGGACACTTTTACATGTAAAAAAGACAACTTTATATCTACTAGAAATTTAAAGCATATACCTAATTTTTAAAAGCTGTTTGTTCTTAAAAAGCAATATATAGCAGCAAGGTTACATAGCAACACCCGGATAAAAATAACTTCTTATACTTATTAACACATTTCTAATTTTATCAAATCAGATCCACATTAATATCACCAACAATTAAACCTGTAAACAAAAGGAAAAATTAGAAGAGACATCTATTTTGGTTAAACCTGCTATTTCAATAGCACAGCTGTTTTCCTTGATATTGTTACTGTAGATAATCAAAGTGTTTTGAACTTTTTTAAAGTTTAATTTTACACAATGATTAAAAAAAAATTATCATAGGTCAGTCTAATTGTTGGCAAGGTGGGTTAGTTGACCATTGATAATGAGTTCAATTCTCATTGGGTGCCTCATACTTCAGGCTTTGTGTTAAACTAAGCTAAACTTAGTAAATGAAAATCTTCTCTCTTATATCGATATGAATTTAGAAAATAAAGTTCTATCTTAAGGCAGTAGATTGACAATTCTGGATTTATGGCCAATTCTAAATTGGTTTATTTGGTAAATAGCACCCTTTTGGATTATCTGATTGATTTGATTCATTTTATGATTATATAGTTATAATCACAATTATTTATATTTTCAACAATCTATTGCAATCACCTTTTTTTCGATTTGTCTTTGATAATAATCATTCATCTGCACACAGTATTCCAACCAAATACAAATAATCTGCAGTTATTTGGTTTCAAGTATTCCAATACAAATAATTTTTAAAAATCTAACTTATAGATGCGACTCTAACAGGTATAATTAGACATGGAAGTAATGCTAAAGAAGGGCTACTCCACACTCCTCAGAGCATCCAGAACTGGAGTCTCACCACTGGATGCAGTTTAACATCATACTCAAGACACCCATTTTTTGATGGGGGGACCTAACCATTCTACAGGAGAGATAGCATATTCTAAGTCCTATTGACAGGGTGTGATAAGTTGGTAAGGCTCCTTATTCATTATACTGATCTGCATTAAAAATTCTTTTACCTTTGATATGATCACCATTTTATGCTGAATTAAAAAATACTATTCATTGTGTTAAGTCAAGTTTGGTTTTTAAGATGTGCTTGAATACTTCACATGTTGTACACAGTAATAACCTTTATTCAAAAGCCTGTGGATTCTACTTGTTACAGCTGATTGTGGATGCCTGATGTTAGTATAGCATATAATGTTGTATGTGTAACTAACTACAGTGTACCACCCTATTCATTAACACCCACATACCTAGAGGAGGTGAAGCTTAAAATGATTTTAATGAACTGTGTCAAGTGTCAATAATGAGTTGAGGGCTGATTTAATTTTTTCTCTTTTCAGCTTGACATTTGTATTCCTGTAAGAATTATTGTGGTAGATTCTGTTATATCTGTGGTATCTGTCATCTTAACCATCAAGCAAAAATCACTGACTTTATAAAGGTAGCATATCGTGATTATTTTAGAGTCAAACAAGGAGATCAGGATAAGCCATTTGTTCCCCACATTTGCTGTAAAATGTGTGAAGAACTTGAGGGATTAGAGGAATGGTAAAAAAAAGAGTATGTCATTTGCCTATTCCAATGGTCAGGAGGGATGAAAAAGATCACATTACGGATTGCTATTTCTGCATGATAAATCTAAAAGAAATAAATCGAAAGAACTAGTACCATATCTAATACCCCAATGTTTCTTCTGCTATAAAACCAATTCCTTATGGCCCAGACCTTCTGAGCCAGATGCTAATATGGAATATAGTTCTAATTCTGAACATAGTGATATGATTGTTGTAGTTGGGGATGACACATACAAGCCAGAAGAGGATGACCAAGCAGAACTCAACAACCTGACATGAGACCTGAACCTTTCAAAGGAGTCTGCTCAGCTGCTGGGTTCATGTCTCAGAGAAACATCTGTTAGCCCTAGGAATAATGTTCAACTGGTATTGAAACCATGAAAGAGAATTTCATATTCCAGGATAAGTCATCATTGGTTTATTGCAACAACATTGCTGGATTGATCAATGCTACGGAATAGAGACTTTTTTTTTTGACTAATCCAGCAGAAGTCTCAAAGCATTTCTTCTACATAATGGGAATAGTTTTTCATTTATCTTAATTGGCATTCAGTAACAGCAGCATGGATAATTTATTGTTTGCCGTTAACTACTAGGAGCACAAATGGTTGATCTGTACAGATCTTAAAGTGGTTGGACTGGTTCTAGGACTCCAAAATGGGTACACCATGTATTCTTGGATATTCTGGGACAGCCGGGCTCATGACCAACATTATGTCAGACAAGAGTGGCCATTAAGACAATGGTTAAAACCTGTCTTGCATAATGTTCAGTCTTACCCTCTTGTTGAACCAAACAAAATACTGCTTCCACCCTTACATATCAAGTTAGGAGTCATAAAGAACTTTGAGAAGGTAATGGACAGGGAAAGTAGCAAGTTTGCTTTTCTCCAGAAGTTCCCATGAATAAGCATGAAGAAACTCAAGGCTGGTATATTTAACAGCCCTCAAATAAGAGAACTCATGAAGGACCCAATGTTTAATGAAACACTGAGCGAAGCTGAACTGTCCACCAGGAATAGCTTCTTTTGTGTATTTTTTCAGTTTACTATGGCACAATGTGAACTTTTTGTGAATATATCAGTCTTAAAGTTAGCATTATTTTTTTTAATTCAACAGGAAAATAGTTATATACATTTCAAGTAAGAGTTTGTATCTGAAAAATTTGATCTGATTAGAAAAAATGAGTATGATCTTAAGATTCAGTGTAAAACTGCCTTAAAATCTGCAATTATATATTCAACCTTGAAAACATCGCAAACCAGTGTTATACATTTGAAAAAAAAAGATAAATTTAGATAACCAAAAGTCAATATCTGTTGAAAAACAATGTAGATGAAAATTTTAAGAAAATCTGTAAAGAAAATTTAGCATTAAATTTGATAACAAAAAGTGAGAAACAAAAGGAGAGGAAAAATCTGCCCCCCCCCCCAATGTGAACTCCATGCTCCCAAAACTAACCTGGCCATCGTTCTGTACAAGCAGTGATTGGACATCTTCATCTTCGATATCACTAATTTGATAAAACATTTGGCGAAATGGTGGCAAAACATCAGCTCGAAATTTGTAGGTGCTCTGAAAAAAGTCCAAAAAATAAAAAGTAGTGAATAAGTATTTTTGTTTTTTAAATGAGGCAAAAAGAAAAGTAAATATTGTAAAAAAGAGAATGAAAAAGGGATTTACTGATTGTTGAGAGGAGAACAAATAGATTCATACCTTTCATTAGTAAGAATGAAATGTAAACAGCCTTCCCCAGGATTTGAACTTGGGTCACCAATTCCATTTCCTAGGATGATAACCATTATGCTAATTGTACTTTCTGGTATAATGTTAACAAGGTAGGCTAGTAGACCATTGTTAGTGAATTTGTTTCTCACTGGGTGGCCCATATTTCTAGTCTAGTACCAAACTAAGCTGAGCTGAATACATGACAACCTTATGATTCATTTGGATACAACAAAGTACAAGTATCATATGATAATTGGAGGAATCAAAGGAATTGAATTGCACAGTTATTATGAAATAAGCAATGAAAAAGTTTATGTTTAATGGCATTATCAACCCTTATGGGGTTTTAATGCAAAATTCTGCTTTGTAGTATATATATATATATATGATTTGTAAGTGAGTAATTTGTAGGTAGATATTTTGGTTTTTAAATGAATTGCTAGAATGCAAGACAGAGATTACAAGACAATTTAGTTTTACAAGTTTTTTTTTTTAAATGTCTTATTTTGTAGATGTATCTAATAAAGGTATATTTTAGATATCTAATTTTTAATTTTTGGTATGATTTTATTTCTCTCAAAAAGAATAAAATGCTATCTACCATGACATTTTCAAATAGATCTTTCATATTATTTATACTGAAAAAGTGTTTTTTAATGAGAGCAAAAACACTACATTCAATGAGAAAGTGTTTAACAGTGTGTAAGTCTTGTATGACCAATATGCAAATGGGTTAGTGTTATTTCTTCTCATGATTTTCTACACACCAGTTTCCATTCTCTTAGTGTTGGCTTTATTGATGATAGCTTGTTCAGTGGATTACTATTCCAACATTGTTACAATTTTTGCTTGATGAATCTTTTCATTTGGTTCTCTAAGTGTGTGTATATAAGACCTTAAAGTTTGGGTCAATTTCTTTATTCATGACATATTTTGCAGCTAAATTGGTTTTGTCATTTCCTCTTATTCCAACATGACTTGGGATACAATACATCACAATCTCTTTTGACTTGGATATTGAATTCAGTTTACATAGTAGCTTGACTATTTATGGATTATCAAGTGTTTTGTTTTCTGGCACAAGTAGAACTGATAATGAATCAGAAAATAAAAATTTCCTTTTTGTATTTATTGAGATAATGTAGAGTGCTAGATCCAAAAAACGAAAAAAGAGAGGGAGGAAAAATAGATCAACATTTAAAGTAAAAGACTGAAAGTAAACTTTTTAATATTTACAGTAAAATACAAAGTTTTATTTCATTTTTTTTAAATAGACAATTGAAAAGCAGGTTTACATGCAATATGCAAAAGAAAAAAAAAATGTCATAACTGATTTTTGGTTCGAAAATTTTCCACTAGATATCTATTCTATATGGTTAAAGATAAATGGTTTGGTTGATTCTTTAATAGTATATCAACTCCCAATGGGTCATTAAATGTTGAAATTTGATTCATTTGTAAATGCTTAATTGTAATAACTATATTTTCATTGTTCTACTGTTTTTCTTTAATTGCATTTTTTGTCTATAATCATCTATTTGCACACATTTGTATAGTTCTAAAAGCTATTAGAGTCACAATGAAATAAAAACATTTTTAAGTCACAGTAGAATTAAGAGATTTTTGAAGACTAACCAAAATATGGAGGAAGATGATGTTGTATTGAGTTTTTTTTCTTAAAATTAATTTTATTTTCAAATTGTTCTTTTATTTACTTAAGAGGAAGGATTCTCTAGAAACAAAAGCCCTGCTTCAGCCTGCAAAATCATACAAAATAGTTACACAATATTGTTAAGATATTGTGTGTTAATAAAGTTTACAAATACACGCACATATTAAAATTTTCTTTGTGTGTGTGTGTGTGTGTGTGAGAGAGTGTATGCAGCCCAGCAGAAATATCACATTATACTAATACAATTAAAATGTGCTAAGAGAAAGTAATTTCAGAGTTAATTTGCAATTGAATAATAATTTTGTAAGGTCTGTGTCCACACTGTGTCTTTAATTATCCAAATCTTTGATATAATGAACATAACTATGAAATATTAATTAGAGCCATTCATTATTTGCTAAATAGAAGCATCAATGTCATGGATCAATATTACAATCTTTCTTGCTTTCTTGTGTGTGTGTGTGTGCACACATGTATTTGAGATTGTAGAGGACATTTAAAGAAATACAATGGTAGAGCTTCACATCAAAATAAAAGGAATAAAAAAAACTTTCAGAGGTGCTTCAATCAGTGGAAAACTCACGGGAATAAGAGTGTTTAATGCCAAGATGACAACTGCGAAGAAAATTAATATTACATTCATAGTTCATGTCTGTCTGATATGGCTTAAGTCTCAATGCTTTTTAAACATACTTTGTAAATATATCATATAACTTAATGAAAATTTTACTAACACATGATAAAAAAATGCAAAAATATGCACACACACACACACACATTATTATTAAATCATATGAATAATATTAATAATAATCATATGATTATATTAATCATATGATTGCATAATAATAATCATATAACAAGTTTGGAACCTCCCTTCTCAGTGTAGAATAATTGTAGCCTTAAGTAAAGCTGAAAGTGATAGAGAAATAGGTGTGACATAATAATCAATAATTATCTTTTACCAAATCATCCTAATGTATTAAAGTATTGCATTTACACAATTAATGGATCAGTGGTTAAGAACTCAGCAAAGATTCTCCTTCAAATAGTCAGGTGGATGAGTCATAAAATAAAAAACAAACACCTAAGACCTAAATAAATCTAGAGTAGAGGAGATCTATGTTGTATATGAATATTCACTGAAGTTTAGAGTTCTTTCAATTTGCTATGTTGTGTTTGAAGTAATCTGAGAAGAATGATGTTCAGAGCATCAACAAAAAACATGTGAGATGACATTAGAGAACCACCACAAATAATAAAAAGGGATTTGTTTCTGACTACAAACCTATTTCTTTATCCTGATAAACCCTTGTATTTCAGTGAAAATAAAGGTTACTGGATTAAGGGCTTACCAAACAATGAACAATCAGCAAACAGAAATAGACTGACAGAATCTGTATAATGTGTGTGTATATATATATATATATATATATATATACACACATATTGTTTTTGAGAACTTGTTTGAAAAAAAAAATCACTTAATGCTCTAAAATCAAAATAAAGCCAGGATAAAAAGTTAGCAAATGCAATCAAGTGAAGTTATTTTTAAGTAATTATAATGCAAATAATGATGTTATATATATATATATATATATATATATATAAATCAAAGAAAGAAAGAAAATTTTTTGCATAAAAATATACTTCATACTATCATAACAGAGTATATATAAAACCTAAAAATATTAAAATTCTGTTACTTGAAGTGGAGTACACCATTAACTACTGGGAATTATGATATTTCTCTGAGTTGATTTTATGTTCCACATGAAACTTCAGGTTACAGACTTCAAGAGTTCATGATTTATATATATATATATATTCACTTTTTATCATTGTCCCACCAGCTTTTTTCCTAGAGGTTTCAGTCCTTTCTGAAATACATGTGGAGTAATGAAAGACTATGGTATATTGACAGAGTTAAAGATGAGAATTTTCCTCACTAGACTAGCTGTCTTACTAAGGCCAGACAGTTCAGTGTATCCTACTATTTACTCAGAGTAGAAAGGTGATATATTTGTGCCATTCCCAGGGGCATTAATGCAAAGTGAATACAAACACCCAGGGGCAGAATTTAAACTTGGCTTTTATATTACCTGTTTCTTGTTAAACTGCCATAACCCTCAGACTCACACACACACACACACATATATATATATATATATATATATATATATATATATATATATATATATATATATATATACACACACACACACACACACACACACACGTAATAGAAAAGACTAAAGATATTCATAAAGAGCAAGTTCTCAGCATCTTTTTATTTTGAAACTCGAGACAAAATATGCAGTTAAAAATTATATATGTGTATGTACTGAAGATTGGTGTAGTTTATTTGTTTAATGGCATATCAACCCCTTATGGGTTATTTAATAACAAAATTTGATTAATTCCAATCCAATCCTATTAATAAAACAGATCTATTTGACACATAGATGGGACCTTATAGGTACTATCTCTTCAAGTCAGCATGGAACTGGGAGTATTGGAGATAAAGGAGTACTCCAAACTCTCTAGAGGTGTAACCACACCACCAGATGCTATTTAGTGTTGTGGTGAGGACCTTATATCTTTGCATGGAATACAGTTAGCATATTTTAAGCTTTGCCAACAAGGCTTGTTGAAGCTTGAATAAAAACACACACACACACACATATATAATTACATACACATGCACTATTTCCAAATAGCATAGTTTCCATAAAAAATGATAGGTATATGGATCAGCACTTCTGTCAAGGATCAGAGTGTAACATCTGCATTAGACCAGAGCATCATTCCCTGATATTTCTGTGAATTCCTGCTTTTTATGTAAAAGGATTGCATTGGTTATTATCATAAGAAATGGTTCTGAAAAGCCAAGTTCAAATTTTGGATCTGAATGTTTGCCTTTCACTTCATGCTAAAACATTTGGGAAAGGTATGAATCCATCTCTTCTCCTAAGCAAACTGTAGTTAAATAGTAGGGCAGAATGGGTTCTCTTGCTTATTATGAAGGCAAACCAGTCTAGAAGGAAAAGCTTTGAACTCAAACCCAGTGGGCGTGTGGGGCTAGCAATCCCACTACATAACTGTAGCATTATGTGACCCCCCCTCTCTACAAAGAGTCTACAGTAGGGCTTCTCAAACTTTTTGTTTGATGTACTCTTTGTAAGAAAATTTAATTTTTATTTACTCCCACATAAGTTGAATTAGATTATAAAACATTACTAATTATCCAGTGTTTAGTATAATTTACACGAGAAAAGAATTTGCAAATGTATCTTTAATTATTGAATTATTTTTTAATGGGTTGAGTGAGCACTGAGGAGATAATGGGTACAGGTTTGTCAGTCTGAGCCAAAAATCACAAAAACACAAAAAATCCATCATATTCTCAGACTCTCTCTCTGTCCTATTATCATTAAGCAATAAAAAAAAAAACTAGAGCGCCCACTTCTTATCAAACTTCTTTGCAGACTACACTCAACATCAAACAAAGAAATCGTTTTTTGCTGGATTCCAAGCCACATTGGGGTGAGAGGAAATGATAGAGCAGACACGGCAGCAAAATCGGCTTTAGACTTGACCCCCGACAAGTATAACATCCCATACACCGATCTGAAACCTAAAATAAATAATTTCTTCAATAAAAGATGGCAACAACGCTGGAATAGAAATACCAATAATAAACTATTCCAGGTTAAACCCTTTTTGGGAGAATGGTGCCCAGCCTTCCAAAAATCCCCAAAAGAACAAGTAACAATAACGCGATAGCGTATTGGTCACAGCAGACTTATGCACTCTTTTATACTCAAGCAAGAAAAGCAACCAGAGAGCTCGACATACCAAATGCCCTGCACAATCAAACACGTTCTCCTTGAGTGTAAAGTTTTTAATGACACCAGAAAGTGCTATTTCCACACAAATACCATGAAGGACTTATTTGAGAATGTCCATATGAATAATGTTTTGTCGTTCTTGAAAGAGATCGGGTTATACCAGAAAATATAGACTTGCTTACAATCCTGAAAATACAACAAACTAATCAAATGAAAGCAAATTATTGCTGAATAGAAATACCATTATGTTTGTGTTAGTAGAAATAGTAGCGAGAAATGATTAAAAAAAACAAAAAAACTATCATCACTAAATAAACTAATGTCATATAGAAATACTTGAAAATACTTACTCATATGCAAGTAAATGAGTTGTTTGGTTTTAGTATGGTATCATTAAATTATGTGTTTACAAACCATACGTATGTATAAATAGGCTTTGGCATTAAATAACCTATAGAGGTTGATATGCCATTAAACCCAACCAACCAATCAAAAATCACCAAGTTCTTTGTTCAAAGTGCTTTTCTGTTTGCTTAGTAAATAATGCACATGGCTGAATCGTTTCCACCATATACAAACTTGGAAAAGCTAGAAGAATGGGTTTAACAGTTGCACAAATTTTGAGATATTTTGCAACAGTTTTTTTTGTTCATCCAGTAATATCCAATTCTTTTAAATGTGTTAATGGACTTTGTTTCTAGATTAAAAGTCATTTCAATAAATTCTTCTTTAAAATATTGTCTAAATTTGCATTTTTCACTTCAACATTGTTCCTTCATTTAAATGTCTTGTATGTTTTAAATCAACCATATGTGAACAGGATCACTAGCAGCCATCACACCCAATCAGACAATCTGTGAGGTGTATAATCTCTGGCAAGAAGTGTACATGATCCAGTAATTTTTGTTCTCTTGTCATAAAAGAACTTATGAATGCAAACTAAGAAATTCACTCCTCTGTGGACCCCTATGTTTTTATTCACACTGCCAAAATGATCTATATGGACACTTTAAGCAGCCCTGGTCTACAGGATCTAAGTTAATCCAAAAGGGCAGAAAATGCAAAATAAAAGGAGGTAAAAAAACACAAATAATGATATAAAAAGAAAAAGGTATAAAAAGAGAAAACAAAAGTATTAAACCATATAAATAAGAAGCCATGAAATGTGAATAAGAGTGACCTTAAATGTCAAAGTCACATATAGGTGATAAGTTTCAGCGGACTTCTGAAAGAAAATTAAGCAGGGGTTCAGATGTCAAATATGATATCCATATCTATTTATATAAAGAGCCAATACTCAGTTTACTGTGAATTAGCTAAGTTATTTAAATGAATGATTTTAATCTGATTGCTTTCAGAACAATGAATAAAGGCATTTTTTGTTATCTCAAGAACAAATTAAGGATAACAGGTTATTTTAGATTTGCATAAGGAAAAACTATATATATATATATATATATATATATATATACACACACACGTGTGTGTGTGCACGCATGCATGCACATGTAAACACAGTAAAAATAAATACACCTCTAGTAAGTTCTTTTCAACAAAACATTGATTTTTATCTCAGCTAAAGATAATAGGATTTTATTACTTCTGGTGGGGAATGGCATAATCAATACTAATATATTTAGGGACCATTTATTACTTCTGGTGGGGAATGATACAATCAAGACTAATATCTTTAGGGACCATTTATTACTAAACTGTACAGACTTGAGACATTGTAAAAAAAAAAAAAATGAGCATCCAGTTGATAGGGCTTGGAATATGCTGACTGTATCCTCTGCAGTGGCTAAGACTACTCCAAAAGGGGTATACTGGGTATGACACTAAATGGCATCTAGTGATGAGGCTTCAGTTCAGGAGATCTGAGGAGTATGGAGTCACTTCCTTAATGTCATTACTCCCAGATCCACTCTGATCCTTAGTATCTGATAAGGTCATATTTATGGGTCAAATAGATCTGTTTGAAAATTTTTGGTATTGGAAAGGAAAATTTGATGACATAACTGTAAATTATTTGTATTGAGAATAGTAGCATGTTTCTAAGGATTATCATAGAAACCATATAAATGTGTGCAAACAAACTTTTGAACAACTACAGAAAAAACTTATTAACTCTTTTTTTGCAAGCTTTTTTAAACTGGAGTCTCATAGACAGCAAGTCTTGTAAGATCTTCAGAGCTCTTCTAAATATCCTTGCTGAGTTTAGTAGTGCTGTGGTCTGGATGGTCTCACTTCGATTTTTCTTTTAAATTCTTGAAGACTGTTACATGGGCACCAACTAGAATTACAACCACCATTATCTTCATATTCAACTTGTGTTTTTGGGTTTTTTTTTACTTTCATTCTATGATTCGCTGGAATGGCAAAATCCACTCAATGACAAGTGTTTTTCTTATGGTTAATTAACACTAGATCTCACCTTCAGGCTGGGGTTAGGTGATACATTTTTATTTCGATGTCCCAGAGATTTTTGTACATCTCATTTTCTAGGGTATATTCTAGTGTGTACATATACCATTTGTCAATATGTCAAATTTCAATCTCTTGCACAATTCCCAGTGGGATCAATTCCCCAGTCAGTTGTGCCAGCTCCAGTATCCTGTCTTTGCCTGAAATTGCAGCATTCACTTATGTGATTAACTGTCTCATCTTTGATGAGATTTCTGCAGTTTTCTTGTTCTTCTGTGGCACTTCTTTTTTCATTTTTTTTTCATTTCAATTTGTCTAATATTTGTAGTTTTCTTTTTTCTCTAAGTGTCCTGATATTTTTATGATTGGGCAGTTCTATTCCTTTCATGGCTTCTCTTCTCCTCTTTTTCATTATTAGCATGACATACTTTTTTATACCAAATTTCATAGTTTGTATTTAGGTTCCAATTCTTTTTATATTCTTGGCAAAAATCTTAATATCATCCATGTACATGAGGAATTTTAAGCGGTGTAATGATGACAATTATCACTGGGTGTCTCATACTTCTGGCCTTATTCTAAACTTGATAAATGAGTATAGATTCCTTGCTTTTTTAACAATTCACAGATACACTATTAGTGAGAATTTTTTGAAGAATAATCTATGAAACCTGAAACATCATTTAAACAATTCGTAACTAGATTTTTATAAAGATGGTTGGTTGGTTGGATTTTATGACATATCAACCTTTGCAGGTTATTTAATGCCAAATTCTTTTTAATACAGTTATATGGTATCAAGTATTCCTATTTAATAGAAATAATTTGAAAAGATGTAAGGTTTCAAGTATTCCTATTCAATACTAATAATTATATAGTTTCAAGTATTTATTTCTATTTGATAATAGTCATTTGTTTGCCCTCAGTTCTATGGTTCTCTAAGCCTTCAAATAGGGTGTTTTAGGTTTGACATTTTTGCTCAGTGTAGATTTCTCTAAATTAGACCCATAAATAACAAAATATACTTAACCAATAGCTCTCCATAAACTGTAGAAACATCTTTAAGAAAGATCTTTTGTTAGTTAATGAATTAATGAAACAGTTTCATGAAATCAACAGGTCAGGTGCCCCAGACCTCCTGGTGCTCCTTAAAAAAAAAAAAAAAAAAAAAAAAAAAAAAGAAAGTACAACGTATAAGGAATGAACCACATCTGATTATCATATTGAGTAGGCCTGTCAACAGGTCAGCTACTCTTGTGATCAATGATGTCTGTACTTTGAAGATAAACCTTTCTGACTAATTTAGTTTATTTTCAGAATGGTGAACTTGGTATGTTAATCACCAAGTTTATTCGTAACATGGAAGTTAATAAGAACAGTAAATGTATATCTGACTTAACTTAGCATTATAGAAAAAAGAAAAAGATACAGCCTGACATAAATAGTGAAAAAAAAATACTTTGTTAAATTAAATCAGTTATTTACAACAAACATTCACTAGCCACAACTACTAGAGTGAAAAATTCAAACTTCACATCTTCAATTTCTGTCTTCACCAAACTAGGTATACCAGGGGATTTATTAAAGTAAACCAAGTGAAAACATAAAATGAAGACCTACTTAAATCATTTTAAAATAAAAATAAGCATATACAAAATCTGTTCACTTTTTATGACTGATTGATTTCAATGGCATTTCAACCTGTCTAGGATTATTTTATGTCAAGAGGTTTGGTTTTATGCCATACCAACCATTCTAGGTTATTTAATGCCAAATCTTGTTCATACATACATATTAGATATATATATATATATAGGAAGAAATGAGTTGAATCTACCTTTTCTATGTACATTAAATATGTGGTGCTGTCAATAAGTTTCCATACTTTTTTTTAAAATTGTCATAGACACTTAAAAATTCAGTATGTTATTGCTATACATCTTATGAGAAGACTGACCAATTTTTATGATTTCAGGTTCAAACCAACAGCTACAGCAGCAATTAAAGCCTGATTGTCACAGATGGTGAATTTCAAAAATGCAATCTGGATGTGAGGAAGAATGATATGCAATAAAATTCTGTTTTAAACTTGGCAAAAATACCATAGAAACGTATGGAATGCTTCAGACTGCTTTTCGACCATCTTGCATGAATTGAGCATCAGTTTTTAGTGGCATAAGAGATTCAAGGAGGGCAGGGAGTCTGTGAGGGATGATGAGAGTTGTGGGAGGAGTAAGGAAGTCAATACACTAGAGTTGATTGGCCGAAGGGTTAGGGTTAGTATGTTGAGGTTTTAAGGGAGTTCAGGAAGAGATTCCTTGGGAAGAGGCCAGCACTCTTCAAATCGGGTCAGTGGCATTTCCAGCAGGACAATGCACCAGTCCACAACTCCATCCTTGTCACAGACTATTTGACCAAGATAGGCATCAAGATAGTTCGTCACCCTCTCTATAGTCCAGACATTGCTCCCTGTGACTTTAGCTTATTCCCTAAGCTGAGAGGCTGTTGTTATGAGACAATTGAGGAGATGAAAGAGGCTGTGACGAAGGTCATTGACCCGCTCACACAAGAGGACTTCGATGGGGCCTTCCAGAAGTTGTTGGAATGGTAGAACAAGTGCATTGCAGCCGGAGGAGATTACTTCGAAGGGGACTAGAGTTTCATGTGTGTACTATCAATAAAAGTGTCCATACGAAAAATTCTGGAAACTTATTTAATGATCCTCGTATATATGATTTGTTTAACACGTTTTTTTGTTCATTTTTTTTTTTTTTTTTGCACACAGATACACATTTCAAGCATTGCTATTTAATATGAATGATTTTATTTACCATTAATAATTTGTTTGTACATAGTTAAATGGTTTCAAGTATTGTTATGTAACAGTCATAATCTAACATCAGTTATTTGTTTGCATACATTCAAATAGAAATACATGATGTGTAAGAGATTAGTTTGTCAGTAATTTCATTTTTAAATGAATTAGAACTAATTTGTGTATACACTAGTATTGCTATTGTTTCTCCATAGTTAAATGGTTTCAATTATTGCTATCTATCACTTATAATTCTATTCATTAAATATATGAATATAATTACGGAGGAATTAAAACAATGCCCATATATCATGCAAACAATTACACATTACTTCAAATAAAAGAAAAAACTTCATAGATAAATTCAAGCTCAAGGTGAATAAAATAAACTATACACATACAGAAACATACATATTTTTTATATATATATATATATATATATATATATACATACACACAAAATTAATACTAAAAAGTAATTGCCAGTCAAATTTTAAACCACATTATTTCAGAAGAAAAGCTTCATAGAAATAATCAAGCTCAAACCACACACACAGAGAAACAAATACACACACAGAGTTAAAAGCCAAAAAGTAATTGTTAGTTGAATTCAGAAAGGATAGCTGAAACACTGAATCAATGCTGTTTAGTGACAGTTTCTCACCTATGTAATCATCAGACTTATATATTATTGTCAATAAGTCATGGAGAAGTGACTACTTTTCTGAACTGCAATGCCATAGCGAATTCAAACTTCAGTCTTGCTATTATGTTCACTTTCAGAATAATACCCTTGGGAAAGGCATGATCTTCCTTATCCTTCCTCCCAGCTAAATCAAATAGTACCACAACAGTTCTTCTGAAAGAATGACTTTGTTATTAAATAAACTATGAATATTGATATGCTATTGAATAAAGTAGTGGTTTTGAAAGTGGGCAGTACCCCCCCCGGGGGGCAATATGAACTTTCATTGGGGTGCTGGCGAGTAAACAGTCGAATGGGGGCGTTGAAATTGTGAAGGGGGTGTTGGAGCAATTACAGTAAAATGTGATATTGGTGTTGGTAGAAAGGCCGGAAAAACAGGGCGATTTAATTAAGCGTCCCCCAGTTACTGCGACTAGAGATATGTGTCACGTCTGTATCGAGAACTCTCTTCGTAAGGGACAATTTTCCCCTGGTCACCGCTTTCCCCTTTGTTTACTTCCTGTTTTCTCACTGCGACATTAAACTTTCTGCCCCTTTTTAACTCCATTACTTTCATTTCTCATTTCTTCTCCCCTTCTTAATTTCTCTTTTGGGTTGCCTTAAGCTCTGCTCTTGGGAGTTTATCCTCTCTTTATTAATTAATCCCAAACTCTTGGCATCGTGAAAGCTAAGAGACTTATTCTTCTCGGCGGGACTTTCAACCATTCCACCAAACATTTTTCTTCCCGACAACATGCATTCTTTCCTTCTCGCTTCAGTCACCCCTTCAACATGACTCTGGTATGTTTCATTTGCCTTATCTCACCATGTTTACTTCCTACTTGTTGCCTTCAATTTAAATATTATCAGAATATTATTCCTATTTGCCATGCTACTTGTCTCGCTTTTACCTGCTTTATTAATTCTACTTGTTACGATCACCTTACTTTCCCACCCTTCCTCTCTTTCTTCTTTGCCTTTCTCTTTCTCCCCTGAAATTTCTACTTATTTCTTCCCCTTCATCGCAGTGAAAACTTCTTTGTTTTTATTTTTTCTTTCAGAAATTTACCTGTCTCACGTTGGAATAAATTTCTCTTTCATAATTTTGGAATTAGTTAGTGTTCCTTTATGTATGAGTCCAAGTTTATTCTGGCTAAGCAAGATGTTTATTAACATTTGGCGAGGGCAGCATACATACATGGCAACCCCAGGAGCATCGAAAAAGAAGTATAGGCAATACCCTGTGGAGTACTTGAAGTATGGATTTATACAATCCACAACAACCCATGTGCTTGGTTTGTGAGAAAAACTTTTCTAATGGAGCAATGAAGCCGTCTAGGCTCCTTGAACATTTAGAGAAGATTCATCCCGATAAATCTGATAAAACACTGGCATTCTTTCATTCTCTTCGAGATCAATTTTTGAAGCAAAAAACAATGAATATGTTTACTTTCTCATCGAAAAATTCAGATGACGATCTGAAGGCTTCTTACAACATTTCTTTGCTGATAGCGAAAGCTGGCAAGCCCCACACTATTGGAAAAGAACTGATTCTGCCTGCAGTTAAAGAGGTTATTAAAACAGTCTTGCACAAATCTCCTGAACAAGTCATAAAATCGATTCCTTTCAGTGACAACTGAGTTCAATGAAGAGAAGACAAAATGGCTGAAAACGTCGAAGAGACCTACAGCAAGATGTTGATGACAACTGAGTTCAGTTTGCAATTGGATGAATCCATTCTTCCGGGAAATCAATCGTTACTTCTTGCATATGTACGCTTCATCAAGAATGGGTCACTGTTTCAAGAATTATTGTTTGCACATCTCCTGGAAACAGATACCAAAGGAGAATCAGTGTATCGAGCTGTGGAGAACTATTTCCAGAAAAAAAGCATTCCACTTACAAACATCATTTCATGTGCTACAGATGGTGCCCTGTCCATGGTTGGTCGCCACTGTGGATTTCTAAGTTATTTGAAAAAAGCTGTTCCGAAAGTCCTCACAGTTCACTGTGTGATTCATCGACAACACTTAGTGGCAAAGAATTTGAGTGAGAAGCTACATGAACCCTTATCGATTGTGATTACTGCAGTCAACAAAATCAAAGCGAATGCTCTCAATTCTCGACTGTTCCATCAGTTGTGTATTGAAAATGACGAAGATTTTCAATGCCTGCTTCTTCATACAGAAGTTAGGTGGTTGTCAAAAGGTAACTGTTTAAAAAGGTTTTACACACTGTTTAACAGTGTTCTGGATTTTTTTCAAGAATCCAACCCTGAGCTTTACGACAAACTGAAATCGAGTAAGACAGATATTGTTTACCTCACTGAAATGTTTTCCAAATTTAATGAAGTGAATTTGCAGCTGCAAGGTGATGAGATTTCATTAATCAAAGCCAAGTCCGCCTTCTCAGCATTCCTCTCAAAATTACAGCTCTATAGCAGGAACCTTGGATGCCATGTATTCTGTCAGTTTCCTTGTTTGTCTTGGAGAAGAAAACAGGAGTGAAGGACGATGACATTGCTGTGTACCATGCTCATTTAGCGGAACTCCACAGGGATATGTCAGTCAGATTCAATGACCTATTCTCTCTTGAAATCCCTGGTTGGGTGATCGATCCGTTTACTGAACCCAGCACAGAGGTGCCAACCCATCTAGAAGAGCAACTTGTAAGTTTGCAAAATGACGAGGATCTGAAACCAAAGTTCAAAACCTCTTACCAAGCCTTTTGGACGCAAACAGCGATCCCAAAATGCTACCCAACCATGTGGAAAGACATCAAGTTGTTTTTCATTGCTTTTCCGACTTCCTACCTGGTTGAGAGGGGATTCAGCGCCGTGTCCAGGCTCCTCACCAAACAAAGAAACAAACTCAACATAACAGAGCGTGGTGATCTGAGACTGCTCCTGACAAACCTTCATCCTGATGTTGACAGTTTGATTGCAATGCACCAAGCCCACCCATCTCATTAAGCAGAGTAGTTGTTAATGATTACTTGTTCAGTTTTACAATTTATTTCATGTTCAGTTCAAGGTGTTTGACATTGAAAAATAAATGTTAACCATTTTTGTTTGTTAAAATTGTTTTTTATACTCTTCAAACTGTTTGTGATCGAAGAATCAACCAATTCTTATGACATTTAACATTACTGTTGTTCTGGCGTTTGTTGGAAGAGGGGGGTGCTGACATTTTGGTCTGGCGGTGAAGGGGGTGGTCACAAAAAAAAGTTTGAAAATCACGGGAATAAAGAAACCAAACCAATCATAAACAGACAATTTGCTTCTGATTTCTTGCTTTTAAGAGTGAAAATCAGGAACATTACACAAGAAGGACCAAATTGTAGTGCAATCAACATAAGGTATAAATTTTTGTTGTTGTCAATGCTAAATTTCTAAAAATGGTTTGTTTTACTTAAATTGTTCAAATACTTATGAGCAATACAGTATATAATTAGATACACATAAATACATGCCTAAAAATTCATCAGATATTGAAAAAGAAAATTATTCCCACAATCCAAATATCTTAATCACTCAAAGATGAGTCATAAGTATAAAGGGAAAGAATTTAGAATTACACACACACAATATTATATATATATATATATATATATATATAAGGACACCATCAACAATTACTGACCAGAATGACTACTGATGCAAAGAAATAATACCACTCTTAAAAAGGCTTCACATTAATGGGTTTGAAATTGCTTCTTTTTAGTCTATTCACATTATTACATATACATAAATCTGTGTGAGTGTCTGTATATATACATGCGTGTAGGTGGGTGGGTTTATCGGTGGTGTGTCCAAAAAATATGTTGAGGTAAGCAAATAACACTTATTATCCAGGATGAAAATGAATAATTTTTACCAAATTAACACCTAAATAAAAAGAGTTTGTGTTTTAACCTCTGATAAGTAACTTTCAAAAGAAAATTCAACAAATTCAAAAAAAGTCTCATACCATTGAGTTAAAATAATTTCTGATTCTATTAAAAAATTACTTATGTTTATGTCATCTTTCAAAAACTATAATAATTCAACTGAAATGAAATTTAGAAAAAAAAAAGAAAAGAAAAGAAAAGATAGATATTTATTGGGAGGAAAAAATATGAAAAATATTATGTATATTGCTGCACTTTTTATTTCCCCAAATCAATAGGAGTTGAACACTCTGCATCTTTCTGACTTTAGTCTTTACCAAATTTACATATTTTATTGGGAAGTGTCATATCATTTATTGTGGAAATATGTTTTTGCAAATTTAATTTTACATATCAAAGATATAGATTTCCAAAGGTGATTGCCTGCTTACAAGTTTTAATTTAAGATAATTTAAATTTTGTACAGTTAATCTTTATTGGGTAACTAATAAGTCTGATACAATATATATTTGTGTCATATTTTATTCATTTTTCCTTTCTTTTCTCCTTTAAATACACTTCCTCATCCATATGTTGAGTGATAGGATAAAAACATAGACCCATGTTACAGCAATCCATCTGATAATTGTGTAGGAATACCACATGTGAAAATTAAATGTTGTGGGCAGTAGATGACCTTGTGGATCCCATTTAAAGTTTTATATATAAATGAGAAAATGTGTATATGCCTAACATTAAGAGATTCAATAATGCCTTATTGTTATGGTCAAGGGGAGGTTCGTTCAAATGATAATACGACTCGGAAATGAGTGATAAGAAATATATTGAAAGAAAATAGTACATACATAAACGATAGCTGGGAGAAACCCCTCCTCAGCTTAACACAATCATGAATATTACCGTTCTTGGTGACGGCTTGCCAAGACTGCGCAGAAGAGAGCTTAGCTAGTATATGTCACATGAGGGCAAGTCCATCTGTAGGGGAGACACCCCAACACTTATCAAAATGATGTACAAATAAAAATTTGTCTTTGATTCCTTTTAATTTAATTACCTTTGATGATACACATGAAATAGCTTTTAATTTGTAAGAAAAGGGCTGTGAAGAAAGGAATCATTAAAAATCAATCAATGTTAACTCTTCAACAACTACATTATTTCATAACAATTTCAATTTTTAAACGTGGGGTCAGTTTTATACAAGATATCCTGCAATTATAATATGAGATGTAATATAAAACACACTCAAAATAAAAAAAATTCTTAAGCCATATAACACATCACTTAATAAGTCCCAGACCTAACTAATAAAACAACAACTTTTAGGCAAAATTCAACTTTATTCATCAAGTCTCCTTCTGAGGTGATACACTGATTCCAAAATTCTTTTTTGTAGAACTATTTGTCAAAATACACCTGAGTTTCCGATATCCTTTCTTCATTGGAGCCAAATCTCTTTCACTGGAGCATTCTTTTGGGGGTCTGCAAACAGCCAGTAGTCACTGGGGGCCAGATCTGGAGAATAAGGTGGGTGCACAAGCAATTCAAAATGCAATTCATGTAGTTTTGCCATCGTTGTGATTGACTTGTGATACGGTACATTGTCTTGGTGAAAGAGCACTTTTTCTTTTCCCTTTCTGGCTGTTTTTTTTGGCGATTTCTTCCTTCAAATGTACCAATAGTACTATATAATATTCGCTATTGATGTTTTTTTTTCTTTCTCAAGGTAATCAATGAACAAAATATGTAGCGGATCCCAAAATATGGAAGACAAAACCTTGCCTGCTGATGTTTGCATCTTTGATCATTTTGGACGACTTTCACCTGCTGCTGTCTACTCACAGCTGACTGCTAATTTGACTCTGAAGTGAAGTGGTGGATCCATGTTTCATCCATTCTTACATATTTACACAAAAACTACTTTTTGTTGAAACAAGTGCAAACAATGCTCTGAATTGTTGACACATTGTTGTTTTTTATGGACTGTGAGCAAATGTGCAACCCACTTTGAACACGGCTTTCTCATCGACTAATGTTCATGCAAAACGGCGAATACACTGCCTTCAGATATCATCCACTCCTCAATTTATGATGGGCCAAAATGAGTCTGTGGAATTTTTTGTGTTTTCTAGGACAACTGCCAAATTTGGGCGACCTGAGAGTTCAGCATCATTTGTGTCTGTCCGACTGCATACGTCCCCTTAACCATTGTTTCCAACAGAGCAGAGTCCGAATAACACTTATCAATCCATTGCTTTTTCCCATCAGAAAGCAATGCTTTATCAAAACATGAAATTCAGATTTTTCAATTGTTTTGAAAATTGGCAACAGTAGCTTCACTTAAATAACTGTAATTTGTAAACTAATAATCCGATTGGACTCAAATTTTGACACGTGCCATTTGAAGGTTAGGACTTTATAAAAATTATATGGATTTTTTTATTAGTGGTGCCATCTATATGTCAGGCCTGGGACTTATTGAAGTGATGTGTTGTGTAAAGTTAAGGTACCAGAGACCTTAACTAGAAAGACACAAATTTTATAAAGATGACATGTTCAAAACTAGTAAAATCTGAGAGCTACATACATATAAATAAAAACTAAAAGTAATTAAAATCTTACCTTTTTACCATCATTTCATTACAATAAATTTTATACCTAATCTATAGAATAGAATGACTGATGAATATGATAACAATGACTTTTATCCTGGGGAAGATACATGAAATATAAAGTAATGAAACAATAAGGCAAAATTTAAATTACTTTTAGTTTTTATAGTACTCTGCTAGCCAGCATTTAAGCACTTTTTGATTAATCAAACATTTTTTAAATGATTGTTTATTTGCATCTGTTTTATATATAAGAAATGGAAGACAATATGGAAAATGAAATAGACAGAATAGCTACAAAGTCTACACAAAGGCGAGACAAGCAAGTTGCTATTTTATTTAAGATTTTAGATATTTTGCATCAGTTGACATTTAGACCTTATTATACAAGTTGTTCTATTTCCTTTTTTGTAGTCTTTTAGTATCCCAAATTTCTTGAGTATTAGTTTGGTGAAGACAGAAGAAATATATTGTAAAAATCTAGCTAAGCCATAAATTGATGGTAGCAGTTTCATGGATCAATGCACTTTCTATACATCTTTGTCATTACAAATTACATTCCTTTTTTTTTTTTTTTTCAATTTATTATTAAAGACATGTTCATTAAATCCAAGTTGGTGGTCATATGAGTTACTGTGGTATAACATAGTATTAAGTAAGTTATTCATTTTTAAATCCCTTTTATGTTCAGCTGTTTTGTTTTTTTGGTATTGTTTACAAGTTGTTTTTGTATATTCTAGCTTCCAATGCAGAGTCTGTTTTTGAAGCTTATATTTGATTGTTTTGGAGATGATAGTGACTAGAATTGTATTACAATGGTTTGGACTTTTTTTCAAAATTGTCACTCATTGTGTTTGTATTATTATATATTTATTTTTTGAGTTCTTTTTTTTAATATTGCTATCATCTATTCATTATCTACCTTAATAAGTATTAATAGTAACATTATTCTAAGTCAAAGTTTTAGAGACATTATTTCAATTTCTTAGCTGAAGCATAGATAATAATTGTTTTTTTCTCCTAGTATTTCTTATATTATTCTATCAGAACACAAAACTTAAATCTATGGTTTTTAGTAACATAAATTAGAAGCTTTCAGTGAGACTTGAATTTCTCTCCTGTTTCTTTGAGAAAACTGTCTTAACATGATAATTTTTATAAAGAGCTCATTTGTTTGCATACAGATAAATGGTTTCAAGTATTGTTATCCAACACTAATAATTCTATTTGATATCAATAGTTAAAATGTTTTAAGAATTGCTAACACTAATACTTCTAAATGGTTTCAAGTATTGCTATCTAATATTAATAATTCTATTTAATATTAATCATTTGTCTAGACCCACCTAAAGGGTTTAAAGTATTGTTATTTAATGTTAGTAATTCTATTTATCAAGTATTCCCACCTAATACAAATAATTTGCCCACAGCTGTATGGTTTCAAATAAATAATAATCCTTTGTAAATGATTGAGCAGTTCTATTTGATCCATAAAGAGAACCCTAACAGGTACTACCACTCTGGATCAGAGTGGACTTGAGAGTAAAGGTAATGAACAGATTGTCTACATTCCCCAAACCCCAGAACTGCAGCCTCACCATCAGATGCAGTTTAGTCACATACCCAGGACAAAATTTCAAGTATTTATATTTGATATCAAATCAATTGCCTGCACACAGTTAAATGGTTTCAAGTGCTGCTATTTAATTCTAAATAATTCTGTTTAATATTAATCATTTGTTTACATACAATTAAATGGTTTCAAGTATAATAAATGATTGAATAGTTATATTTGACCCATAAAGGGGACCATAACAGGCACCACCACTCCAAGTCAGAGTGGACTTGGGAGTAATGGTAATGAAAGGGCACTGCACACTCTACAAAACTCTGGAGCCTCACCATCAGATGCAGTTTAGTGTCATACCCAGTTGACAAGGCAAATAATAAATGTCTTTAGTGCTGAAATACCTTTTAATAATAAACAGAAAAATGAAAACAGAAATTATTCTTCCATAACTGCCACTCAGGCAGTAAAAATTGTAAAAAGGTATCACTGTCATTGTCAATTTTGGCAGGGGGCCAATATGATTAATAATTGTTTGTTTGTCTATCCTTCATAGACAAGAGCCAAATCATTTGATGTAGAGCTATCATACCAAATTTGGTAGAAATACAAGTTTGACCCAAGATTTGAATGTAAAAATTCTTAGTTTCTCATGGGAAAAAAAAATGAATTGTTTCATTTGTTTAATGGTATATAAACTCATGTGCTATTTAATGATGAAATTTAATTCATTTGCAAATCTTTGATTATAAATCAGAACTATATTTTCAATGTTCCATTGCAATTCTTTTTTTCCCAATTGCACTTTTTTAAAATTTGTTTATGATTATTTGCACACATTCTATGTTTCAAGTATTCCTATCTAACACCAATAATTTGCAAGCAATAATATGGTTTCAAGTATGTATTTACCCAACCCTACAGCCAGGATATGACCCAAAGTTAATTTTTAAGCAGAGTACTGTTAGTTTGAAATCAGTTTTTCTTCTCTTTGACGAGTTGCCTTACTAAAGTTAAAGAGCCCAGTCTATACTACAATTTGCCCATAGCTGATGGGAGAAGAGATGGATTCATGCCTTTCACAAGAGCATGAGTTCAAAGTAAAATGGACAGCCTCATCTAGGATTTGAACTTGGGTTGCCACATCCATTTCCTCTGACAATAACTGTTATGCCATCAATCCCTCTATATGAGCTCAACTAATAATTATAATAGTAATAACAATCCTTAATAAACAATTACAGCTTCCATTAGTCTAATATAAATTTACAGTTATATGATTTCAAGTATTCCTATCAAATACAAATAATTTTTAACAATGAAGAGGTATTCCACACTCCTCACAACTCCAGAACTGGAGTCTCATCACTGAATACAGTTTAGTGTCATACCAGGACATCCCCTTTTTAGGACATCTTACCCCTCTGCAGAGGAATGCAGTTGGTGTATTCTAAGCGCCACCAACAGAGAAAAAAGGAAGGGATGGCTTCTCAGAAAGAGAGATCATGAACAATAAAGTCAGAGTGAAGCCATGTTGCTAAAAGTTCTAACTAATCTTACAAAATGTAAAATTCCAAACTTTAAAAAGAACAACATTTGGAACTTACATAGATAATTATTCACATTTAAATAAAGATTACTAGTTAGATTCATAAGTAGTTTTATTGAGCTATACAATATAGCATTACTGCTTACTTAGGACTAACTACCTAGATAAAAACAAAAATTTTTAAACTGAAAAATCTCTGATATGTCATTCACTTAAATCATTAAATATTTCTCCACAAAATGATCCAAGTATAGATAACTTGTATATGTCCCATTCCATCAGGCTTCTTTTCAGCCCACTGTAGAACTCAAATCATCCCAACGTCTGTAAGACAAGGAAAATAATGAGCCTTACTCTGCCATGTTGATCTATTATATATTAGTAGGGAGTTTTGAGTGTAGTGTTTTCTTACACCAGTTGTTCAACCAGGACTAGAGAGCCAGCAAAATTAAAATAAGTATAATCAATTATTAAAGGATGAAAAATTTAAACAGATTTTTACATCATCTTGGAGTTTGCTTTTTTAAATTCATCCAAATCTGTAAAAAAAAAAAACCAAACTTTTTTTACAACAGGTTAAGGAATATAGTCTACATGACCCTTTCTTTGAAAAGAAACTTATTTCTCTGCAGAGAATGCAGTCAGCATATTCTAAGCCCCAGCAAATAGTTTCTATCTTATTGCATATATAACGGAGTGTTCAAAATTCTTCAGCCCAACTTTAAAAAAATAATGAACAAAAAAAAAAAAAAAAAAAAAAAAAAAAAAGTAAAAAAGTAAAAAATGTTAAAGTGACTTAAGAAAAATGCAGGGTGAATATGAGGAATGGTACCCCACAGCCTTGTAAATAATAAATTTTTTATTTGAGAGTGTTAAACAAAACTATTTGACCTATATATGTTATCAAGTATTCCTATCTATTATGAATAATTTTCAAAATAGATCTATTGCGCTTATAAATGGGAGCCTAACAGTTACTATCACTCCAGGTCAGAGTGGTAATAAAAAGGTGATTCCACATTGAAGCCTCACCACTGGATGCAGTTTAGTGTCATACCCAGGATAGCCCATTTTTGGGATGGGTATTACCCCTCTGCATAAAATACAAGGGGTGTATTCTTAACCCTGTAAATAGGGGTAGGTGGAGGGGTTGGTTAAATAATGCCTGAGAATGGTATAGTTTATAACTGCAACTTTCTACACCATTTTGAAGGTCTGAAGAAAAAGAAAAATAGGGATCTTTTAATAAAATCTTTTATATTTAAGGGACAATTTTAACTTTGTTAAGGTGACATTCATTCTATAGAATGACATAAAAGAAAATAATTTTTGTCTTTATCTAACAATATTTTTTGGTTGGTTTTCATTTTTTTTTTTTTCAATGGCATATCAACCTTTGTGTGCTATTTAATGCTAAAGCCATCTTTGTAGAAGAATGGCAATGATACTATTTAACCCATAGCTGGGTGGGGGATAAAAAGGGTTTATACTTTTCCCAAGAGTATTTGTCCAAAAGTGAATGTAATAGCATGATTGGAGGTCAAACTCACTCACTTTAGCCATTATGCCATGGGGTCTCCCTACTAACAATAATATTATTATGATTAATGACAATTTACTGATAGTCTCAATGTAATGACAAATTCTTTAGTGAGTAATAAGTAAATACAGCACAGTACAAACTAGTGACAAATAAATAAATCAGTAGGTAAATATGTTGAAGTAGTGCACTGTTTGTGTCGCATGTGTCATAACAACTGGTGGTGGTGGGGAAGGAGGCAATAATAATTTTGCAAGAGTAGGTAGTTGATCAGAAGAAATGAAAGTAAAACTGAAAAGAAAAAGTAAAATAGACACAGAGTGAGATTGGCAGGAATTCTTTTGAAAATTCCAAGAATCACACTATCAAGAAATTCTTTGAAAAAAAAAAACAAACTTGGAATTTGAATTCAGAGGGGTTTAGAAGGATAGGAAATTAGCATTAAAAATTAATATTTTGTCAAGGGAAAAAAGATAAAGTGTTATTATTACTACTGCTATTATTCCAATGTATCAGTGGACCTCAGAACTTACTGTCTCCCCTAGAAAGGAGTAAGACACCTCCTCCCCTTCTCCTCCAAAAAACCCAAAAAAACAGGGTATCTTGGATATGACACTAAACTGCGTCTGATGGTGAAGCTCCATTACTCCCAGGCCCACTCTAACCCAGAGTTCCATCAATAGAGTTGTTTAAAAATGATTTGTATTTAATAGAAATACTTGATATCATATAACTTAGTGTAAATTGTTCAGATAAGAACAGTTATTTGAAGCAATAATTATTTACAAAGGATTATTATAATCAGTTGGTTGAAACTATATAATTTCAGCTTAAAATAAAAGTTAACATGCTATAAACCCAACCAATGAATATTTTCTAAACAACGTCAGGCACAATGTCACAATTCTTGAGCACTCTGGAAGGATCGAATTCTCCACACTATTAATGACCTGGTCGATGAATTTGGATTGTATAATTAAAGTATATAATTGATAAGGGGTATCCTGGATGTGACATATCCAGGGATGAGGCTCCAGTTTCAGAGTTCTAGGGAGTATGGAGTACTCGTTTATGGCCATTTACTCCAAGATTTACTCTGACTTGGAATGGTATTACCTGTTAGGGTCTCATCCATAGTTCAAGTAGATCTGTTTGAAAATTATATGTATTTGAGAGGAATACTTGATATATATATATAACTGAATAAATTGTTTGTATTAAGGATAGTCCTTTGAAACTGAAATGGTTTACTCAGGATTATTATTATCATTAGTTACTTAAAACCATATAACTGTATATGCAAATAAATGATTATTGAATTGAAGTGGTTACTTTAAATCATAAAATTGTGTATAACTCATGAGTATTAGATAGGAGTAGTTGAAATCCTAGAACTATGAGCAAATTAGATAGGAATACTTGATAAAATCCATATGCAAAAATCTCTTAAGAAACAACTACACACAAAAAATAAAAACATAATGCATGCAATTCCCTAACCCTTAGGCATAAAATTAACTCCAGACAGGTTGGCATGTTGTTAAAATCAAGTGCTTGAAGAAGCTATCCATATAGTCTCCCTTTTACCATATATATATATATATATATATATATATATATATATATATACATATATATACACGAACTAGATAAAATTATAACCATGATTGTTGCCACTAATCTTGTAACATTGATTTGTCTAAATTTCAGAGTTGATGCTTGATCATTTTTATAAAGGTTCAATTCTGACTACAGGTAAATAAGAAAGTATACTTACTATAGCTTGTAACCAGTAATGGTAAACAGGATTAGAACAATTTACCCCAGTAGATTAAATAACAGGCTTGGTTTGAAGTTTTGTGTAGGCTCCTGAGTTTGACATAAAACATCTGAAGAAGGCTGAAGGATGCATCAGCCAAAACATTGTGAATATAAGAAAGATGAAGACAATAGTGTGGATACACTAAATAATAAAGATTGCAATATTGAGTAAACTCTCTTAATCCCTTACCAGATTATTTGTTTGCTTTGTTTTTTTTCTCCATTCTATATTTGATTTAGTAGCAAATTTTATTTCTTTATAAATTAAGAGTTTGTAATAAAAGAATTATTAAAATGTGTGGTTTTCCTTTTCACTCAAATTTTTGTTTAACTTATTACTTTCCAAACATGGACCACAACATACAGCTAGTGATCATTTGAAATTTTCATTGTTAGATAAAAATACTAATAATCCAGTACTGCCTTCTGTGCAGGTTGGGATCTTTAACAAGAAATAAAAGATTTCCATGGCTTGGATTACAGTGACTCAGAGGTCAAAGGTGACAAAATTGAAAACAATACTCAGTTTAAGAGTATTTGACAGATATGATACTTGATATGATGATTAGGTTATGCCAAAAATAGTCAAATTAAACTGCAACATCATGGTAAAAAGAAATGCAGAACAAAAGTTTGATCCAAATGTTAGGAGAGAAACTAGAAAATAAAAAAAGAAATTACTTACTCTAATACTGAGTTTCAACTTATTTGCATGTTGACACACAAAGATGACTGATCAAAAGGATAGTGGCAAAAATCTGTACTACCTTTAGTTCTTCAGTGATAATCAAATTACCAAAACTTTTTTGTAGCACAAATGTTTTTTTCCCATTGAACGTGATGTCAAGTCAAGTTCTATTTATAAAAACAAGAACATAATTTCTTTCTATCATATGCATATCTTGAAAGATGACATGGACCTGCATCCAACTGTTGATACAGGCCTAGGCAAAGTTGTTTAGATGACTGGCCATTACCCATGCTGCAGTTCTTCCCTCTTCACAACACTGGTTACCCTGACACACCAGGAAAGAAGTTGATCTTCTCCAACACCAATTAATTTTACCAAGATTAAAGAGCTCAGTCTGCTAGGTGGAGAGAAATAGATTCTGGTCTTTCCCAAGAGTATTAGTATGCAATGAAACACAAGCCACCTCATCCACATTTAAGCTTGGCTTATCTAGTTTATTTTCTATTATGCACCTCCTATATATTAACATAGTTCTAAGTAGCTACTGACTTACCTTCACTATCAAAATAAGTGCCTAACATATTGTAATGGTCAATGAGAGAAGCTAGCAGACCATTGTTAACAAGTTCAATTGTCACTGGGTTCTTCATATTTCTGATTGATTTTAATGACATGTCAACCTGTTTAGGGTTATTTTATGTTTAGAGGTTAGTGAATTGCATTCATTGAACATTTATATTTACTTTTTTTATGTAGTTGTTTCTTAAGAGATTTTTGTACAGTTATATAATATCTTATCAAATACAAATAATTTGCTCAGTTGTATGGTTTCAAGAATTCTTATCTAATACTAATAATTATAGGGCTTATATTATTTCTATTTAATAATAGTCATTTGTTTCCACACATTTATTTGGTTTCAAGTAGCTAATGATAATCTTTAATAAACAATTATAGCTATCATTAATACAAATAATCGATAGTTATATGATATCAAATATTCCAATTGAATACTAATAATTTTTAAATAGATCTATTTGATTCAAAGATACAAGCACTTTGGGTCAGAGTGAACCTAGGAGTTTGCCCAGATCTCCAGTCTTGGAATCTTGCCATTAGGTGCAGTTTAGTGTCAGACTCAGGACCCCTCTTTTGGGTGGAGGTCTTACCCCTCTGTAGGGGATACAGTCAGTATAATTAATTCAAATGAAAAGTATTCTTTCATTTTTTGGGCTGCTTATTCTTTTTTAGTTTACATTTAAAATAAAATATAGAAATATATAAAATATGGTAAAAAGTTTAAAACTTTTTTTTTTGGTCTTCAACAAATTTTTATTTTTACTCAATTACAGAACAAATTTTTAGTAATAATGAAAACAAAGTTGTAATATGAGCTCTGGTATAAAAAATTAAAAAAACAAAAACATACAATGATAACAGCAAAATTGCAATATGAGCACTGGTAAAAATGGTCGCTGAAGACATTAGGTTTATAATACCCAGAAATTCATACACAGCTGTCCTCAAGGACACATGGCACAGTGGATAAAGGCATTGGTTAGATCCAGTGACCCAAAAGAGTGGGAGTTCAATACCCGGTGAAAGCAGTGGAGAACTTTCAGAGGGGAAATTAACTGATAACTGACATCCAATAAACATGGCTTGTGGAACTAGAACAGTTGACCCCGGTAAGCGAAATAAAGGGCTAAGTTCGACATTCCAACCACCTGAAGAAGGACGGAGTGTACAATGGCCGAAACGTTGTGATAAATATGGCGACAAAGATGAGGACAATAGTCCGAAAAATGTAAATAATGTACCTAATACCTCATCTCAGAAATATAGACAGATATCAAATTCAAATTTTGTCTATGGAATTTAGCAGAATTAAGAAGAACTGAAGAGTTGCCCATGCTTTTTTGTACTTACTTATAAAGAACAGTAAAGAGTTCACAAATTGATTGATTTTAATGATTAGATCATATCATTTAATCAGTAAAAATCAAAATGTAAATTTTGAACTTTTCCTTATAAACATATTAAAGTGTATGAACAATTTTAATCTTCAATGACATCTCTTTTCTGAGTTATAAGTTGACATGTACAAACCAGAATAGACACGACTCATTTATATAGAGAGAAAGATATAAAATGTAATCATGGCAAAGAACCCTGTACAATGAATAAATGAATTTAAACATAATTTAGTCTGATTTAGAATATTTATTCTTCTGGTCCACACCTTAGTATGTTGACTCTGAATAAAGAGAGTAGTATTTAAAAGACAAAGAAGGTATTTAACATTAAGTCTAAATTAGTACTTCCCTTCATAATAGAACTATACAAACAAATTGATAGGAGTTATTTCAGGCAGCCTAAAGAGTTACAAAAACTTTGGGTTTTTCCATAACCTGTAAGAACAAGCAGTGTGCTAAAAATGACTGAAAGTGTGTATATATATATATTATATATGATAGCAGCCACTTTTAAATCAACTATGACATGACATCATTTTGTAACAATCTCATGATATTAAGCATTACCTATGGTTGAAACTTTTTATGGTTAAGAAAGACCGTGTATTGTTTTGATCCTATAAGTCAACAACATGTATCCAAAAAGAAGAGCAAGCCAAAAAGATTTGATTGATTGATTTTAACAGCATATCAACCTGTCTGGGGTTATTTTATACCTAGAGGTTAGGAATTCATTTACACTGTGAATTTATATTTACCTTTTTGTATAGTTGTTGTTTCTTAAGAGTTTTTATTTCATTTTAAGGATTTCCATTCTCATAGCATGAGTTTTATCTGGGAAGAGTTTATTGTGAATGCTCTTATTCCAGAATTGTTGCCATCTTGTGTATATTATCTGGACATTACTGACATTGGCATAATGGTTAGAGTGTTCACCAATGTCCCAAGAGTCCTGGGTTCAATCCCGGGTTGAGTAATACCAAAGACTCAAAAAATGGTACATGATGGCTCCTTGCTTAAAACTCAATATTATAAGGTACAGATCAAGGGTAAAGTGGGTCAATCCTAGGAAAGGAGTAGTGCCCTCCCCTTCACCTTGGTGTAGCAGCTATCAAAAAGGGAGCCTTTGGGTTACCCTCAACTACGGTCGGCAACTTTACTTTATTATAGAATACTGTCAAGTGTCTTACAAAGGTACTTCCCTTACAAATTATGGCTATCTTGCAATTACTGAAAGTTTTTTTGCAAAAGAAATAGTTTCATTTTGTTGAGTATACATTTTGTGATTAGAAATAAGAAGCATCTAGAAAAAATATCAGAATCAAAAACTTAGAAGTTATTGGTTTTCAAAAGTATCCCAATTTGATATTAGTATCCCAAAACTAGCAACTTCGGTTGGGTTAGAGATAAAGAAATCAAGAACTTGATCAACTCAAAATAGAAGAAAGCGAGTGAATTCTTGTCAGTTGATTTGTACAACATCCATAAACAATCATTTATAGATGGAGACATTTAATTTCTTCAATGTTTGGTTTGGTTAATGACATATCAACTCCTTATGGGTTATTTAATACCAAAATTTGATTCATTTCTAAATGTTGGATTAAAATCATAACTATATTTACAATGTCCAAATTGCATTTTTTTTTTAAATTGCGCATTTTTATTTGTCTATCATGATTATTTTGCAAATAGTTAATTATCAAGTTTTCTTATCCAATACTGATAATTTATAGATAATTAAATCGTTTCAAGTAACTATTATTTAATAATAATCATTTCTTTACAAACAGTTATAGGATTCCATTAATAATAAGCCTTAGTAAATAATTATAACTTCAAGTAACTATTCTTGTGGGGGGGGGTATGTATATTATACATACACCACACATATGTATATTTGATTATGATTAAAATCTAATACTTAAAGCATTTTTGATAAGTAAAATCTGTAAAGGGCTCTATCCACAAAAATATCATATATTTTCAACTATCATCATCATGTCATGCTGCCAGCACAGAACTCCCCAATCCTCTCTTGCTACCTGTCTCTATTGTCCATCGTACCCGGGAGGTCTTCAAGGCTATATCCCATATCAGCATAGAGCTGTTGTATATAGGACTTGCTTGTTGTCCTGCCTTTGCTTGTCCATGTGAGAGTCATATGTTGTTTGTTTACACACAATATTTTTAACTATAAAATAATAGTTGAAAATATTACGAGTTATGTATATCTGTATATATATCTCTGTGTGTGTGTGTGTTATATATATATATATATATAAATATATATATATATATATGTGTGTGTGTGTGTGTGATATATATCAGCATAACCTCGGTGCTTGCATATATTGTTGCATGTGTGTGGAATTGAGGTCCAGGCCAATGAATGATGTCAGATTTTTAGGTAGAAGGAATCTAGTAGTTCAAATGAGTAGCAAGAAAGAATCAAAGGGTAAAATAGAAATTGAGATTAGGTGGTGAAATTGAACTAAAAAATAATCAGGTAAAAGTCAGTATAACAGAAATTCTAACTCCACAACATGTCTGTTAGTTCTACTCTGGACTCTGTATTCACTCTTTATCAGATGTCAGGGAAACATCATCACTTTTTCCAAAATATGCTGTAATCAGAAAAACTGAGAAAATGGAGATGCAGAATCATTGTTTTGGTAAAAGACTATCATGATTGGTTGTGAGTAGTCTAAAGTAGGATTGATATCAGAACGAGTTTTCTCTAGGCTGAAAACTATTGTTTTGTTAAAAAATAATTTCAAATAGAATTGAGACCTTGAGATGTGCTAGTATCTGTGATAATCCATCTTTGGCTGATATCAGTGTTTATTTATTTTAAGTAAATCTGGCGACTATAACCCCCCCCCAAAAAAAAAGGTAGGGAAGAAATGAATAACTGAATGACCCTTCCCTCACCCACAAGCAGTAGAACCAATATATTTCGGTATAAATGTTCATAAAATTATACGAGATAGACCATGTTAAACTGACTTAGGAAATATTAAGCGTATCCACTCCAAGACAAGAATTCAAAAACTGATTAGTAATATGTTGTCCTTTTACTATATTGTCATTTAAAAATGCATGAATGATTTTATTTATTTTTCTTAGTAAAATCACAGCTGTATACTATCTGTGTCATAAATGCAAAGACAATTTTACTGTAATTCCAAATAAAAATTGAAACAGGTCAAAAGTAGCTAACACTATTGGATTTTATTAGAACCTAAAAATCTAAGTTAATGTAAAATAGAATGCCTATTAGGATGCTAAGAAGCATAAATAAGTACTGTAATAAATATAAAAAAAGTAATTGAGGACTTTAAGTTAAAATTTAATAATGACAAAAAGGAAGAAAAAAAAATTATTTTAGAAAGCCATGGGAAGCAGTATAGTGGACATAAAGGCAAGCGGATAAACCCAATGCCTAACCAGGTCCTGGGAGTATGAATCCTATGGTTCAACAGCCAGGATTGAATAGTTCGATCAGGGAACTACTGCTACTCATCTATAAGGGTGGCTTCTGTAGATGAGAATAAAAATAGCCATCGAAAGATTACCATGACCCACACCCAAACCACATCGCTCTTTGAACAGGTAAAAAAAGGGGTGTGTCCTGCTGAGGTTGGAGCCCTGGTCCTGGTGTTCGAAAAATCAACTACAGAGCTCCAACAAAAATTACTAAAATGCAAACGTACAATACAAATAGCAACATTCAATGTTAAAACCTTAAAAAGAATAGGACAACTACCAGAGCTGACTGCGTCGACCATAGATCATAACATAGACATGATATCCATTCAAGAACATAGCGAGGATATTAGATATCACAACACTGGCAATGGATGTATGCTAGCCACTGCATCTGCATGGAAAAACTCTGTCAATGCCACGATAGGAGGCGTAGGTATGCTTATAGGACCACAAGCCCTAAAATCACTAAATAGCATAGAGAAAATACAACCAAGGATGATGGAAGCTACTTTTAATGGCAACAATCATCTCCTGCCCTACCAATGTTAGTGAAGAAACTGAACTCATCGCCTTCTATGATGAGCTATTCTCTCTTGTTCATAGCATCCCAAAACACAATGTTCTCGTCATTGGTGGAGACATGAATGCCCAAATTGGTAAAAACGTAAACCACAAATTCAGCTTACACAACTTGTCAAACAGAAATGGACAATATTTAACAGATAGAAAATAGATTAACATGCCTCAATACAAACTTTCAGAAAAGGGAGGGAAAACTACGGACCTACACATACGCAAACAATACTAAAGCACAGATAGACTACATCTTTATAAATACAAAATGGAATAATAGCACATTGAATTGCGAGGCATACTCCTCATGCGAGGGTGTGTCCTCCGATCACCGAATTGTCAGGGCAAAAATACGACTGAGCCAACGAAAGAATGTGACCTGAATAACAATGACTGTACACTATGACTGGTCCCTGCTTAATAACAGGTATATTAGAGATAATATGGGTTAGCACTAAGAAACAAATTCGATGCACTAAAAGAGAAGACATAAACACATACTCTAAATGACGAATATGAAAATTTCATCAATGCCCATTGAGAAGCGGCAGCAGAATGCATACCAACTAAACAAAGAACTAAACCTAGAGTCCCATGGGAGACATTAGTGGTTAGGGAAAAGCATGCAGACATGAAAACTACCACCAAATGCAATAGGAAGAACCCAAACAACCAATATCAATGCCCTGAAACTTAAAAAGGCACAAAATGAATTAGTTAACATATACCTAAAAGAACAAACAATAAATACAAAATCAGATCGATAAGATTAGAGACTCAGTTGAAGATAGACAATCTAGGATAGCATGGCAAATGGTAAACGAAGTGAGCAGAAGGAAGAGCACTGTGAAAGCTAAACTGAAAGCTACCAGCCAACAAGAACGAATACACCTATGGAAACAACCTCTGAAAGTTACACATGAACCAATCACAAGAACTATTAGTAAATAATTAAACATCAAACTAGGACCGTTTACACAAGAACTCGACTCAGTAATAAGAAAAATTAAAAATAGAAAAGCAGCAGGGCTCAGTGAAATACCCCCAAAAGTATGGAAAACCAGACAATTCAACGACATACTGCTCAAACACTGTAATGCTGTATATAATCAAAACCCAATTGACAGATGAATGAAGGGATGCATCCTCCCCTTCCCTAACAAAGGCAACTTCGGATTAGCCAAGAACTACCACGGTATAACCCTTACATCCATAATGGCCAAGATATCCAATGCTCTACTACGCAACCACACAGAACCTAAAATTGAGAACATACTTAGGAAGAACCAAAATGGCTTCCGAAGGAATAGATCCATGACATCACAAATTTTGACAATCCGTTGAATGAAGGTGTATGTGCAAAAAACCTAGAGGCAACAATTTTATTTGTCAACTTTACCAAGTCTTTGACTCCATTCACAGAAGAAAGATGAAGCAAATTCTACTTGCCTATGGCCAACCAAAAGAAACCATCGCAGCCATAATGATGCTACATAGAAACACAAAGTAAAAGTCCGTTCCCCAGATGGAGCATGAATCTTTGTTTTGTAAAAAGATAATTGCAAATAATTATTACAAACTGAGAATGACATATAAGAAATGGTCGTTAAGTGAAAGGACTGAATAGAGTGAATTGAGGATAGGTTTAACTGAGATCAACTGGGTTTTCACTTAGTCGTTTATGAACCATCCAACTTAGAGGAAAGTGATCTGCTACTGCTCCAGTTAGGGAATCAGAAATCATCCACTGTTCCAAGCTACAAGCAACCCATAAAAGAGATGTATCTTTGTTTATATGAATATGTAGATTTCTATCATTGACTTCATCTATTATTTTCTTCCTTTACAACCTTAGTGAGTTTGGTCAGAAAATCAGATTGCCAATTTAAATTGTAAGATTTTGTTTATAAGTACACAAGGTTCAGACCCCCTAGTTGGGCCACATCCCATTCATATCCAGTTGATGCAGCAGTAGAAGACCAAACTTGGCAGAAGGGTGCTACATGTGCATCAATGTGCATGCACAAATGGTCTCACATGCATACACACACACACATTATATATATAAATAAAACCATGAATAATAATGTGTGCCCAATATTTCCAGTTGATGATTGTCCGCACTAGGTGAAACTTCAACTAACTGACTTCTAATGTTCATAGTTATGTTTCTTTTGGTTTTATACCTACTCTACTTTAATAGCATCAAGCACTTTTTCATGCAAACTTTTTTTTATTTGAAAATATTTCTTATATATATATATATATATATATATATATATATATATATATATATATATGTGTGTGTGTGTGTGTGTGTGCGCACACCTTCAGTGGCAATCATAAGTGTCAACATTTGGGTGGGTTTCAAAAATGGATAAATAAAAGGCAATGAGTACACATTCAATGAAAGCAATTTAGTTGTTCTGACATTTCAATTATTCTCATAATGTTCATGCACTGTTCATGTATGCAATATGCACACACACGGTGTGTCTCAAATTTGAAGTTAAGTGATTATCATTATTTCATTTGTTGTTGTTTCAACTAAAATTCTCATCAGCATATTTTGGCCTATGAATTCTTCAACTTTGCCCAGCAATTGAAGATTCTTAAGGATACTAACTTAAAAAATCTGATATGAAAATAAAGACTATCAAAACTAGATGAATTAAAACATCTAAGGGATTTTAATGCATTGACCAAAAATGTAGTTGATTGATCAATTGATTGATTTTAATGGCATGTCAACCAGTCTGGTTATTTTATGCCTTGAAGTAAGGGAATTACAATCATTATACATTTATATTTACATTTTTTGTGTAGTTCTTCAGCACACAGTTATATAGCAAGTATTCTTAACTAATAATTTATACAAAGTTATATGGCTTCAAGTAATTATTTTTTATTTAATAATCATTTTGTTTACATTCAGTTATATAGTTTCAAGTAACTAATAATGATACTCAGAAAAGAGTGGAGCTCGGAATAATAACAATAAAGGAGTACTCTACACTCCACAGATCTCTACAGCTGGAGTCTTACCACCAGATGCAGTTTAGTGTCACATGAAAGACAACCCCTTTTTTTGTAAGGGATCCAGTCAGCGTATTTTAAACTCCACTGACAGGGGTGCAGAAATGTTGTAAAAAATAAAAAAACTGAAGATGGTAAATGATTTAATGGATCAAATTCAGTAATATAGTATCAATCAAATATTTAAATAAAAATGCAAATAAAAGTCTTCTGAATAGGAGACAGAAAATCAAAATATTTAAAAAGATCCATATATCTTTTTAAATGCCCTGGTTTTCTGCCTGTATGTACCCAGCCAATGTAATTTTTAAGCAGAATAAATCTGGTTTGAATTCAGAGTTTTACTACTAAACTGGGCGCTTAATTAAGGCTAAAGAACCCAATCTGTCCTACAATTTACCTATAGAAGGAGGGAGAACAGATGGATTCATGCCATTCTCAAGGGCATTATCACAAAGTGAAGTGCAAACCACCACATCCAGAATTTGAAATTGTGTTGCTGACTCCATTTTGTATGAATAATGTTACACTGAGTATGTCTCTCCTTTTGCAGAGAGTGCAGATACTACACATTGATCCTAAGAAGAAATGTGGACCCCACAAATTAACAAAAGAAAATTTTAAGAATGCATCTTATCAAATCATTAAAAGAATAATTTCAAATGAACATTTGAGTAGAATCAACTTCCATTGAAATTTACATGAGAAATTTCAGATTTAAAGATTAAAAAACAAACAGTTTTTGATATCATGGCTCAAGAAAATTGATCACTCTCATAAATGACAACTTTGTAGCCAACTTGGACCATTTTATTTTCTCTCTCTATTGTCATTATTATACAATCACTTAATTAGAGAGACATTTGCAAAAAATAGTCAAATAGGTTGGCCAGCAAGACTGAGAATTCGTAATTGTGTTGTTGACAACGCTAGAAAAAAATAATTAAAAAAAAAATCTATTCTTAATTAGTACTTGGCACTTTACAAGTTTTTTTTTTTTCTATTTAGTCTAACCTTATATCTCATTGTCTTTTTAAATGTGAGAATTGCTTTTTTTATGATTGTTTAAAAAATAAGAAATATGTATAAAAATGAAAAATAAGTTCCCTTTTTTCTGTTTTATTATATACAAAAGGTTACCAATTTCAAATTAGTATTGATATATATATATATATATATATATATATATATATAAGTAAAGTTGGCGACCATAGTCGAGGGTAACCCGAAGGCTCCCTTTTCGATAGCTACTACACCAAGGTGTAGGGGAGGGCGCTACTCCTTCCCTGGATTGCTCTACTTTACCCTTGATCCATACCTTATAATGCTGAGTGTTAAGCAAGGAGGCATCAAGTACCATTTTTTGAGTCTTTGGTATGACTCGACCTGGGATTGAACCCAGGTCTCCCGGGCCATTGGCGAACACTCTAACCGCTAGGCCAATGTCATATACGAGGTGCATACGATAAGTTTCCAGACTTTTTTCGTATGGGCACTTTTATTGATAGTACACACATGAAACTCTAGTCCCCTTCGAAGTAACCTCCTCCAGCTGCAATGCACTTGTTGCACCATTCCAACAACTTCTGGAAAGCCCCATGAAAGTCCTCTTGTGTGAGCATGTCAATGACTGCCGTCACAGCCTCTTTCATCTCCTCAATTGTCTCATAACGACAGCCTCTGAGCTTAGAGAAAAACCAAAAGTCACAGGGAGCAACGACTGGACTATAGGGAGGCTGAGGAACTGTCTTGATGCCCATCTTGGTTAAATAGTCTGTGACAAGGATGGAGTTGTGGACTGGTGCATTGTCCTAGTGGACCCGATTTCAAGAGTGCTTGCCTCTTCCGATGGAATCTCTTCCTGAACTCCCTTAAAACCTCAACATACTAACCCTAACCCTTTGGCTAATCATCTCTGGTGTATTGACTTCCTTACTCCTCCCACAACTCTCATCATCCCTCACAGACTCCCTGCCTTCTTTGAATCTCTTATTCCAATCAAAAACTGATGCTCGATTCATGCAAGATGCTCCAAAAGTAGTCTGAAGCATTCCCTACGTTTCTGTGGCATTTTTTCCAAGTTTAAAACACAATTTTATTGCATATCATTCTTCCTCATGTCCAGATTGCATTTTTGAAATTCACCATGTGTGACAATCAGGCTTTAGTAGGGTGTATTCCAATTGCTGCTGTAGCTGATCATTTGAAGCTGAAATCATAAAAATAGGTCAGTCATTTCATAAGATGTATAGCAATAACATAATGAATTTTCAAGAGTCTACGACAATTTTAAATGCCCGTATGAAAAGAGTCTGGAAACTTATTGTATGCACCTCGTATATATATATTTGGTGTTTTTTAACATTTCTGAAATCTTTCTTCTTTGCTGGCAGCTTTTAGTTTTGCTCTCAAGGTGTTCTATCAACTCACTTCATTTACTGTCTGTCATACCATTCATGATTGTCAGAATTTCTAATTTTATCAAATTGTTCTTCTCGGTATGTATTGGTTTAGTTCTATCTAGGATTTCTCAAGTTTCTGCACATTGACATTTGTTGCGTTTCTTTTATTGGGTAAAGATACTTTTTTAAAGTTGTCTCATTTTTTTTCCTAACTACAAATAACTCTCATGCAATTCTATGTGGCTCTTGGTTTGGTTGGTATAATCTGTTCAGAAACTCTCCTGAGATTACTGACAAACCTATCAAAAAAATAATTAATGATCAACAAGAAATCAAACGAGGACAGTTTACAGTTTACATGATGCAGTATTGAAAAAAATAAAACAGAAAAACTGCAGGCTTCAATGAAATATCCCCTGAAGACAAGAAAATTTGACAACATATTTCTTCAATTATGTAATGCAGTCTATAAACAAAACTCAATAGAGAAAGGAACAAGAAGTTGAATTCTTCCCTTCCTTGAGACAAGTGACCTCAGAATCAGTAAGAACTACAGAGGCATAACTCTAACTGCTATAGCTGCTAAGGTTTATAATACTCTGCTTCTAAATCGTATCCAACCTGAAATCAAGAAAATTCTTAGAAAAAATGAGAACGGCTTTCTAAGAAATCACTTCATAGCCTCACAGATTCTGACACTCTATCAAATCATTGAAAGAGTACAAGCAATGAATCTTGAGGCAACATTACTGTGCTTAGATTTCTTTAGGCAATTTGATTCTATATGCAGAGCAAATACTCTACTTGCATATGGTCTTCTCAAAGAAACAGTGACTGCTATAATGATGCTTTACAAAGCCATAAAAGCAATACTTCATTCACCAGATGGAGGCAGTAACTTCTTGGACACAGTCACTGGAGTCTGGCAAAGCAAATATATTAGCACCATATTTGTTTATACTCTGCCTGGATTATGTACTTTGAACATACATAAATTTAATAAAAGAAAATGGTTTTACATTAAAAAAGCCAAGAAGCAGATGATATCCAGCAGAAACTATGATAGATGCAGACTATGCAGATGATGTAGCACTTCTTGCAAATACACTGGCCCAAGCAGAATTCCTACTACATAAGCTAAGAGCAAGCAACAGGTGGCATTCACTTCTATATGAATACCAATAAAACTGAGTACATGTGTTATAAATGTGTAATGGTTATTGTCGTAGGAAATGGACATGGCGACACGAGTTCAAATCCTGGACGAGACTGATTGCATTTCACTAATACCCTTGGGAAAGGTATGAATCCAATTATTCTCCCTCCAGCTATGGGTAAATAGTAGGGCAGACTAGGTTCTTCAGCCTTGGTGAGGCAACTAGTCTAGGAGAAGGAAAACACTGAATTCAAACCTGTTAAACTCTGCTTAAAAATTGACCTTGTGTCATATCCTGCCCGAGCGGAGGGATTGGTAAATATGAAAAATCCACCATCTCCACTTTAAATAGCAAGATTTCAAAATTAGTAGACAAGTTTACATACCTCAGCAGCAACATCTCATCTACAGAAAGTGATGACAACATATACCGAGCGTAAGTGTGGAATATTATTGACAGGTTATCAATCATATGAAAGTATGATATATCCAATAAAATAAGACGAGATTTCTTCCAAGGGCACTGCTGGAGAGACAAGGATGAACTCTTATGGACACCTATATATGCACATGCCAGTGTTGGCTAACTCGCAAAGATCTGAAGACCACCTCGGATGATAGGGATTGATGGTGAGAGAGAGTCAGGGAAATCTGTGCTGTTAGTGCAACAGATGATGATATGTTTGGTAGCAAACAATTTAATCATGAACTTAAGAAGAGAGAGTTTTTTCCCCAAATTCTTTTTAGCAACCAGCTAGAAGAGCTCTTATGGCACACATAATACACCTGCAGGATTACTCAGTCAAAAAGAAACACCACCAAGAGAGCTTATGTATTAGGTGGCTGTCATAGTCACAATGATTTAACAAGTAGATTCTTTTCACCTCATGAAGTTGTTTTTTTGGTAATATTGCCCACCAAGATTTGTTTACCTGCAATTTCTGACTTTTGCCAAAAGTAAAATTCTCATTAAAATGACAAGACTGAGAAGAATTCAATGAGGCAGCTGATGGAGATCCAGAAAGACATCTTTGCAGACTTTGAAGAGAAGAAGTGATGCTGAGATAAAACTGAGATTCTAAGGGAGTACTTCAAAGTAGATTGAGGTACCATTTTCCTAGGTAAGCTACTTTTGTTTTTCATTAATATTAATATCTGGATTACTTCCAAACTGACCTTGTATATGCACTCAGATTCATATGCATATATTTTGTTATGCAAATCTTTTTATATCAACATAGAAAGAAATAAAGTTTGAAAGGACAACTCAAAGAATAGAAGTGACTTGAAATGAATTAAATATAAATCAACAGAAAATTTGAATAAAGTCAAATTGGCATAAAAGAAAATAGACTTCTTAAAGGACAAATACTTATAAATCCACACATGTCAATTCCCATACATGTTGTCTCAAAAAGATTATAACCATCTTTTTGACAATTCATATTTGATACTTACACCCCAAGTGGCCAATATTTGTCTAAGAAATACATATATCTAAGTAGCCTATATTCCAGCCAATAAGTTCCCATTCATATATTCTATTGTCTATAAAATGTTATAATCTGTTATTTAATATTCTTATTTGAGCTACTATCTAGAAGTACATATACCTGGGGCAGCCTGAATTCCAATGAGGGAATCCATTTTTCTACATTCCTATCCAGTTTATACTTACATTGTAAATAAAAACTTGAAAAGTTTTGAAATTTTCAAAAGCTAAAAATGTGTTAGGGTTTTATCAGTAAGCAAAGAAAATTTAGTGAAAATCCTTGGGATAAAGAGACAGAAAAGATATTGAGGAAATTATAGTAAGATTTGGAAACCGTGAGAAACATTATTATTAGGTAAACTATAGATTTAACAATGAAATAGTTTGTTTAAGTCAAGAGTTAAAACAAAATGCATCATCTACAACTCCAGTTTAAAGTTGTGTTTCAAGAAAAAGAAAGTTATAGCACAGAAAGAGAAAACATTAATAGATCAAGGGAAACAATAAGAAAGGTGATAATTCACAGTCGATAATATTGTCAGACAATTGATTTACTTTCATCATCTTTTTTGTTTCAACCACAAAAATAAGGTCAATTTATTTTATTTTCCAGGGATTTACAATTATCTATAATTAAATTACTCAAGATCAACTGTAAATGTTGCTTAAAAATGGGCCCCAAAAAGTAAGGGTGTTGGCAATCCATTATGTTAAAGAAAAGCTCTGTGGGTGTGTGCATGTGTGTGTGTGTGTGGATAAATAGATAATGTAGTTAACTATAGTATAAATAATGTCCAATATCAACGATAGAGCATATATATCTAATTTAGCATAACATAGACCAAGAGTCAATTGTGCTTGGCAACTGCCAGTTTCTTCCTAAGCAATCATCAGATCCTTCTCTTGGTCTGATGATTGTATAGGTGAGAAACTGACAACACAAAATGCTGTTGGCTCTGTGTTTATACTATCCTAACTTTATATAGAGATATATAAATGACTATTAAAAAAAAATTCATTATTAAATGTTTCATGCATATATGATGATCATCATAACAATTTCTATAATTGTGTCTCTTAGTTTGATGGTTGCCATGTAGATGTGAAACTTGTAGTAATGGTTTGCCTCTATTTACTTATAGAGTAGATCTGTTTATTAATATTGATCACTTTTTTTACTTTGTCTTGCAAAAACACAGAATATCTAAAAATCATAACTATGGGTTTGATTGATTCATTTTAACAGCAAATCAATGCCTAGAGGTTAGGGAATCAGGTACATGGTATGTTTATATTTTTTGAGTATTTGTTTCTTAAGAGTTTTTTGCACACAGTTATATGATAACAAGTATTCTAATCTAATACAAATAATCTGTACACTGTTGTATGGTTTCAAGTATTCCTATCTAATACTAATATTTTATTCACAATCATATGCTTTCAAGTAATTATTACTATTAATTTGCACAAAGTTATATGGTTTCAAGTAACAAATGATAATAATCCTTAGTAAACAATTAGAGCTTTAAGTAACTATTCTTAATACAAATTATTTACTGTTATATGGTATCAAGTATTCCTGTCAAATACAAATGATTTTTTACATTTCCAGAAGATCTAGAATAGAAATGCAGTTTAGTTTACTTTTGCAAAGTATACAATTTGTGGATTCTAATCCCTGCAAACAGGGCAGGTAATAAGGGTCTGAAAAATGAGATTAAATGGTATTTCCAACCAAGACCACTATGGGTAAAAGCCAAGACTATTGAATTTCAAAATAGATTGTTTTCCACTAGGAAAACAATGTTTCTTCTACTTTTTCTCACTACCATTTGCCCCTGTGCTACACTATGGTAAATTTCATAAACATCTACAATGATGTGTGTTGATGGGTGTTTTTGGAGATTCAGTTTCTTCTCAAATCTTTGGGCAATTTTCTTCTTTTTAATGTCACAATGGTATTCTCTAAAGTTTACTCAATCCTGACACACATTTTTCAGATGCCAGGTGTGGTGATATTAGGATTGAGATAGCAATCAATTCCCATTTCACCCAGCTCCTCCACTAGGGTATTATTTCTTCTGTCATTTTTGTTTTGCTTTTATTTTCTCTTGTAAGATTAATGAACTGGATGTTATGAGGTTCAATAAATTAAAGTCTCATATCCAGCAGCAGTAAAATAGTTATGTTTGAAGAAAAAGACAAAATATATATATATATATATGTATGTATGTATGTATGTGTGTGTGTGTAGTTGGGCAGCAGTCTTTCATTTAAGCATGTTGGATTAATTAATAAAGACACATTTTGTCAATAAAATTTTATTAAGATCCTTTCAAGTTTCCTGATAAGTGGTCTTAGTTTCAGGTTGGAATTAGGGATGGATTTACAAAAATTGTACCAAAACCTACATATAAAAACAAAAAAAAACTAGAATCAATAGAACTAATTTTGAAAGTTGTCTATATTTCTGAGACGAAGCTTGGTGATTTTTATCATTAAGGGCTTTTGGACTATTGTCTTCATCTTTATTGTTATTTCCACAACATTTCAGCCGATAAGTCCTCTGGCCTTTTTCAGGTGTTTGTTGAACTCGGGAACCTTCATGGAACTTTGAACTACATCCTTTATTGAATCCACAGGGGTCGCCTGTTCTGATTCTGTTAGACATAACCGGGTACAAGTGTTAAGTATTCCTCTATTGTTACTCACCTGCAGTCAGGATTGAACCTGCAACCTCCAGATGATTGTCTCCTTAGAAGCTTAGGAAACCAATGCCTATAACCGTTACAAACACCTGAAGAAGGCAGGAGGACATATCAGCCGAAACGTTGTGGAAATAACAATAAAGATGAAGACAATAGTCCGAAAACCCTTAATTTTGAAAGTTCCGAAAACGCTTGGGACAATTTTGGTACATTCATCCACCAATAACAACCTGAAACCAAGACACTTATCAGGAAACTTGAAAGGATCTTAAAATCATACAGACAAAATGCATCTTTATTATTTAATGAAACATTATATATATATATAATAATAAATATATATCATATATATATTTAATCCATAGAAAATATTGTTCTGCTATATATATATATATATATATATATATATATATATATATATATATATATACACACACACACACACACACACACACACACAAGGCAAACCATAAACCTATTGTAAGTCCATGATAATATAGATACTTCTTTTTAAGGAGTTAAGCAATCTAATTAGTATTTCATCAATTTTTTACTATTTTTGCTTGGTTATGATTACATATATAAGGATAGTCATTTTTATTTGGCTACACAAACATCAGATTGTGAAAAAGGCCTTTTTCACTGTATAATTGCATTGCAACATGCAGCTATAGTTATAGTAAAGAGATTGTAATATTGCTTTTAGTTTTTATATATATATATATATATATATATATATATATATATATATACACACATATAAATAAAACAGTCTAAAACATTGAGCGACAATTAAAACATTATTCAAAACCTAAAATCTGTTAAAATTAGCCATCACAAGCAGTTTTTAAAGTTTTAAATAATTGTTTTTAATCATTGCTCAATATTTTGGCTTATATGGTTCTATCCTGAATAGTGAGCATTATTACTAAAACAAAGATAATTTCATTTTGAATATTACAAATGATACATATATATATATATATATATATATATATATATATATATATATATATATATATATATATATGTGTGTGTGTGTGTGTGTGTGTGTGTGTGTGTGTATATATGATGAAATTCTGTTTTTCTTATATATAAAATTTAAGAAATATATATATATTTTTATAATATATGTAGGCACACTAACAAAAGAATTTTAGTATGATATCGATATACAGGTCACCCTTCAGGTTTGGCCTAAAAATTAACTTTTCAAAAGTAACCTATTAATGAATACATACAGTAAATTATCATTGTTTTCACGATGCCATGCTAAGCAATGCCACCTTTGGCCCAAAAAAAACAGATTGATGTAACAGAAGGTGAAGATCAAACTAACAATCAATGAATTCTAAGATCAGTATGCAAATTATCCCTCTGTGTGTGTGTATATATATATATATATATATATATATATATATATATATATATATATATATATATATATATATATGGGAACCAAGAGAGGGAAACATTTTAGAACTAAGTAACTGTTTCCTGTCAACAACAAAATTTATGAGATAAAACTTGCATATTCAGATACATGTCAATTACTGGAATTCAAAATTGCATTGCAGTGAATATTAAGAATATACAAAAAAATGAACAAAATAAATGAGAATGCCTCAGGGTTCCAAAAATGTACATTTTCATTTTGTTGAGCAAGCAAATCTAACTGAATTTCAAATCAAGTACAAGTGTTATAGCCACCTGTTTGGCCCAACCCACCCAAATCTAGCACAGCCCATACAGCAGGTAGACAATTTCTTGTCTGGTTAGAAAAAACAGATCTTCACACGGTGAAGTGACAGATTGCAATTGATGTTAGGCAAATTGTAAAAGAAAATGATGAGAAAATTCAATAAATTTTCTTTTTGCTTAAAGATAGACATAGGTATAACATGTGCCAGGAAAGAGAATAAAATAAAAACAGTAAAAATAGCTCCAGAATTGTGTGACATTTTCATCAACAAATAACAGATATTACCAAATTACCAGATTTTACCAAGTCTGGCACAAAGCGGAAAAAGGATTGATTTTAATGGCATATCAACCTCTATAGGGTTATTTTAAGCTGAGGTTAGGGAATTGCATTAATTGTACATTTATATTTAAATTTTTGGTGTAGTTGTTTCTTGTGAGGTTTTTGCACACAGTTAACTGATATCAAGTATTCCTATCTAACATTTATATGGTTGTAAATAATTTGCACACAGTCATATTGTTTCAAGTATTCCTATCTAATCCAAATAATTGGCTCAAAATTATATAGTTTCAAGTATTCTTATCTAATGCAAATAATTTGCACACAGTTGTATGGTTTCAAGTATTCTTATTTTATATTAATATTTATATAGTTTCAAGTAAACATTTCTATTTAATTACAGTTATTTGTTTGCACACAGTTATATGATTTAAGTACATAATAATTATCCTTAGTAAACAATTATAACTTCAAGTAACTATTCTTGATACAAAAAATTTACAGTTATATGGCACTAAGTATTCCTATCAAATACAAATGATTTTTCAATAGACCTATTTGACTGATAGATGGCAATCTAACAAGTACAACCACTTCAGGAGCTGATGATAATGACAATGAAAGGGTGATTCCTCAAAGCTTCAGAAATGGATTCTCACAATTGGATGCAGTGTTATACCCAGAATATCTAATCTTGGAGTAGGAGAGTTTTACCCCTCTGGGACAAGGGGGGGGATAAAATTGGCATAACAAGGTAGACAAAGCTGAAAAAGGGAGGAGGGATGAAAATAGGATTGTGTAAAGAGAGAGCTAAAGCAAAACTAAAATTTTAAAATCTATCAAGTCAATTTTTGTTAAATTTTACATGCTGACTAAGACAGTTTTTTTTTTAAATGTACATTTTTTTAAATTTAGATTTTTGTCTTTAAATTAAAGATACAAGTTGACTTGTACTAAAAAAAAAGATAAAATAATTTTATGTCAACTCATCCCCAGGATGAATCTTCTTCAGTGTTATGTGAACAGAGGAAAATGTTACATTTGGATATATTCTACAGATAACTGACAATTATTGCACACTTTTTTAAAATCAAAATGCAGCAGTTACTCAAAAGTAATGTTTCATATCTTCTTATGTTGTCTTACAATGTTGGTGGTATGGCAGTAGATGTTGAACATTCCAGTCAAAAATCCATAATTTTTTACCTTTGATATAGATAACAACCAAGTGGCAATCCAGAAAAAAGGCATGAAAGCAGTGATGTATCAATGAATTCCTCCAAGGATAAAAAATTTCACCCACTGTCATTCAACACTTGCTTAATGTCTATGTGGATCAAACAGTCGATGTGAGTACAGTTAGGTAGTGGGTAATGTGTTTCAGTAGTTTCAATAGCAATTATGAGGGATAAGCTAGAGTTGTTAGTGAAAAGTATCTCACTAAATTTATCTTGACAATAAAGATGATCATCATAGCTATGGAAAAGTGGGTCACTTCCACTGGTGCAGATTCTAATGAACATGGCAAGTATTTACCCAACTCCTTCACTACAAGCAGAATGTAACAGAAAGTCAATTTTTAAGCAGAAAAAAAGCTGGTTTGAATTCAGAGTTTTTCTTCTCCTAGACAGGTAACCTTAACAAGGCTGGGTGGAGAAAAGGTCAATTCATACTTTTCCCAAGAGTATGAAACCACCTTTTCTCCAGCCAGTTCTAACAGATTTATTGTGGTCACTTAACTGGTCTGCTCATGGACCATGGTTGGTAAATTGTAGCTAAATGTATCATGCTTTGCTTTGATGTTGATAATGTCATTACCACTTCCTGGAAACAAAGAATAATTTGATTTGCCAAGTTAAATGCAATCAGCCTTTTCAAAGATTTATAACTTGATTCTATTTCGTACAGCAATAACTTATGTTAAACATACCTTGTGGTGTAATGGTTTGCAAGCCAGGACCATTGTTAATTTTATTCTCACTGAGTGCCCCATATTTCTAGCCATTTAGATCTTTATGATGATAACTATAATATTAAATGTGCCACCTCTGAATATGACAAAATGTATATCCAGTGGTGGTGACTATGTGAAAAAATAGGGTTTTGTAGCTGAAAACTTGCTCTATCCAATGATGTCTTTCCTGTATCATTTGCTTTCAAAGAAATAAATGAGAATCATTACTTTTGGAGTGTGCCTTTTACATATATATATATATATATATATATATATATATCAATTTTTACCCAAATTCATTAGCAACCCAAGTACACCTGACTTGATATATGATCCCCAGAATATGAAACTAGTTTCCTACCTCAGCATTAGTTTTTGATAAAGGGGGAGTTTCTTGAGTATCCTTTGATGGTACAAGTTCTGAGCGGTTTATTGTGGCCACTTGACTGGTCTGCTTACTAACCACGGTTGGTAACTTGTAGCTGAATGTACTACGCTTTGCTTTGATGTTGATAATGTCATTACCACTTCCTGTAAACAAAGAATAAATAATTTGATTAGTACTTTAGTATTTCCCTTAAACAAGATCATAGACTGGCTACCTGTATCACCATTCTTTAATAAACTTAGCTTTTTGGAAAAGAAAGTTTGTTTTTTTTTCTTTTTTTTTCAAAATAGTGAATCTTCAAAAATCAAATATTTTCAAGGAAAAAGATTGCTTTTCTCCTATTTCCACCTGTGGCCACAAAAACCTTTTTAAATTTTTTCATAAGTCTTTCATTGATAGAAGTTTGATGAGTATTTAAAATAGTAATACTTTTGTGGGTGCAATTTCAGTAAATGTTTGTTAAAACAAAAAAAACTTGAATAGCTTAAATACGGATGTCTTCATGTGCTTTTGCACATTAAGACATCTGTATTTTGTTTTATCCCTTAATTGACCAAGAAAATCTCCAAGCAATCAGTGGCATACAGCAAATATAAAATATATATTTGCTCTAATGCAAATGAATAAGATTCAAGCTTATATGATACCATATTTTCTGCTTATTCTACAAGCAAAATCCTCATGAGTCAAGTTTGGTTTATTTTCTTTTTCGGTGGAGTTTTACCCAGAAATATACTTAGAATCTTAACATTATCTAATTTGGAAGTAGTCAATCCTAGAAATATTTTAACTATTTCAAAATCTTCAGGGTTACAAAATCATTTAGATTGGTCACAGTAACATTGTAAGCAAATGGTTATGGTGTGTGAATAGATAAATTATAAAAAAGCCAACAGCCAGAACAGAGAATAGTTGACAAAGTTTAACATATCCTGTGTGCTAGGTGTAAGAAGATTTGTTTGATCTACTAACCTGGACTGAAAACAGCAATTTACCAAAAATTGCTGAAATCAGCAGACTCAATGGACCATCTAAGCTGCTTATACAAGCCGGGGGTGGGGTTTCAGTCTTTGATGAACTCCAATAAAAAAAGGAGGTTTTTCGATTCACTTATTTTGGTGGCTGAGGACATGAGAGAGATGAGCTGTAGCATAAACAGAGAGCAAAAGAACCACCAAATGATATAAGAAAGGCCAGCTCCTATTAGAAAAAAATCTACCCCGTAAATTATATCTGTTACCTATTTTTCATATACTTTAACAGCCACAGAAACAGAATAGAGGGAATAAAACAACAGTGGGTCCTACATTTGAGGCAGGTTTTGTTTTTGAGTTTCCCATTAGCCACCAAACAATCACCTATCAGGTCCAGTCAGCTGGGGCTAGAGAATACACCAACTGCATTTCTGCAGAGGGGTATGACTGCGTACTTATGCTAAACTGAATTGTTTAAAATAGAACTATTTTGACATTTAAACTGTGTACTTATGTTTAACTGAATTGGTTGAAATAAAACTTTATATGTATAAAAATGGATTTGGCATTAAATAACCTACAATGGTTGATATGCCAAGAAACCAAACCAAACCAATCAGCTATCACTATCATTGCAGTTGTTGGTGACTGTTGAATTCAAAATTTCTGGCATTCAAATCATTAAATTCAAATGATTTTAATAAATTTGTGAATCTAAATTATTTTATAAATTTTAGTTTAATATTTGAAAGCATTTGTTGTTTTTATCATATGACTTGATGACTTTGGACACCTCAAGAGCTATAATGGTTAGCATGCTAACCTAGCTGACCCTTGTGTGTTTGAATCTCATTTGGTGTCTCATATTTCTAGCCTTGAGCCAAACAAAGCAAATTATAATTGACTCAATTGTCTTTTGAGAAGAAAAACAGTGTAAGAGAGAGTATTTAAGTGGATCATATTGGGCACCTGATTGAACCTTTTTGACCTGTGAAGTGATCACGACAAAAATATGACCCGTGCAACCCACAAGAAGAGAAATTATGAATGGTGCTACAGTAAGGATTTGACGGTCACCATTAGTGCTACCCTGACTGACTGGTAGGAATGGAGTTTCACAGATACTACACTCTAATCTTCAGCAGGAGTATCAATACATACATATATAATCCTGCCATTCTTTATAGGAATTATGCAAGGTGTGCATAATTAATTTAGCTTATTTTGTACAGTTTTAATACAAACTCTCCTTTTGTCAGCTTATCAGAATCCAATTACAATACAGAGAAATGTATAAAGGAAAAATAAATAGAAACCTGTAATAAAGTTTTAAATACTTACTCTGTCTGACTCTGAAGTCAACAATTTGATATTTCTTGGCTGATGGATCCTTCCGTGGGTCGTATCCAAATCGTACCCAAAGGCTACGCCATGGTCCAGTGATGAAGTAATAAGCAACAAGAGGAAGGATATATTTTAAGTTATCACGACGTGAGTCAATATTACAGCAAATCCCATTTCTTGACCAAATTGGCTTTTTCTTGAAAAGCTAAAAAAGAAATTCAGAAAAAAAAAAAAAAAAAAAAAAAAAAAAAAAGATGGTTATTTTCTCTTTGTTTTTGATTTTGTGAAAAAAAAAATTGCAGAAATCAGAACAATCTATCTAAGGTGCATGCCTCCCAATTCCCTAATGTGCAGAGCAAAAGTATCAAAGTCATTTAGCTTTGCAGGCTAGATTGATGCAGAACTTGTGGACAAGATAAAGACAATTATTTGTAAAAGTTCTTCAAAGAGTAGACTAAAGTATATCCAATTTGACAAAAGATTTAAATCTGTCCATTTTTGTTTTTTTTCTCCTATTCTACATTTAGTATCAACTTTTCTTTGCCATGGCAGAACAAGAGACGGAGAGTTTTATCCCTCCACAGGGAAAGCAGTTAGCATAATCTAAGCTCCATTGACAAAGCGACTAATCATGTTTGTCACTTTTGGTTCAGAGTTGGTCCCTTACAGTGTGTTATTGCCTTATAGCTGGGCATTTCCTCTTTACTAACATTTGCAAAATAGGTTAATAAATTGGCAAAAATCAATCACCTTATTTTCCATTATCTTTGCAAGTTATAGTTCATCTAAAATTTTATTTGTTTTACTTCAGAAAACAAAATAGGTGTTTGCAGCTGTTGGCTTGATACGTTATTTTTTGTCGTGCAACAGATTTTTTTACATAACAGGTATTATCCAGTGTTCAAATGTTTATTATTTCAAGAGAAATTGGAAAAATGATTCATTTAATACTTTATTTAGAAAAATTTCTGGCATAAACTAAAACAACGAAAATAGAAAATAAATTTTTTTATGAATCTTGTTTCAGTTTACTTCGTATGCCAATCTTATTTTTATGTGTCCAAATATTTCATTGCATCCACTATGTATTATAGGTAGGAGGCTGGTCCCCAAAGGCTTTGACAGTTATATGGGGCCCTCATTTAAGGGTAGAGTGACATTTCTTCCAAATGATCAATGTGTAATATCTGTATCTTCTGTAATAGGGTTTTTGATTAGTTTTATAGAATGTTAACCCTTGTTGGATTATTTAATGCTAAAATCAGTCATTTTTTTTAGCTATTATATGGTTTCAACTTTAATAGTAATAATTTGTAAATAATTATAACTTCAAGTAACAATTAATTTATTAGAATAAGAGCCACATAAAAATTGGACCACTATATAGAGTTGCTAATTTAGTGGTACAAGTAAAAGAAATTGTAAAAAGATCACACTCATATACAATGCAACTTTTTCTTTAGCTTTTGATTCTCTGATGGTAAGAGTAAAGTTTTTAACATAATTTACCAACACTGAAACAATGTATAGCTATGGCCTGCAGTAAAGACCTTTTTCTCACAGTCTCTTTTTCAAGAGAATGCATTTTCCCAGACCCCAGCACCAAATGTCTTTTGATCAACATTCTGACATTTACCAAAATGCACAATTTGCATTTTACAACACAGGAAGTGGGTTATCTCCAATTCCTTTACAAGTTCATTAAAAGAACATCAAGCAAGACTAAAAGGTACAGAGTTTAGCACCTCATGCACATGAATCTCTAGGGTCAGAGACAATCAGGCAGACAAATGGAGTACACCTCAAATGCTAACCCATTACTCACTGACCATAATGAAATAGTTTTAACTCTTTCATAGCAGTATAAGTGAGATTATCAGCAAGCTGTTATATAAATTTCAGACCGAGTAAAACTATACACTTTATTTTAAAAAGCCATCATTCCTTGATTATTATGATTCTCCAACAGAACACAAACCCACATCTGTAGTTCTGTAACATCAGACTTTTTTTTTTCACAGGATTGACTACTGGCCCCATTCACATCACACCTTTTTTCATCAAGACTTGGAGTTCTTGCTTTTCTCTGATTTTTCTTTTCTTGATTTTAATGGAATTTCAGTCCATCTAGAGTTATTTTATATTAAGTGGTTAAGGAATTACATACATTGTATATTTATATTTACATTTTTTTTGTGTAGGATTTCTTAAGAATTTTTTTTTACACAGTTATATGGTATTAAGTATTCCGACCAAATAAAAATTTCCACACAGTTGTATTGTTTCAAGTATCTGATAATAATAGCCCTTAGTAAACAATTATAGCTACAAGTAACTATTCTTAATACAAATGATTTATATTCATATGGCATCAAGTATTCCAATCAAATACAAATAATTTTTAAACATAATTTCAAATTAAAATAATTTAAAACTATTTAATCCAAAGATGGAATCCTAACAGGTAATACCACTCCAGGCCAGAATGAACCAGGGAGTAATGATAATGAAAGAGTAATCCATACTCCGGTGGTCCAGAACTGGAGTCTCAACATCAAATGCAATTTAGCGTCATACTCAGGACACCTCTTTTGAGAAGGCCTTATCTCTCTGCAAGGGATACAGTCAGTGGATTCTAAGGCTCCCTAAAAAGATTGTCTTAGTTGATCTGCCTTTACATGACCAAAGGTTTTAGTCACTCCTGGTTTTGAATACACAAGTTTATCTTCTAGACTGGTTACAAACCAAAGCTTAAGAGCACAGTTTGCTTCAAAATTTCATCTATGGCTGAGGAGGAAAGAATGGACTCATGCCTTTCCTAAGAACATTAGTACTAAATCAACACAAAGTGCCTCAACCAAAATTTGCACTTTACTTGCTAGTTTCATTTGATTTTTAATAGGCTAACAAATACCACTGTACTATTAGTGATTGCTATTTTAAATTGCATAATTTTCAAATGAATACTGTGATTGGACTTATTCAGACTTCATTTATGTTCACAGCTTCAGTTTAAAAATTTTGAAGTTTTCATTATTTTAGTAAGTATTATAATTGCATGGCCAGTAGATTACTATTACTGTTCTAATTTGGTTTTTGAGTTAAAAAAAAAAAAAAAAAAACAGAAAGTACAAGTTCTACCAGTGTTCACGGAAAACAGGACTTCTAGTCTGCCTTCATGTAATGAGAATCGGAATTCTGATTCAGCCATTGTGTAAGGAAAATCAAACTACCAGATATTCTGTTTTGAAAGGAAAACCAAAATACTGGATCTGCTATTGTTTAAGGAAAATCAAAGTACCAGTTCTGCTACTGTGTAAAGAAAACCAAAGTACTGGATCTGCCATTGTCTAAGGAAAAGCAAAGTACTAGTTCTGCTGCTGTGTAAAGAAAAATAAAGTACTGGATCTGCCATTGTCAAAGGAAAAACCAAAGTACTGGATCTGCCACTGTCTAAGGAAAACCAAAGTACTGGATCTGCCATTGTCAAAGGAAACCCAAAGTACTGGATCTGCCATTGTCTAAGGAAAAGCAAAGTACTGGATCTGCCATTGTCTAAGGAAAAGCAAAGTACTGGATCTGCCATTGTCTAAGGAAAAGCAAAGTACTGGATCTGCCATTGTCTAAGGAAAACCAAAGTACTGGATCTGCCATTGTCTAAGGAAAACCAAAGTACTGGATCTGCCATTGTCTAAGGAAAACCAAAGTACTGGATCTGCCATTGTCTGAGGAAAACCAAAGTACTGGATCTGCCATTGTCTAAGGAAAATCAAAGTATCAGTTCTACTATTGCATAAGGTAAACCAAAGTAGCAGTTCTGCTATTGTGTAATGAAAAACCAAAGTACTGGATCTGTCACTGTATAATTTAAAACCAAAGTACTGGATCTGTCATTAACTAAAGAAAATCAAGTACCAGTTCAGGTATTATGTAAGGAAGATATGAGTTCTATTTCCACTATTTTGTACACACAGTTTATATTCCAGAAGAGATTTTCTGATTTAAGTAAATAAATACACATGATGTCATATAAGGAACATAAGATGCATCCTTAATTGAGTTATTACAAACAATCTCTAGCAGGAGTATCCAAACTTCAGTCCATGGGCCACATATATGTGCCACAAAATTCTGTTTCTTTTAATGCATTCATTTTTTGTCTGGAATCATGATTTATAAGAGACTTATTCTACAACCTGGTTTTAGAATGTCTTAGGAAGGAATAACTTGGTTGAACCCATCCCTCTCCTCTAGTTTGAATTAAGAGTTTTCTTTATCCTAGACTGATTACCATGTTAAGGTTAAAGAGCACAGTCTACCCTACTATTTACCTTAAGTGGGATGAAGAATAGTTGGATTCATACCTTCCCTAAGAGTATTAGTGTCATAAGAAATCCAAAATAGCCTCCTGTTCAGGACTTCACTTCCAACAACACTAACCATTAAATCACAAGTGCCTTCAATCATAAGATGATTTTAAAAAAGATAAAAGGTCCAAATAAAATTTATTTTTTCATTAGCCCAATATATTTCTCCAAGAGAAATGTCAAGAAATAAAAGCTTTTAAATCCATGGCTTATAAAAGGCCTCCATTTTCACTTTAAAAAAAGTAACTTAATGATTTTTATAACAAAAAAAAAAAAAAAAAAACTTTTTTGCTAAATCCTTTTAAAAAAACTCACAAATATAAGCAGCTTTTTATATCGACTGTATTAAATTTCAGGGGTCAATGCGTAAGTGAAGCAGTGAAATTATTTTTGATACAATACTGTGATTAACCTGTCAAGGTTGTCAATGAGTGTTACAGTTTCGGGAGAATGGTTGTTGATTAACTCTCCTCTATTAACCAATATGGCATACTAATGATATGACCTTTAGTGTCAAGATATCTGATACTTGAATAAAAGACAAGGAATGTGGTTTCATGCCTATTTTTAAGAACAATAGAATTAAGCAAACATAAGTATATATTTACCCAAACCTGCAGCCATAAGGATGATGTGAGATAAGATCAATTTTTTAAGCAGAGTACTGCTAGTTTAGATTTAGTTTTCCTTCCCCTATAATGGTTGCCTTAACAAGGCTAATGAACCCAGTTTGTCCAACTATTTACTCATAGCTAGATAAAGAAGAGTTGGATTCATGCCTTTCGAAGGACATAAGCTTTTAGTGAAACACAAACAGCTTTGTTGAGGATTTTGAACTTGGGTTACCAATTTTATTTCCTTTTCCAGTTTGCAGATATTTTTTCCATGTTTATCAAATAACTGTAGTATCATCAAAGTAAGACATTGATTTAGTATCAAGGAATTATAATTTGATGACATCTCAAAAAATGAAGAGAAGTGAATTCATGTCAGGACAAGATAAGACTTGAAATGTATATGATTTGCTTTAAGCACAACAAAACTATTTACCCAGAAAATAGAAGCAATAAAAAGAAATATATTAACAAAACAAAAAGGGCCGATTTCTTAGAAACTGTAATATTTATAATCTGCTACTTTGTTAATCCAGAAAATCGCAATTCAGTAATAACATTCAACTGGAATGAAAATCTTGTTAACTTTCAAAGAAACAGAAATAGCTCAACAGTTGCTTGTTTAATACTGTCACGAAATCATTCAATTTATAAGGTATATCTAAACAAGATATTCTCTAAAGTATGTTTAGTTAAAAACTACAAAGTTCATTTTAATTTTCTATTTATTATCTTGTTATCTTAAAAGATTTCTTAAATTGGGTTCAATTTTAGTGGTCTGAATTTCTGAGACAAAGCTTGATGATTTTTATCATTAAGGGTTTTCGGACTATTGTCTTCATCTTAGTTGTTATTTCCACAACGTTTCGGCCAATATGTCATCCAGACATATTCAAATTTGAATCTACTTATCTATAAAACAAAATGTATCAGTATATATCCATTCACTGAGCTTAGCTTAGTTTGGCACAAGGCTAGAAATATGCAACACACAGTTTAAATGATGCTTACTAAACCTTCAGCTTAATCCTTAGTACACATATATTTACATATACGTAATGATAATTTTTGGATATAGATTTAAATATTTAGATTTTAAATGAAATTTGCTCATATATGAAATGTGGTTTTATTAAGCAATTTAGCAAAAGGCTAATTTTACATGAAGTCACAAAGACTTGTCACTTGTGTACATACTATAGACTGATATCAAGCATTGTTATCTTGGATCTGAATGTTACTACATAATGTTTGATCTGATAAAATAATGAAGAAAAGCATCAAGTGCATTGGCAAGGGAAAAGATCATGTGAAAAATAAATATTTGTTATGTAAAGATAACTATTTTTCCTCAGAAGGCTACAGAATTACTGATGTACCAATGCATGCATCATCTAAGAGAAAATAAAATTCCTGGGTACTTTCTACCATACCCTATCGTTATCAAGGATACAATCAAGATTTTATTTTTTCTTTAAAATCCAGTGAAAATTTTGTTTAATTAAATGAGTTATTTCCTTTTCCTCCCAAAAATTCTGGGTGAGGACACCCCTTTTTTACTTTCCAATAAATCAAACTTTCCCGATCAATTTTAAACTGAAATATTCTGGGCACCTAACAAACTCACCCCTCTCCAAATATTATTAAAACACTCCTTGTAGTGAATAGAGTTCTGATACTAATTTTCATCAATATTGGCCCATTAGCATGTGAATCTGTAGGTAAGAAACACACAAACAAACTAATGAAGTATAGCATATAGACACACACACAATTGATAAAGCTTTATAATTTGCACTGGCAACAAAGATTATTGACATGAAAAATGAAATTGTCATGATGAGTTCAAATTTGAGTTAAAGGTAAAAGGATCACAAACACTGATCTTTAGCCAAACTTAGGAAAGCAATCTAGAAGAAGGACAATTTTGAATTCATACAGTTAAAATTTAGGTAGCCATCTTGTTTTCAGTTGTGCGATGTAGAAAGGACACCTTCTAAGTAACAAGGCTTGTAGGTTGCTGTTGTTCATATATGCTTTTAGTCCTCTCTGATTGGTCAATCTACTGCTGCTGCTGATGGGCAAGTCAATAAGTATTTGTTAATAATCTGTACATGGCTGATACCCCCATCCAGGTTCCCGACCCAGCAAACAATCCAACACAAACCCTTCATTATTCACCATATCTCACAGACCTTTCCAGTAGTCTGAATCCTGAAGTGGACTGAGAAAAACAACTGATAGGATGGGATGAGATATATATATATCTACATATATAAATAAATAAATACAAAATCAGTTAAATTTTACTGCTAAATATGGGTTCAAAATCAATAAAGTATAGAGCTCTGTATCCTAAAATGCAGAGTGATATATTTCAGTTATAAAATAAAGTAAGTTGGCGACCTTAGTTGAGGGTGACCTGAAGGTTCCCTTTTCAATAGCAACTACACAGAAGTGTAGGAGAGGACACAACTCCATTCCCTGGATTGCTCCACTTTACTCTTGATCCTCACCTTATAATGCTGAGTGATAAGCAAGGCAGCATCGAATACCATTTTTTTGAGTTTTTGGTATGACTCGAACTGGGATTGAACCCCGGTCTCCCAGACCATTAGCTAATACTCTACTGATTAGTCCTATAGCCCGTTCGTTATAAAATAAAAAAAGATAAATTAAGACTGCACACAATTCAGAATTTCATGCACGATTTTCAGATGAGTTTATATCCAAACGTCTTAAGTCATTGAAATTGCAATAAATTATGGAATTAGCACATTAAGAGGATGTTCACTTTGATTTTTTTATTTTGCAGTAAATAGATTAATAAACATTTCTTATTTAATAACTCAACATTCTGGCTTCATCAAATATTCCTTAAATAAACTAGATTAATTTTTTTTTCAAATTAATGGTATAATTTTTTTTTCTAAGCCAATAAGAAAATATTATGGAATAACCTAATATTGTTTTGCATCTGATTATTTATCTCATAAATAAGAAACCAAAATGAACATGCTTTAAGTATGTGAATTCTATAATTTTGCCAGGTGTAGTATTATATTCATATTTTTTTCAATGGAAGGATATGGTTTCATATTAATAATTGTATCTGCAGAGAAAAATCAGATTATAATTTTAGTTTGAAAAGAGTTATTTTTTAAATGTTTATAATGCAAACTCAAAGTTAGAAGCTGGCAATATTGCATTTGACTCAATCAAATGCAGATTAATGAAAATTAATTATCCATTTCAAACATTCAATAACAATTTTTGTCTTGGTTTCAAAAGTTTGCACTTTATATAAAATGATTAATTTTAACCAAAGAAAATTTTAGATAGATAACCAAATAGTTAAAGAACAAATTGAGGCAAGTTGATAGATTTGCTTTGGTTTTATGGCATATCAACAATTGTAGGTCAATTTACATCAAATCCTTTTTAGACATGTAGATTAAATATATGATTTCTAAACACATTTTGTAAATAACATTTTTAAATGAGCCCGAGCTCTTTTTTTTTTTGCACACAAGAGGTTTTACTTATTTCTATCTGATATCTATTTACTATTAATTATTTGTTTACACACAGTTTATTGTTTTCAAGTATTGCTAACAATTAAATCATTTGTTTACACACAGTTTATTGTTTTCAAGTATTGCTAACAATTAAATCATTTGTTTACACACAGTTAAATGATCAAACAATTCTATTTTAAACAATTCAGTTTAGCATATCAACAAAGTTAATTTCAAGTATAGCTATGTATCACAAACAATTCAATTAAACATCAGTCATTTTTTTACATACATATAAAATAAAAACAGTTCTATTTCAAACAATTCAGTTTAGCATAAGTAAACAGTTTAAATGTCAAACAGTTCTATTTGACCCATAGATAGGACCCTATTAGCTGCTAGCACTCTAGGCCAGAGTGGACCTGGGAGTAATGGCAATGAAGAGGTACTCTGCATTCCCCAAAGCTCCAGCATTACTGAAGCCTCATCATCAGATTGTTCAATGTCATGTCCAGGACACTCATTGGAGGAGTCTTACCCCTCTTCGGAGATGCAGTTGGTGTATTCTGCAGGCACAGCTGATTGAACCAGAGTTTATTGATAACAATGTGTGTGTGTGTGTGTATATATATATATATATATATATATATACACACACAGATAGTTATGTTCTTAGTTAGTTATAAACAATGATATAGCTAGAGAGAACAAATGAATTATACATAAGAATATCAAAAAATAATCTGAGGTAGATGTATAAAGGCTGGCCGAATGAATTGCAATAGTGTGACATATAACAGGAGAGAGGTGAGAATGTGAAGTGGCACCAAGTATTCATATTGTATGAAAATTTAAATGTTTCAAACTTTCTACAAACTCAATACAAGAACCATTCAAGAAATAAGGAGAATTTTTTGGAAAAAGCAAAAATTTTTTGAGAACTAATAAATTAGTAAATTCTGCATTGTTTAGAATTAGTTTAAAGCAAAAATTCTTTTAATCACACAAAAATATTTGTTTTGAGGCTACTCAAAATAGCATCAAATCAAACAGAGTGCTCCTGGCTTGAACAGAGGAACATCATCAAATTTTTGATGGCTAAAAAGTGCAACCAATATGAAATTTACAGAAGAATGTGAGATGTGTATGGAGAAAAATGTTTACAAATGGGCTAAACATGGGTTTACCATGATGAACCCGAGGTAAATAGAATGGAAGTATAAAAAAGTTCTGGTCATAGCAGTCAATAAAGAAGGCCATGCTGATAATTTTCCAAGACAACAATTACTGCTGACTTCCTTGAAAAAGATGCAATGGTGCTTATTTGCAACTTCTTAGGTGAAATTCACCTTATCAACTGAATGACCCCTGTATTTTCAGAACTGATCTGACTATACTTAATCTGGGTAATGCCAGATACTCTTACTAGTCAAACATATGAATAATTTAATATATCAATAATAGAGTTATGTAAATCTTAATTGGTTGGAGTATATATTTGCCAGCCAAAACTTTTCATTGTTCAGAAATGTACCAATTCAGAATGTTAATGCTCTAATTGTGCTTAATCCAGTTTTTTGTGCTTGTATTTCATTTCTGAACTGCCAATGTATTGACTCATAAAATCCAGCAAATGTTCACACTGTAGCCCATGTAGTGGGGTAAGACTGCCTCCCTCAAAAAAGAGGTGTCCTAAGTATGACAGTAAACTGCATTTGGTAGTGAGGCTCCAGTTCTTGAGGAGATCCAATGAGTGTGGACTAGACCTTCAATGGCATTACTCCAAGATACACTCTGATCTAAAGTTGTAGTACCTGTTAGGGTCCCATCTAGGGGTCAAATAGATCTGTTTGAGATTATGTTAAATAGGACAGTGAACTAATGTACTAGGTTAGGTTATTTGACTTAATGGCATATCAACCTTTGATGGTTATTTAATGCCAAATCCTGTTTATATGATTTTTAAGTGAATAGTCTGAAGGCAACATTATTTTTAAATCAGAACTCATTTGTTTGCATGCTGTTAAATGGTTTCAAGGTGTAACCCTATGAGGGTCAGAGACTAGTCAGTGAAATTTTATTAACCAGAGGAAAAAGAAACCGATTTGGATTTTGAAAGAATAAAGTAAAACATTACAACTGTGTAATGGGTTTTTCAAATAAGGTGTAGATAAAAATCATTTTATTTTGATGAGTAAGGAATTTGACAAAAATGAATTGTTACGGGGGGGAAAAAAAGCAAAGCAAATGTAATGTTATTTGTTACACTAAATCTGTCAGAAGATAAATGGATTGTTTTGACAGATTGCTGTGTTCCAGGAAGTTTGAAGTGAAAGAGCTGAAGCCAGATCAAAGCCAGAAAATTATTGAAATCCAAATCAAGAGAAAATTGATTTTTTTTGTCCCCCACCCTGTTCGAACCCTCAGATGAAGATGTACATAAAATGGCAGTAGACAGCAGAAAACCAACAGGAGATGAGCAGGTGGTAGCTACAAGATTACAAGCACTAGGCTCACATCTTGTGTCAGACTACCCAGAGTAGAGAAGCAGAGAAAATCATATTACATGTTGTTAGATATAAAAGTAGAAAAGCGAATTGAAGCTTGAGATAATGCAACACCATTTGAGATTGCCTTGTGCCAGACTCAGGAAAGTAGAAAAGTGAAGTAAAGCCTGAAATAATGCAATGCCTTGAAGTAACCTTGTGCCAGACTCATGGAGATAAAGAAGTGAATAGAAAACGATATAAATAGATACTTTAGAGACCAACACAGAGTGAAAGAGAGATGTCCTTGTGCTAGACTTGTGGAGATAAAGAAATGAAGAGTAATTGAGATAATATGATACCTCAAAGGGACTTTTTACCAGGCTACTCTGGGTATAGAAAACATGAAGTGAATTAAGAGAACATGATAAAAAGAGAGAGTTCCGTGGAGAGAAACTGAGTTGAATTCGCTGTCGCTCTGAGACCTGACCTTCTACCAGACTACCTTGAGTATAGAAAGCAAAGAGAACTAAGATAATACAACACTTTTTGAACCAATATAATACTCTCTTTCATCAGACTCATGAAAGTAATGAAGTGAGGAGAAATTAACAAAACACACAATTTGATATCACCTTGTACCAGACTGCCCTGACTATAGAAAGTGAAGAAATACTGTGAAAAAACAAAGAAGCTTAACGTAATAAGCACTTATGAAGTAGTAACAAGAATAAAGGAAAGTAAACATCACTCTACCATTTAAGATTGCCTTGGGCCAGACTATAAACAACAAGAATAGAAAAGCCTAAAACTTATACAAGGAATTGACAGACTGTTAATTTGTGAACTGGTCTCTGACTAAGATCATCAACCTCCAGGATGAATGAATATATGTATCAGTTTTTAAATACATTTTTTTCATAGTAAATATTGTTATTTTGCAAGCCAAGAAAAACACAATGTGAGCAGATAACAAATTAGCTCATCTGAAGATATATCCAATCAGTGGAACAATCAACACATTGGAAGCAGAATCACCCCATATTTGGCAAGGACAGCTGTACCATCACACAAGTAATGCTATTTAATATTAGGAATTCTATTTATCAAGTATTCCAATCCAATTCAATATCAATTATTTATTTGCATGCAGTTAAATGCTTTCAAACATTGCTATCTAATACAAATAATTCAATTTAACATTAATCATTTGATTGCAGAAAAATGATTTCAAGTAAATACTACTATTTGAACCATAATTGGGACCCTAATAGATACTACCAATCCATGTCAGAGTGGATCTGGGAGTAATGGCAATGATTCAATACTCCACATTCCCCAAAGCTCCAGGCTAGGGGCCTCACGATTAGATGGTTTAGTGTCATACCCAAAACACTTCTTGGTGAGGTTTTACCCCCCACACACACACTTTCTGCAGTCAGCATTTTCTACAGCACAGCTGACAGGACAGACATTAGCTCTTAAAACATTGATATTGCAACTACCAAGCCTTGACAGCCCAGTCTACTTTATTATTTACTCAGAGTAGAGATGGGAGAGCTAAGAGGATTCATACCTTTCCCAATAGTGTTAATGCAATGTGAAATGCAAACAGCCTTGGTCAGAATCTGAGCTTACCTTGCAAATTCCATTTTCTCTGCCAATAACCTTTATACTTTATACCACTTATACTATAAATATATATATATATATTGCATCATTAGTAGGACCTGATTTATTGCAGTTAGATCTGATATTTGTAATAAAGTCAAATCATTTTGATTTGCTACTTTGGATCAACAATTTAGCCATTTTTTTTTTTCTTCCCCTTTGTTTTGAACATTCATTGTTTTCCTTTTCTCAGAGACGATTTCTTCCTTCCCTTAGATTTTTATAAGTCTCTTCTTTGATGTTTATTCATTGACTAATCAATTGATTTTAATGGCATGTCACTTTGTTTAGGATTATTTCATGATCCAAGGTTAGGGAATTGTATTCATTGTACGTTTATATTTACATTTTTTGTGTAGTTGTTTCTTAGGAATTCTTTGGATGCAGTTATATGATATCATGTATGCTTCTATGATACAAATAATTTGTACACCGTTGTAGAGTTTCAAGAATTCCTATCTAATACTAATATTCTATACACAATAATACGGTTTTAAGTTACCATTTCCATTTAATAATAGTCATTTGCTGGCACACATTTCTATGGTTTCAAGTATTTCTATATAAGACAAATATCTTATACATGATTATATTGTTTCAATTAACCATTTCCATTTAATAATATGGCCCAGTCGGCTGGGGCTGTAGAATACACCAACTACTTCTTTGCAGAGGGGTAAGACTCCCCCAATGAGCGTCCTAAATATGACACTAATCTGATGGCGAGGCTCCAGTAATGCTGGAGCTTTGGGGAATGTAGAGTACTCCTTTATTGCAATCACTCCCAGTTCCACTCTGGCCCGGAATGGTAGCAGCTAAAAGGATCCTATCAATGGGTCAAGTAGAACTGTTTATATGTATAAAAATAGATTTGGCATAAAATAACCTACAATGGTTGATATGCCATAAAACCAAACAAAATCAAACCATTTAATAATATTTTTACTTTTAAGGGTTTTCGGACAATTGTCTTCATCTTTATTGTTATTTCCACAACATTTCAGCTGATATGTCCTCCGGCCTTCTTCAGGTGTTAGTCAAACTTGGAACCTAAATAGAACTTCGAACTACATCCTTTATTGAATCCACCGGGGTTGCCTGTTCTGATTCCATTAGCCATAACCAGTTACAAGTGTTAAATATTCCTGTATTGTTATTTGCCTGCAGTGAGGATTAAACCTGCCACTTCCAGATGATTGTCTCCTTAGAAGCTTAGGGAACCGTTACGCTATGTGTCCTGCTGGACAGTTTAGAGTGAATCTTTGGGACTTATAAAGTTAATCTTCTTACTTGACTAAGATTATTACTATTATGTATTATTTTTTTACCTGTGCTCATATTCAGATCTTTTTTTTTTTTTTTTTATCTAACCAGTTTAATTATTGGTTCCCATATTGTATTCATCTCTATACTTGGTCTACTCAGCAGGTCATTGTAGCCCAACATATGTGCTGATTCGTTAAGGCGTCTAATCTTCCTATGTTCAGCTCGATCAATTATTTCAACTTCATCCCATAAGGGCAGATGGTTTCCCTTTTTCTCCCATTAATGGTCTGCCATACCTGACTTTTCAATCTCACCTCGTACTACTGCTTTTCGATGTTCTTCTAGCCTTACTTTTAGTGGGCAACCTGTCTCGCCTTTGTATATTTTACCACAACTGCAAGGGATGGAGTAAATACAGTTCTTGATCATGTTGAATTCCGTTGGTGGCTTGACATGGAAGAGATATCTCCGGAGAGTTTAACTATTTGTGAATAATGTCCTAATGTCATATGGACTACATATCTTTTGGATCCTTTCGGCCACTCCTTTGACATAGGGCAGACATACTGTGGTGAGTTTTTGGGTATTGTCTTTTATCCTCCTATCCAAGTTTCTTGGAGCCGATGTTATGTGCTCTGAGTAGTTGTTGCGATGGAGGTTGTGTCTCAAACTAATCATTTCTTCTTGATATACATCAGTATCACTACTAATGGTTTTTGCTCAATGTTCATTTAATAATAGTCATTTGTTTTCACACAGTTCTATGGTTTCAAGTAACTAATGATGATTGCCTTTAGTAAACAATTATAGATTCAAGTAATTTAGTCATATCAAAGTTATTAAATATTCCTATCAAATACAAATAATTTTCAAACAGATCTATTTGACCCATAGATGGGACCCTAAAAGATACTACCACTCTGAATCAGAGTGGACCTGGGAGTAATGCCACACTCTCCCAGATCTTCATAATTGAAACCTCACTATCAAATGCAGTTTAATGTCATACCCAGAATACCCTTTTTTTTTTTAGGCAGAAAGTGGGGGTTACACTCTGCAAGGGACACAGCATATTCTAAGACCTACCAATAGGGTCAATTATAGATCAGAAGATTCCAGGTTTGAATAGAAGAGATGGATAGATAACATAACTAATGTTGTGACTGTTTTAATAGTAGTATAGATGAAAAAAATTTCAATTTTATGACGGTGAGTGCTATTTTATTAAAAACTGAGTACGAAGAGAAAATCAAAATTGCTTCACAATAAAATTCTGTCGCAAAAAAGGAAAAAACAAAAAAATAAAATTCTGAGTCTTACTGCTCGTAGTTTCTCTTCTACTTGTAAATTTTTCACTTTTGGACGAAGTGCGGCTTCTGCCCCATCCATAGGTCTCTCTGGGATAGTCTTATCATCAAAGTTGACAAATATTGTGTGGTGGGATCTTCTCTGTCTAGCTGTAAAACAAAGGTACAAAATAAATTTTGCAAAATTAACCAAACAAAGATTTTTATTACCTTACAAAAATCATCACTCATAAGATATACATGTATATTAGTATGAATGAAAAAATTAGACACACAAACATTATTAAATAAATCATATAAATTTATGAATTTCATATTTAATTCCACATTCAATGACTTGTCATCATCTCATCCATTAAAATCTAACATTATTGGATTAATACTTAATTGTTTGGCTTATTTACATTAGATGGAAAGGATTACAGAACAAGTCTGAATTTTGATCTGGCAGTCCCATAATGATTCATGAGAATCAACAATGTCTGGTGGTATTGTAAGACATTGTTAAAATGCTCTGGATTAGTTGATAAAAACTTTTTACTACTAGCACAGCATTTATATATATATATATATATAAAAACAAACAAGTCTTATTTAACATGACAGACAAGATACATCTAAATTTCTTTAAAAATATACTCTTTCCTTATAATGGTGTGTGTGTGTAAATATATATATATATATATAAGGATTAAGATTAATGCCCTGTTTATCTAGGTCCAAGCACATTTAACTGTTCTTTAGCCATTGTCAAGGAAAACAATGAAATATGGATGATAAAAACTGTCAGATAGTATTGCTTTTTTTAGAATACTAAGATCTGAATATGAAATATGTCCAGAAAGTATCTAGACTTTTATTATTAATGAAAAAATAGTCAACCTAGGACAATGGCACTTTAGTCCTCTTCAAAGTACTCTTTTAAAACAATTTGCAACCCTTAACTACCATATTACATCCTCCTCGATCTCATCCATATTTCAACAGTGATTTTAGCTTTGGAAAAATCTAGAAGTTACAAATAGCCAAATTTTCACAACTTGCACAAGGCACCAAAAATCTACTCATTTAGTTGATGCAAATACAACAGTCAGATAGTACAACAGGGTCACACTGCTGAGGAAAGTGTTCACACAAGTGCAGTAAGGTTCCTACAAATAGATTATGAATTTGTATCAAGGCTGCACAACCAATTCTTAAATACATTCCAGGCTGATCTTGTAAGTATTTACCTAACCCCTCTATTAAAAACAGGATTCAACACAAGGTCATGTTTTAAGCAAAATATAAATGGTTTGAATTCAGTTTTCCTTTTTTAAGACTAGTTACCTTACCAAGGCTAAAGAACCCATTTTGCCCTACAATTTACCCATAACTGGAGGAAGAACTGATGGCATTCTTAAGGGCATTAGTGTGAAGTAAAACAGTTTTGAATAGTAGTTGTCTAAATTTCTGAGACGAAGATTGATGATTTTTATCATTAAGGGTTTTTGGACTATTGTCTTTATCCTTATTGTTATTTCCACAACATTTTGGCCAATATGTCATCTGGCCTTCTTTGAATAGAATTTGAATTCAGGTCACTAATCCCATTCCTAACAATGGTAACCATTATACTCAGCATGGCTCTAAACAGTTCTTGTATACAGGTCATTCCAGCCAATTTCACATAGGTTCCAACCAAAAGTTTTCAGATTTTTGGCTTGCATTTTAAAATTAGGTTTGGTACAAATCTTAGCAAAGTAGTTGTTCTTATCTCCATCCTAAAGTGTTTTAAGATCAGTTAGAACCAATTGTTTTAATTTAAATACCTTTGAAAAATTAATGGTAAAAAATTTCTAAAATGAGGCAATTTTCAAAAGATTCAAAGTTTAATTCTCACTCCAAGACTATGTTTAAAACATTCCATTTATTCAGTTCTAATTATTTGCTTGGAGCAGTCAACTAAACACTCAAAAGCCATTTGATTAGACATGTCTTTCATTCTTAATGAAAGGCTTGAAAATGCAAGAAAATAAAAAATCTGGAATATATTGGATAGTTTTTGATTTTGGGATCTCAATAACTCATCATGGAAACATCCAAACTATAGAAAACTATATTCTTAAAGTAAATCTAGAGGTGAGTCTAGATTTTTAAAAATAAAATATTTATATCATCTAAATCTTAGATTTGGACTTCTTGAAAATAGGCCAATTCAGAAATTGAAAATATCACTTGATTGTAAAGCCTCAAATTTTTCATTTAGAATTTTTCCTTAATTCCATTTCTACCTTAGATAAATTCTGTTCTGTTTTGTTTGTTTGGTTTTTTTTTTTCATTTGTATTTTTGGGAAATTTTCCATTTTTATATTATTTCATGAGAAAATTACAATAAAATATGATATAATTATTCAAAGTTTTATGAAAGAAAAAGCAGATATCTTTAATAATAAATTTTTTTAAATCTAAAAATCCAAATCAAGAAACAAATTATATGTAAAAGTAAAAAAAAAAAAGTAACATGACAAGACAATAAAACAATGGAATGTGGTAGTACTTAATTATCTTTGATGGAAAATTATTAATCAGAGATTCTTTCGTTAAGAACAAATATTCAGACTTAAATATCTGAAAAATAAGATTTTTTTAAGTAAAAGGACTCAGATTCAGATGATTCATGATAATTGATTCACAAATTAAAATCAACACAAAAAACTAAAAAAATTTTTTAAATCGACATCAGATAACTTGAATTTCAATAACAATCTGATTTAGTTGATTAAAATATTCTACAAATCAGAAATTAAACTATAATTGAATCATTGCTATTACTCCCAGGTCTACTCTGACCTGGAGATATATCTGTTAGGGTCCCATCGATGAGTTAAAGAGATCTGTTTAAAATGGATTTGTATTTACTAAGAAAAAGATTAAGAAAAAACTACACAAAAAATGTAGATATAAATAAACAATGAACACAATTTCCTAACCTCTAAGCATAAAACAATGCTATTAAAATCAAACAACTGAGTGCTCTGTACTTCATAAAACTTCATTTAGCAAATAGCCAGAAAATTCACCAGACTTCAATTCTGCTGAAGATCTTAGATACATTATGTAAGAACAGGTTGGAAAATGTCCTCTTGGACTAGCACAAAAAACATCACGATTTTTGACAGCATTTAATATAAGAGACTGACAATTTCTTTTGGAGGGAAGGGGATTAAAAGGTGACAAAAAAACGTTCAATAACCTTCTGTGGATTGGATTTCAGAAAAGAAATTTCAGGTGAGAAATCAATTAAAAAATATTGATTGTATATTGATTTGGTGTTGGTTGCAAAAAGAAAAAAAAAAGAAAAAAGTTGATTTTAGGAAACACCTTTTAGTTAGTGAGCTTGTCAAAGAAATCAAATTATAAGTTTCATTTTGAATGTGGGTTCCACTATTATTATGGCCTTGTGTTATATTAAACTTAGCAAAGTAGAACAAAAGTAAAATAAAAATAGACCTTACAAATGCAATGAAGGAAATATATTTATTTGGATTTCATGATTTTTCTAATTTTGTACATAAACACTGAATTTTCTTTTAAACTAAAGATACATTTTATCATTACTAGTGGAACATCACATAATCAAGATATTATTTATTACCAGACCCTACAATACTGAAACACTGTAATCAAAAATATAAATTTGAAGGAATCCAAAAATAAGTACACCCCTATACAAAATTCTATAAAGTAAATATATTTTCAAACCATATTTGATTTTTCCTTTGTAACAGAATTTTAATGGTGTAGAGTTTGGTGATAAATAATACCAAATAACATCCATTCTTAATGTATAATGTTCCATAAGAATAATGAATTCCAGGTATCTTTGGTTGAGAAAAAAAAATCAACATTTTATTTTTAAAAATTGATGGGGTGTATTTATCTATAGGTGAAACTCTATATATATATACACACACACAACATCATGTGGCATCATACAGATGAAGCCAAAGAAAATTTTTCTTATAAAGACAGTATACAACATCCTACTAACGCTAGTCAATCTCAAATGGTGGATATTTAAAAAAAATATAACCAATACAATTCATACAGAAAGATAGCTAGCCTCATATGTATTCTAACTGGTTGAGAAATAAGCAGATGTTGCAGATCATTTGTGTTTTTGTGAAGTTGCCATAATAGGTTGGATAGAAACAATACATTCTAAAAAAGTAGGAAACATTTGAGAAATTATTTTTCAAATTAATAGAATTCCTTATTGTTTGGAGTGTTGCAGTGGATTTGGAATATCGCCTAATCTTTCCAGTTTTGATAATATAAACTTCCGAGTGTCATGATCTGGTGAGTTAATTTAAAAAGAGTATCTTTAGCGGGAAATATTGACTAGGTATAATAACATAAGCTGTTAAAGTACAAAGATCTGTGAAAGAAATGTGTAAAAATTGGTTGAACTATTGATGTATTTTCCACTAAAGTTGGATGCCAAAGTTTTATTGTTAATTCAACTTCAGCATATCTGACTAAACTCAGCTTGTCACCAACAAAAAAGAAAATAAATCAAGAAGCTCCATGATCAGCCAGAAACTGCATCTGATATTTCTGTAAAGTAAAATCAACAATGTGTGTGTGTGTGAACAGCTTGATCGAATCTCAACGTTTTTGGGAGAGAGTAAAATTGAACTCTAAAATTTTGGTAAATTTTTACCCATTAACCCATTGAATTTTAGCAAAAACTAAAAATCAGATTCTACTTTTTTTTGGTGAAAGAGCCTGAAAAAATAACTGCAAAGAAATTTTGAAGAAAACCCCAATATTTTAGAATTTGGAGGGGGGGGTCACTTTGTTATAAAGATGTAACGTAAAATGATCACCTACTTCAATATTGTTTCCACCCCCCTTTTTTTTATTCAGCAAAAAAAAAATCCCCGCTCCAAAAAGACTTAGTTAACACCCTCACCATCTGATTTCCCTACAAAATACAAAAAATGGAAAAAAAAAAGGTTACACGTCCCTTTGCCGCTATCTCTGGTCGTCAGTAATTTTTGCTGGTCCGGAAGTGGGTGATCATTTTACGTAAGATTTATACAACTAAGTGACTCCCACCCAACAAATTCTAAAATATTGATTTTTATTTCCAAAATTTTTTCGAAAAAAAAAAAAAAAAAAAAAAAAAAAAAGTAGAACCTGATTTTTATAGTTTTCGCTAAAATCCGCTAGGTAAAAATTTACCAAAATTTTGTCTTATATGAATTTTAACAATCAAATTTATCGGTTTTTATAAATGAAAGCCAGGATATTTTTTTACCAAATTTGAACCGTACCGAGAGCAATCTCACTGTAACAAGGTTCGTTTTCTAAGAGTCTGTCGAATAAGGAGGGAGCAATAAATAAATAATTGATAAAGTCAGAGTTAGCTCCCCTACACTAAGATACAGTTACTTCCCTTGAACGCTAATGATTAACTGGAGTAACTAATTATTTTATTTGGACGTCACGAGCCTAAGATTGATGAGCCTATATCTTATTGCTGCAATCATATAAATGGTCTCATGATTTAAAGGCATTATTTGGTTTATTTTTGGGGCATATCAAATCCTTATGGCTTATTTAATGCCGAAATTTAATTCATTTGTAAAAGTTTGATTATAATCATAAATATCTTTACTGGCTATTGGCCTAATGTTCACCAATGGTCCGGGGGACCAGGGTTCAAGTCATACCAAAGACTCAAAAAACGGTACTTGATGCCGCCTTACTTAGCAATCAGCACTATAAGGTAAAGATCAAGGGTAAAATGGAGCAATCCAGGGAATGGAGTAGTGCCCTCCCCTACACCTCGGTGTAGTAGCTATTGAAAAAGGGAGCCTTCGGTTCATCCTCAACTAAGGTCGCCAACTAATAACTATATTTGCAACGTTCCATTGCAATCAATTCTTTTTTTAACTGCACTTTTTTTATTTGCCTATGATATTCTTGCACAGTTATATTGTATCAAGTATTCCTATCAAATACTAATAGTAAAAGTAAAGTTGTCAACCCCAGTCGAGGATGAACTGAAGGCTCCCTTGGTGCTACTTCATTCCCTGGATTGCTCCACTTTACTCTTGATCCTAACCTTATAATGCTGAGTGCTAATCAAGGCTGCATCACATACCATTTTCTGAGTCTTTGGTATGACTTGACCTGGGATTGAACCCTGGTCTCCCGGACCATTAGCGAACACTCTGGTCATTAGGCCAATGGCCTGGTATAAAATACTAATAATCTATACACAATTACATGGTTTCGAGTGACAATTCCTATTTAATAATAATTTGTTGCCCAGTTATATGGTTTTAAGCACTCCTATCCAATACTAATAATTTGCTAATAGATCAATTTGATCCAGAGATGGGACGCTAAATTGTATGACAACTCCAGACCAGAGGATAATGGTAATGAAGGGGTACTTAATCTCTAAAGCTCCAGAATTGTTGTCTCACCAGTGAATGCAGTTTGGAGTCATATCTCGGACACCTTTCTTTTTTTTTTTTTTGCAAGTGAATTTGTCTTAACCCCCCCCCTGTGGCCCAATGGTTACAATGTACAAAAAATTTGAACATCCAACATCATGTTCATTTAAAAAACGTTTCTGATGATGAAGTTTTTACTTTGAAATTAATTAGAGTCAAATAATTATTATTTTGCATTGCAATAACCCTCTAAATTAATACAATACAATAAAAAAATAATTTGTGCAATGCTTCAAGCAAATTACAAAATACTTTGGAATTAATTCTTGGTTTTAACAAGCCTGTTCAAAAACCAACTGAACAGACAGACTGAAGCAGATTCTCAGAAAAAAAATCTTCTGTTATGCGATAATGGTAATTGATGTGGCATATAACTCTCTAGCAGCTAAAAGCCTGAAGTAAGTGAACTATCAAACTCTATATTCCAATATAAAACTTTTCCATGAATTTTAGAAATTTTGGATTAATTCATTTTTGCATTGCCAAAAATATGACATTCAGAAAAAGAATAAAGTTATATTAGGAAATGATGAAGTAACAATCATGTCAGTGGGTACAAATAAAAGAAGCTAAAATTTTGCTTTCATATCTTAATTCAAAGGCAATTGGAACTAAAATCCAACTGACAGAATTTACTAAGTCATTGTAGAGTGATATAATGTATTTCTATAATAAAATAATATTTAATGAATTTCTATATTTGTTTTTAGTAATTACTGTGTCACTCTACATATCATCAAGTTCTTCTGAAAGCATAGATTCCTTTGACTACTCTCTCACCATCCACCCCTCTATTACCCTCAGCAGGTACTCTAGATAGTTTCCAATATTTGCACAGAGCTAATGAATCTAATTCTTTGCTAATCACCTAAACTGGCCGGGTTGGGGTGGAGGGTGGGGGGTGGCGATTTATGTTTTGGTGTTGGTTTCGTATTTTTTTTCTCCCTTGATTCAGTTTTTAATCTAATATTTTTGCTTTCTAAGAAAGCCATTCATTTTCTTGTGTATTGATAGCCTTTCCAGTTGATATCTGACTTCATTTGAGATTGACAAATTTCTAACTTAGTTCATTCAACTTGGAATTTTCATCTATTTTTGATCCAAACTAAAAAAATATTTATATGGCTGGAAAGAAAATAAAATAATCTTTCTAATCATGTAATTTGTATGTGCTTTTATCCATTGAATTATTTTTTACAGCGAGTTAAAACAGTATTTTGCTTTGAACAGTTGAAAATGCAAAATATTTTCTTTTTTTCAAGTCTAAAATTAAAATAAACAGGAGACTTGCATATCTGGAAATATACACATTTTAAAAGTGAAATTAAGACCTATTTTAACTATTCTTAATATCTAATTTAGCTGCATTTCCTAGATAAAAAATTTATCTTTAAAAAAAATCTTCATTCATTTTTCTTGTTTACAACAACTTATTTCATGATTGGTTTACTGACTTACTAGAAAACAATTACCCTTAAAAAAAAATCTGATTTCATAAAATCTAACATTAAGGTGAAACTAGCAACTACTTTTTATTTTTACTCACTATTTTGTTAATAACTTAATTTTACCACAAAAAGGATTTTTTTAAAACTGAAAGAAATAGATTTCAGACATCGTGTCTTGTTCCCCATTTTTTTCCAATTTGAAAACATTCTATATGAAAGATTTCCAAGTGTCATATGTGTTGTATTTCCTTTTTTTCCTTCTTCATTTCTTTCGTAAACAAATACATAAAATAAAACAGGGTAAAATCTCATGTCTGAGACAGGGACTTCAGATATGCCAATACAAGTTCACCTGAATATTGGGCATGAGGTTTTACCATTTTATTTTATAGATGATATATTGTATTATCACTCTGCATTTTTATGTAAAGAGCACTGTATTTTACTGATTTTAAAATGAATTTAGCAGTAAATTTTAATTATAATTGCATGTATTAATCATATATATATATATATATATATATATATTTAAAACCATTGGAGTGAATTAAAGTTTTCATGTTTTTATCTAATAAATCCTAATTGACAAATCATTTGTTACTTAAAAAATTAATTCATCAAATGATAAAAACATGACAAACAAGACATTTAATTTGTTTTCTCTTCTAAAACAAGTTGTGCAGAATTTCTGCCCATTTTATTTCTTTCCTGAATAATACAAAGTTGAAAAGAAATTTTAATAAATTTTGTCCCTTTCTTTTTTTTTTGTAAAACTTTTAAGGTCTCCTTACCTGTTCCAATAAGATGACTCGGACGCTGGTCTTGAGGATTTATGAAACCTGCACGATGTTGCATTTCAGAACGGTACAGGTACTCCATTGGCATGTCCATACGGGAAAAGATGATGGGAGGCAGAAACAAAGGAACGTCATTGTGAAGCCAGTCCTTGATGTCACCAGGATTTTTCACAATCAACTTATCAAAGATACTTGTGTATTCCTTATCTTGACTGCCGGGACTTGAAGGTTTGGCAAACATTGGTAAATACTGAAAGTCTACCATCCCTGATGATAATGACAAAAATTTGGTTTCAGTGAATAAAACAAAAATATGAACAACAAAAACTATCAATTACAAAAATTCTCATACATATATATATATATATATATATATATATATCAAAGATTATAGTATAAAAAAGATGAAAAATTCTGGATTTTAGAAGCATGAAAATAAGTGCTTTGCTATTTTTATGAATATACTCTGAGAGAACATTTCTATAAAATGAGATTCTACTCATTTTTCTGTACATCATATAGGTCTCCTGCTTTTCTACAATTATTATACTTCTTATTTTCTGTGTACCTATCTTTCTTCACTTTCCCTACCTTTTAATTGACACGGAACAAGTCAAGAGTCACTTTTATTTCCTTGTCTTAATCTTCCTACCTTTTTCTTTCACTACATCCTCTCTTACAAACAGCCACCACTACCACTAAAACTAAATCTGAGAGGTATGAGATACCCAAGAAATTTTTTTTTTTTTTAATCAGTACTATACAACTATTAATATTAATTTTTCATTTAAAATTTTTATCATTAATTTATTTTAAATATCCTATTCTGTATACTGAAACTGTATCTATATATATATATGTGTGTATTTATTATTATTACATATATTAGATATATATATTTAATTCATGGAATTTAGACTGCAGCCCCTGGGTTTCATGGAGTTTTTTGCAAAACAACAATCATCAGGCAGTTAAGAAAATGAAATGAATCAAAAATTGGAAAAATACAGTCAAAAACCATTGTGATTTTGAATGTTTTAAGTGTGGTTGTGAGTGTGTGCGTGCGTATGTGTGTATGGGTTATAGTTGTGTATCAATGTGTGTTTGTATGAGTTTAGGTGAATTTACAAACACAGCGCATTGTATAAGCGGATGTGAATTTGTAGGTGTATCTTAATATTTCGCTAAATTATTCTATTTCTGTATGTGTAGGTGACTATAGCTAAGGAACAAAACATCATCATTGCATGTCGAGGGGGATGAATAAAGATTTGTTTTGTAAGCGTATTTAAACAGTTATATTATGGTAGACCAGAATCACAATGGGTATAAGTAAGGGTATATTGTATTGCAATGTAATATTGTACAGTGTTGGTATAATATTTAGGAAAGGGGGTTAGGCTAGGATATAATAATAATAAATTGATGAAATGTTATGTAAACATTATATATACTATAGTTCTCTTTGGTTGTACGTGCGTTGTGGAAATAATAAAGAGGTTACAATAATAGTATGTTTATGTACCATGATGATTATGACTGAAGAGCAAAGTGTTGTCATTATAAAATTAGGGAAATTGATTAAGGAAATAGATGGTGAGTTTGAGTGGTATGGGTAATAGTTGGGCGGTTGGGATGGTTATTTTTAATAGTTATATGTTTTGTGTTAATGTTGTGTGATTTATACGCTATTGCAGAAAAGGGTACAGTGTACGTTGTAGATAAGATGAATGTAGAGTGTTGGGGTCTATTCTTAATTCTCATAATAAAGTAAAATTAACAGATAGTAGAGGTGTGTGGACAAGAGTATGGGGTTAATGGAGAAAGATGGTACATATATAGTGTGGCGGGTGTGATGGTCGGCGGAAGAAAATGGTACTTACGGTGCTTCAGGTTTTTTTTTTATATACCTGAGGTGCTAGATGTGTATGGATCGAAGTGTGAGAGAAGGTGTTTGCTTTCATGCCTACATTTTGAAAGGCTTTCGGATTTTTTATTTAGTAGGGTGTTTTGTGATGGGTGGGTTATGATGGCTAATTTTTCATGGAGACAAAGAAGGCATTTTTTGATGTTTTGTTGTAGGCAGGTGCTTATTTTAGTATCTCCCAGGTGAATGTAAGAGAGATGTTTGTGTATTTTAGCTGCCAAATGTACAAGGATAAGGAGGTGTTAGATGCATAGTTTCTGTTTTTGAATGAAAGTTTATGGTTGTAAATTCTTTGTTTTATGGTGCCCTCCGTTGCACCAATGTAATGTTTGACAGAGTTGTTTGTTTTTACCGTGGCTTTGTATATGACATTTTTATACAGGCATTTTTTCTGGAAGGGGGCATGTGCTTTTGACCCTACAATTGCATTGGTTGGAGGGGTGTGTTGTACTGTTGGTGGATGTGATTTTTTTGTTGTGTTTTATTATCTGTGACATGTTGTTTGTGCAACTGTAGCTAACCTTAATGTTGTTTTTATTAAAGATTTTGGCTAGGAGACTATTATTGGGGAAGTGCTTGGAGATTAAGTTTAGGAAGTGCCCTCTGATATGCAAGCATTCGAAAATGTTCTAACAGATATGGTTAAAAACATCAAATTCACCAATCACCAAGATAACTTCCAGAAGAAAATCATAAATGACACACACTCACAACCACACTTAAATCTATACAAAATCCCAACAGTTTTTGACTGTATTTTTTCAATTTTTGATTCATTTCATTTTCTTAACTGCCTGATGATTGTTGCTTTGCAAAAAACTCCATGAAACCCAGGAGTCGCAGTCTAAATTCCATGAATTGAATATATATATATCTATTATATATTTATTTATTTATTATTATTATTCTATAATAGCTCTATCCTAGATATTGAGCACTCTCCATATTATATTGCACTTGGTTCGACACAAACCCACAAAGTGATTTAGTACCTCTTGAATACAGCCATCTGGAGTTTTTAAAAGATATACAAAATATTGGGTGGTCCAGGCAATTTACATATCATTATTCATGGGTGTAATCAAAAATTGTCGATACCCCGTCCCCGATTCATATAAGCAGTGTGCAGAGTCCAGTTGGAGATCGCAGTTGGGTTAGAGAGTTCAAAGCGAGAGTTCGATGAGACAAAATGACTTTGTGAATTGTGCTGGCCTGATCAGAAACAATAGTTGAACATAGAACTTTGCGAATCCAGATCGTCATGTCAACAAAAGCTGAGAAAAACAAACTTTTAAAAGTAACCACGAATTAATAGTTGTCTCCCCTTACATTTGTTCTCTCTGTCTCCTCCTAAAATGAGCGAATAAGTCTCGTGTGACCTTTTTCTTTTGTACCCTACACATTTGTGTAAATTCTTCTATGGTGAGATAAAGACAATAGCTTTGAGAAAGTTGTATTATACGAAAACCGAAAGAATTGTTTTTCTCTTTTTTGTGTTCTTGTGAATTACGACAGGAACTATTTTCTCCATAAACAGTGATTTTTCTTCGGTGTAGATTCCAGCCCAAAGTAGATCAACTCCCACAGTTGAAACGATCTGAGATAACTAAAACACTGCTATTCGGATAAAAAATTCACAACGTGGTGAATGGTGGCAATTACTTCAATTCAACAAGGGAAGCCATGGGATTTGATTTCGGTGAAAATTCCCAGGCTAAGCTAGACATACTGGTCAGCGCTGGATGCTACAACAGAGAACTAGCAGGGATAGAAGCCACAGACTTTTTGAGGTAGGTGGCACCAATAATAATCATTCAAATAGATGAGGCTGTAATAGAAATAGTAAAGTATTTTGGTTTAACCCGCCATTCTGTAAATATACTAACATTAACATAAGAAAATATTCCTAAAGCTTTTGGATATACACTTTAATAAAGATAACCCACTAAGTAAAATTTTGAATAGAAAATACAACCAATATGTATAAAATCTTAAATAACCATAATAGGAGGCTATTAGATGAATTTAATAGGATGGATAGAGTATGTTGTAACTGTTGAAAAAAAGATGAATGCCCCCTAGGCAGATGATGTAACTTAGAGAACGTGGTCTACCAAGCGTGCATTTCCCCCATGGAATGATATAATGATGGAGAGAGAATATAGGAAGGTATCTATGCGGGGAATTAGAAACAAAGACTGTATAACCAAAGACATTCTTTCTTCAATCTTCAGCTTAGGAGCCAAACAGCCCTATCAAAATATTTTTGGTACCTTAAGAATTAGGGACTAAACCCCACTGTTAAAATGGAAAATAGATAATTTTCTGACCACAAATAGATTCCATAGCAGATGTAACCAGTGCAACAAAAAAATTAGTATAATTAATTTTAAAGACCCCAGACGACTGCTAAATACACGTAAAGAGCTGATATTTAAATGAAGACATAAAAGTAAATTTAAAACATTCTAAAATATCATCCCTAAGATAAAAATGCATAAGGAATTTAAGTGATATTTATTGATAAAACATTTATTTCTGTAATTTATAGAATATCTTTGCAGGGGTTTTATGGAACAAAGGGGGTTTTTGGAGTCTTGGAGATGAGTTCGTATTAAGAATTTTAGAGTTGTTAGTTCCTTTCTACCATTTTTTGGTTAAAAAACCGAGATAATCGTGACCCTCCCCCCATCACCATCCAACAAAATGTAAACAAAATAAATGTAGTAGCAGTACATTCATCAAAGACCCGTGTAGATACTGAGAGATTTTGTGGTGAGGATGGATGGCCTAAATAACCTAAGGAATTAACACTTGTAAAAGGAGTAAATAGAAAAATAAATAATAGTAATTCATATAAAACTAAAATTCCATCTACTATTAATACATACCCAAAAATACAAACTCAACATGTGTTCACCTTGGTTGGAACACCCTTTTTCGGGTTTCTTAATATCTTTAAAGTTTTGACTCTTTAATTTCACCTGAACATCTTTCTTTTCTTTTTCTTTCAATATATATATATATACTGTTTTCACCCTCAAATTAGGTGTGTATGTCATCTGAAGAGACAAGATTATATTCTTTACTGAAATAAATTTATAATGACAATCTAACCACAGTTGAATTTTCTTTCAGTTACATTGCATATGCTCTGAATGTGAGTTTTCTATATAAACTGTAAAGGAATGTATAACAATAGCCATCATCGAGCACTCTTGTCGATTTATATGAAATCCCTCTTAAATTCTATACATGAATAATTCACACCCATAGTCTTCGGATGCCAACTAGATATTATATATATATATATATATATATACACACACATATATATATATATATATATATATATATATATATATATATATATATATATGTAGAAGTAAATAAAAGGAAAAGAATCTGTCAGTATGGAGAAAAATTGAAAAAAAAACAATCCAAAAGCAATGAATTTATTACAAAAGAAAGTCAACTTTCTTTTGCTATAAATTCATCATTTTTCAATTACTCTTTTTTCCAATTTTTCTCTCTCTCTCTCTCTATATATATATATAGATAGATAGATATAAATTAGACAAAAAATAATTCAATTTTGTCATTCCATTATAAATTTATTTTGGTCAAATAGATAGCATTGTGACCACTTTCAGATGGAAAGAAACAGTTATATATTTGAATAAATTGGAAATACTTACATTGCTTCCAAAAGAGAATTTAAAACTTTTATTTAAAAAAATAAATAAAATAAAAAGATAATTTTTTTAATGGTTGAAATATAACCATATATTAACAAATGTTTATGCATTGTTTTTAAAAAAACAGTTACCAATGATTTAAGACATTACAGAATTTTAAAAACAGTGAATGCTATAAATTATATTAATAGTAACCTCAATATCAATTGAATAAAATATAAATTCCTAATTTTTTTGATGTTATAGTTAATTTTAAAAATTATAATCAATATAAAACATGTAATCTAAGCATATATTTGAATTAATTTAAAAGATAATAGTCTACAACTTTTATGAAACATATTGTAAAATATTTGTTATTAATATTTGGAATAATCTATATCTATTGTAATAAATACTGGATAAATGTATCTAAGAAATCCTAACTTTCAAGTAATTATCAAATCAAATAATAGTTGTAAATATAAATCTATTTAATGAAGTTTTTAATGATTTGTTTATATCTACTAAAATGGTGTAGTACATAAAATAGTTCACCTCAAAATTTTGGAATAGATTATTTATACAAAATTTTTTATAGAAATTTATTTTCTTTTTTTAAAAAGAAAATTATAATTTATATAAATATGCTATATCTGAACTATTTTTATCATTAAGAGTTTTTGGACTATTGTCTTCGTCTTTATTGTTATTACCACAATGTTTTGACCGATATATCTTCCGGCCTTCTTCTGGTGTTTGTCAAACTCAGGAACCTACACGGAACTTCGAACTACGTCCTTTATTGAATCCACTATTATGTATGATTTTTTACCTGTACATATATTCAGATTTTTCTTTCTTTCTGAAAGCTTCAAAGAGACAATCATCTTGAGGTTGCAGGTTCAATCCTGACTGCAGGCGAGTAACAATACAGGAATACTTAACACTTGTACCCAGTTATGGTTAATGGAATCAGAACAGGCAACCCCAGTGGATTCAATAAAGGACGTAGTTTGAAATTCCGTGTAGGTTCCCGAGTTTGACAAACACGTGAAGAAGGCCGGAGGACATATCGTCCGAAACATTGTGGAAATAACAAAGATGACGACAATAGTCTGAAAACCCTTAATGATAAAAATCATCAAGCTTCATCTCAGAAATTCAGACATCTAAATTATTCAATCAATTTTACTGATTATACATTAATATAATCATAATTTGAAAAATCACCAAAATTTTTCAGTATTGTTAAATATAGTTATAACATTTAAGACATTAAATTATACTAAAAAATTTATTTCTATGCCTACATGAAAGAAAGGAGGAGACGGTATGCCTCCTCGGCAACAAAAAGAACACGTGGAATCAATTTCTTCTAATGGTTTCACAAATATCCAGGCTTGATATAATCTTTCATATACAGTCGTGTCTGCCAATGTGCTTCAGCTGCAGTATGAATCTCTTGGTAAATATTCCTTTTTCTCTTCCTCAACAATCTTCTCCAGTGGTCCTGTATCCAAGCTCGTCTAGTGTCGTACATCGCCAAGACTCAAACGATACCACCTCCGGTGTATTCAGGCAGGACTTAAGTAATCATGCCAAAATATCACAGCCAGGTCAATCGCACAATGTGGTAATTTACAAGTGTGCTTATGTCAAACATGATTCATGATCGGGAGGATGCAAGTTCGATCTTCCCATTCGCCCGTTTCTCTCTCCTTGATCTCATTTTACACGCCAGACATATTCAAGCATGCTTTGAGCTGCCACGTGCGTGATTTCTCTCGCTACACTACATTTAACTATTAATTCTTTTTTTCTATTCAGTAAATGTTTATTGTTCTATTTTAATATACATATTTTCTCATCTAAGAATAAATTACACCAACCAAGTAAACTGTTTGCAGAGGAAGAACATTTTATGATTTTCCAATCTATAATACAGGTTAATCCTCACTCTTTCAAAGACCAGCAGTATTTAGATAGGACAGTTTGATTTTTTTATGTTGGATTTTTGAATGATTGAACATGATAGTAATACCCGTACTTCCAATTTAAAGTGGTAATCCCAAAGTATGCCTTTTCATTAGTACTACCTTCTTTAGTTGAGATATTAACTTGATATTCAAGTTACACTTATTCCCTAAGGGGTACTCATTTTTTTTTTATTTTACAATGACAAGATTGTTTTAAGGTTTCATTATTCTTCCAGTATATTTTGTCTATTAATTTCTTGTTATGGCTATAAATTACTCAAGAAATATTATTAGTATAAGAATAACTAAACTTTACATTATTCCTAGTGATTATTTTGCTAAGGGCATTGTCCTTTATAAGATGTTTGTTGATTAAACCTAAAAAATATTTCCCTATATCAATATTTGAGAGTTTGCAAAAGGCAGGGGGGTTAAACCAAAAACTACTTCGATTTTTATTATTATTATTTCTATTCATTATATTGTTCATATTCATATTATTAACCATTATATGGTTTTCTGAAATATTATTCCCATTTTTGTAATGTTTTTTGGTTTCTAAGTACTCATGCTTTTTTTAACAACTGCTGTTATGTATGGTTTCATTATAGAATTTTTTATGATTAAATATCTTTTTCGATGGTGATAATTCATTTATTCTTATATTTATTACTTAAGGAATTTATCTTATGATGGATGTAAGGTGGTTAGAACTAACATATATATATGTTGGTATATTATTGCTCTTATTAAATGGTTTATAAGAATTGACATTCAAATTAAAGGTGACACCTAAAAAATCATCTATTTTTAAATTTGAATAAATTTTGATTTTCAAACCCATATGCTCTAATAATTGTCATCTATATTTTAGATGTTAGAGGTACGTTACTATTAGGGATGGAAATTAAATCCTTATCCCTATATAATCCAATGTTCTTTAAATCTATGATTCTTTCTAGTGTATCTAAAATGTATATACAAACTAGGTCAGCAATTTGAGCAGAATTGAATGATCCCATTGTGACGTCAAAATTATCTGTACCAGTTTTTACCCATGTAGTATCATTAATATCAGCATGAATTCCCTATATCCTAATATATTATCTAATTCTTCTTTAGTTATATCAATATAATTCCTAGCTAAATTAATACTGCGTAATAGTAATTCTTTAGATGAGTAAAAGTCTATAATATCAAATTGTATAAAAGTAGTATTTTTCTTGTATTTAATATTTTAAAATCAGTTTATAGAGTCAAGCAAATTCTTCCATGGAATATATCTTGAATTATCTAAAATTTTAGTAACAATTTTCTGTATTAAACCTATGGATATTAATCCTAATTTGGTTTTTGTTAGCTTAATTAACCTGGCCTGTTTATTATTTTCAAAGTTCTGCTTATGGTCCTTTAATATAATTTATGCATTTTTTCTATTCATTTTGCCAAGTTTGTTTTTGATATTAAGTTTATTTGTGAATTCAGATGTATCTTTATTAATTTGATAATCAATATCATCATGATCTAATTTATATTTCTTTGTTATCTTATTTTTCAAAATGTTGTTATATTGTGATAGATCAATCTTATATATGTTTCTGATTTTGTCAGCTCTAATCCACATCTTTTTTGATTTTTTAATGTCAACTACAAATTTTTTTATTATCATTTTTTTAATTCATCAATTATACTTCTAAATTTAGTGTTTTTAATTCATTTAAATAGGTCTTCTTTAAAATATTCCAATATTTGTGAAATATTCAGTGGTTTAAATTTTTGTTCATTATCTAATATTCCTGGGTTGAAGAAAAAATATATTCTAATGAATTCTCTTAATGAAGTCACTTATTTTATCTGTTAATAAAATAAATTGATTTTCAGATGTAAATGGGATATTTTTCATTAAAAAATTTGGGGCATATTCCTCCATTTCAGAGCAAAAGTTGTTGTCCCAAAAAAGATTTTTTTTCTGTATTATCGATAAATCCTCTAGAGTGCTCTATTTGTAATAAGGAGCATTGATATATAAATATATAATCCGAGGAAAATAGTCTGAGGATTTGACTAAAAGGTAATAATCCAAGAAGGTGTGGAATGTCCAAAGGAGTGCTCTGTGTTAACGGCTATAAAATGAAATAATTTCAGATTAAGTATATATTGAAACTCTCTCTCTCTATATATATGTATGTGTGTGTGTGTGTGTGAAGTGTATATAATATATATATGTATAAGAATGAATTCAAGGGAGGTAATTATGTTTGAAAATTCTATTTATTGTTTCTCTTGATTTAATATTAGTCAAAATTATTTGTTGTCTCCCTTGAATGAAAATTTGGTAATAAATACTGATAGACATAGCATCACCTAAAGAATTAAAAAAAAGACAATTCGAAATTTTACGAATTTGATTCGGAATCAAGCAAAATTTACAAAACTGACCTTGAAATCTATATGTAACTTTTACAGTTCCAATGATTTCAACTTTGTGTTCATATTCAAATGTGCCATCAGCTATCTTCTTTCTTCGTTTCTTGAAGCTCAACAACAAATTATTAGTGGCACTACTGTCACCATACGAACTCTTGCAATACGGATCTTCAGGTCTCCATCGAAGTTCAAGTCTTTGGTTAGAATCAGAATATCTCTACAAGACAAATATAAAAGAAGACTATTGACATTTTCAACATGAAATTGTTTTCTTTTCCAAAGATAACATTAAATATTACCTTTTTTTTATTGGATTTTTTTTTTAGACTTTTTTTTCTGTTCAAATTCAAACAATTTTAATTTTTAACAAGTATTTTCTTCATCTTAATTTTGGCTGTTATTTTAATTGCAACTCACAAAGGGTTGTTATCTCTATAACAGCAAAGGAAAAGTGTCTAAAAGAAACAACAATGAAAAATAAACTCCCAGTCAGATTCAAACTAGTGATTTATTTTATTTTATCTCAACAAAGTCTGCTTTTCTATACCAATTGCCTTTACCATTTGGCTACAAGAGCAATTTAATTTTAGTCTATTTGTTTAATGGCCTATCAACCCTTCATAGGTCATTTCATGCCAAAATTTGATACACATAATTTGCAGTTATATGGTTTAAAATATTCCCATCTAATACTAATCATTTTCAAAATAGATCTATTTGATACATAGATGGGTTTTTGTCTGGTTAATTTGCTTAATGGTATATCAACTCCTCATGGGTTATTTAAGACTGAAATTTGATTCATTTCAAGATATTTGATTATAGTCATAACCATTTATATTTTTAACATTTCATTGCAATTATTTTTGCAATAACTTTTTTACTTTTCCATAATAATCATTTGTTTGCACACACTTATATGGCATTGAATATTCCTAATTAATACAAATAATTTGTACACAGTTAAATGGTTGCACATATTTTTATCCAATATTAATAATATTTCAAACAAATCTGAATCAGTGAGTATTGTCAATGAAAGAGGAACTGGATGCAGTTTAATGTCATACCCAGGACACTCTTATCTAATAGAAATCTTCATGCTTGATTTTAAGTCAACAATCACTGAATTCTTCTTCCTCTAATAATTTTCAGTTAAATTTTTATAATAGGGTTTCAAACTCAAACATAGTCTTTTATGTTCAAAGAAAAAAAAAATCAAGTTTAATTTCTGTTCTAAAGTTTTCAAATGTTCTATTGCAAGAGCAGTCATTTCTTTTGTGCTAGTTTTGTATATAATAATATTCATGCAGCAATTTGATGATGAGTATCAAGCCAAAGTTGAACAAATGAACTACACAGTTATTTTGTTTATAGTGGTGACAACTTGTGTAGAACCAATACCACTTTTTTGGATGAGTGTTATATTTCAAAATTGCCATTCCAAGGTGATGCACCGGAAGGAAGTGACACATTCTAATGGCAGTTATGAGAGGAAATCGCGTGGGCGGAAATTGGCTGATGAAATGGGACAAGGTAAAGCCCATGATACACTCATAGACTGATGCACCGGAAGCGAGTGACCTCTGAACTGCATGACAGTTATTTCCGCTTGATGACGATTAAACATTCGATTTCAAAAATCAAGTGGGCGATCATGTGGGCGTTGAATTATTATATAACGCAGTCAAGACGGAAGTCGAATGGCAGTTGAGTTGCAGCCAGTTGGAGTGGAGATGTGGTAGGGAAAGCCACACCAGGCTGAAGGGGCTTGGGGCTCTGATGAGTTGGGGTCCAGAGGAGATGCTGATAAGATGCAGTAAAGAATGCCATCACCCAGCAGAGTGGCCGCTGGACCTCCGGTTGAGCAGCCCTGGAGAACGAGAAAGACACAACGTTGACGGCCATAAGTTTGGGGGTCAAAATATTACAGTTTATGTTCGGTCTTCAACTCCCTCTCACACGCAAACTTTGAGTAACCCTTTTTGTACCCTTACAAATAAAGTGAGAGGTAAATATTGTTAAAGAAGTCTTCCTGCATGCGTCTTTATCAGTGCATCTGTCTTTATTTATTGCATCAGTATGTATCCTGCATGAATCTGCAGATGACAATACAACATATATTAATGCGATTTGGTGCCAAAAACCAGACATATCGTCATGATATAGTTACGGACTGGGTTTCCATGGAGACGATCAGAGAAAACACAAGGCCCCCAGAAAATAAGAAGAAAAGAAAAAAAAAAATGGAACAGACCAGCGCGAAAAGAAAGAAAAAAAAGAAAAGAGGAAGACAATGAAACGTGCTGGAAGAAAAGAAAAAAAAAAAAAAGAAAACAAGAAACAAGAATAAACCAGCAACAAAAACAGTAAAGTGAAAATAAAAATTTGTAAGTAGATTGCTCATTCATATAATTCTATCTCTCTGTCATTTAATTTGGGTTTGTAAAAAAAAAAAAAAAAGGGTTGATTATAATAGTGAAAGATTAGTTTTAATGACAAGGGCCTTTCTAGAAGGATAAAATTGGAAATAATTTTTTTTTAAAATGTGTGATCCCTAGATAAAAATTGAGATTACTGCTATGTGTGACAATATTCGTCTGTGGCGGTGCGTGAGGGGTTAACCAAAAAAAAAAAAAAATTGAATAGCCAATTATAATTGCCAAGAAGTGTGGAGTTGAAATTCTGGGAAAAAGAATCGAAAATGCTGTGACCGAGTTTTTTTTTTTTCTTTTGTTGACAATAGCCAAAATTGAAACAAAGAAGTTGACAGGTACGGAAGATTAAGTTGTTTACAGAACTCAGGCAGAAATCGAGAAAGAAAAATATTGTGATTAAAAAGGTGAAAAGAGTAACGATACTAAGATAATTTTCGAGCCTGGAAAAAGTTAATTTTTAAAGGATTTGACAGCACAAAGATTCAGATACGGTGTGACTTGCACTCCAGTTAAAAGGTGGGACTCAGAGTAAACAAAGAAGTCTTTGTCAAGATAAAGAAGGCCACCTGGCATTTGGGGAAATACCTCAGCTAAGGGTTGAGAAAATTATCCAGAATTACTTATCAGTGTTGAAAGGGAATTATTAATTAGCCTGAGGATAGGCCAGTCTTTTCGCCTACGTGGAATTGAAACCAGTTCCATCAAAGGTGACAGTCCAGCATATTTGGGCAAAAAGGGGTTGGACCCTTTCTGACGTCATGAGCCGTAAAATGATATAAACTATGTTGGTAGGAGGAAAGCTATCCTCCTGTAGTCCTCACTATGAGGGTAGTGAGAGGAACAACTCTGTGGAAGTAGTGGAAAGAGGGTTGGACCCTTTCTGACGATGAAAATTAAAGGATGTCTAATGAGTTGAAAATGATGTTAGGGAGATCACCCCTGCCTCAGTCAGAACCTACCCCAGAATATTGGCAATTATTATATAAACAGGCTGATTTCCGAACTCAGCAGTTGGTGGCAGAGAGCGAAGCAGTTCGGTTCCAGGAAGCAGACGAAGACCAGCCAGGGACCAACAGATAGGAATTGTGCTTTGCGCTGCCAACTCATATATCGCCAGTCCGCCGCTGGAATACACTGTCATTAAGAAAACTTAGACCTTTGTAAGTTGGTGGCAGGAGAGCGAAGCAGTTCGGTTCCAGACGAAGCAGACAAAGCCGACGAAGACCAGACAGGGACCAACAGATTGGAATTGTGCTTTGCGCTGCCGACTCAGATATCGCCAGTTCGCCGCTGAGATACATTGTCGTTAAGAAAACTTAACCCTCGTCGGGCCGCCGCCTTAGACTATTATATGTCACACCCGCAGATTTTTTTTTTGTCGCCACCTGTAACTTTGAAGTTTTATAAACCCTTTTCTTATCTACTGCAGAAATCGGAGTTATTATTTTTTTTTGTTTTTGTTCTGCAATATATGTACCCCTTTGGAGTCCAGTCTTCAGCTGCCAGTAACCCTCTCTTCCTTTCAGACAGGGCCATCGGCCTTACTTTTAAAGAATCACAACGTGGGGCAGGGCTGTGCATGGTCACTTTCCCTGGAAGGAACTTTTGATCTGTTTTTTCCCACGCTGTAGCAGAGAGATTGGAGGGAGGCGGACAAGGTTGTGGCAAAGAGTTACCATAATAGGTATAATCAGCGCTGTGATCGAGGACGGGGCGAAGAGGGTGGTATAATGTGTAATATTGTATCGAAGTGAGGGAGGAAAAAAGAAGGGAAACAAAGATGACTATGGGACAGTTGCTGTCCGTTTTTTTTATAGACAGCAATAATAAACAATAAATTTTATGAATGGGGTTTCGTAGTAACTTTTCAGTGGTCCGGACAAGTGGTGATTGAAAATTAGAATTCAGTCTGAGATCTGGAATCCCGCATATCTGTAGTTAAGACTTTTTGGGCAAGTTTTCATGTTTTGAACTGGTGGATTGGAAATGAGAATTTTAATCCGAGAGATGGAATTTCGGGAGCATCGATTGGGTTGTCTAAGAATTTTGCACATTGGTGGTTTGTCTGAAGAATCCGCATATACTTTTTCGATATTTATGAAGTTGGGAGAATCGATATTTTCGGCGCTGGTAGAATCAGGCCGGTTGTTTTTTGCTGTGGAAGTTGTTGATACCAATTATTGGAGACATGGGTATTGTCTCAGACTTGTCGTGGTCCGTATCGATTGAAAATGGTCTCACCGTGGAGGCAGAGTAACTAAGAGACAGATGTTTTTTGTGTCTGACGAGGCAGACAGATATTTTGTGAGTTCCCCCTGGAGTGGAGCTTTGAGATTGTTATTGGGGAAGATATTTTGAAACAGGGTTTTGGATATAAGTAAGAGATACGCAGAATTTTGACAGAACCAGGTGTGGCGAAGATTCACAGATTCGGATTAGGAAATATTTTGAATTGGGAAATGTTGGCTGAATTGATAAAAGTTTGGGTTGTTTAGAAAAACACCTGGGATATTTTGTGCAAAAGAAAAAAAGAAAAAAAAGAAGAAGAATGCTCGTAAGCTATTGAGAAAGTTTCATTATAAATCAGGCTTAATTCATGGTACTATAGACAGAAATTGAATAAACTGGGAAGCGAACCTATAGTTATCGTGTTAAGGTAAAGACAGAGAGGTAGATATAAGGTTGGAAAAAAAAAAGGAACACTGAATGAGCAATTTATTATGAAAAAAGAAAAAAAAAAGCTACAGGACAATGAAAATGGCACAAAAAAAAAAAAAAAAAAGAAAAAGAACTTGAACATTATTGAACACAGCATATAGAAAAAAAAGAAAGAAAGAACAGACATTTTTAGTAAAATAGACAGTACATAGATTGAAAAAAGAAGAAAAGAAAACTGAACATTTGTGAACTGTGATTGCAATATTGTTTTGACTTGTTATACAGTGAAAATTTTTGAGTTTGTTTGAGTTTAAAGGCGACATTAGAAAAAAAATTTTTTCCTGTTCATATTATGAAATTTGACGAAAACCATTAACAGAGGATTTTACACAAGGTTTAATAATAATTGCAATTATATTGATTCTAAAATTTTTTTTTTTAGAATTTGGGGTTTTCGTGGAATAGGAAATATTTTTGGGGAGGTTTCTGTTTTGACAAATCGATGGCTGACGCGAGATTAGGACAGACATTCATCCAAGTGGTGTTACAGATTGTTGTTGGGTAGACGGCAAAGAAAGTAATTCTATCGAAGAATTTGCCGGCCCATGAAGTTGTAAAGGCCTATGGAGGCTTCTATTTTTTAGATTGGAGTTCCGAGGATGGAATAAAAGAAAAAAAGGCGTGGCCTACTCCAATATTTTGTGGATGATGTCTGAGTCTTTCAGTCACGATGGTGTTTTGGATTTGTGTGTGATTTTGCGAAACGAAACGAATCTGGGAAAGGTGAGATGCCTATATATTGGTAGCCATGAGGGTTCCTGATCAAATTGAAAAGAAACCCGGCACGGGTTTGATCAGGTAAAGCATGTTTCCTCAAGGGCTTGCAAACCAATGTGCATGGAAACAGAAACTTAATGGAAAAAAAATGGGTAACACATAACTAAATAAATTTTTTTTTTTGCGTGGTCTATTTTAGGTGGTTACTGCATGTGTGTCAGATTGTGATACATTCAGATGTATTGTGATACTTTGTTTTGGGCCATGATTTTTGTGGAATCCACAGAGCAAATTAAAAAAAAATAAAAAACAATCAGTCACATTAAGATAATAAATCTATTTCCATCCTGTTAAAAGCATTGATATAAATCAATGCTCTAAAAAAATTAACAGGACTTCTTCAGATCCAACAAAAAATAAAATAAATTTACAACCAGACAGAGAGAAAAAAACAAACAAAAAACACCTATTTCTCCTATATATCAAAGCTAGCCTAAACCTTTAAGTAACAATAAATATAAATTATTATACTTATAGATTTATATTAACATTTTTTGTGCGGTTTCTTAAGTTTTTTGCACATAGATCAAAACATAAATATCAAGAATTCCTATCAAATACAAATAATTTTCAAACGTGTCAATTTGACCCACAGATAGGAACCGAACAGGTGCTACCATTCCAGGTGGGGATAATGGCAATGAAAAGATATTCCATATTCCTCAGTGCTCCAGTACTAGACCCTTACTATTAGATGTAGTTTAGAGTCATATCCAGGACACCAATTTTTTTAATGTGGTGGTGGGGGTGCTTAGTTTCCTATAAGGGATCCAGACAGCGTATTCTGAGCCCCACCGTGAAATAAAGCTATATTTTTAGTCTTATAGAACCAACAAATATTAATGCAACTTTGCTTACTTTAGTACTGTTCATGTAACTTCGTTTGTGAAATATAATTGCTTATTAGTTTGTTTTTTTTTAAGCGGGGATCGCACTTAGTAATAAGATTTTAAGCATTAAATAGCGAACAAGAATGTCATTTTGCTGGTATTTGGCTCTCTACAGACAGAAGAAAGCAGGTTGATTATTCTGTTTATGTTTATTGTCGTAAAACTTAATTTGAGAAAGTGAAATCAAAAAATGATATGTTTGTTTTTCTTAATGTTTCGTTGAATATAGAAGAAAATGAATCGTGTATTGGTATACTTCAGACCATAATAAATCATATTTCAAGCATACAAAAATAATGCAATTAGTATTTTTCGATTTTTTTTTTAAATAAAAAAAACTTACCGTATTAATATCCTCTAAGCCACCTAAAGTAGTTAAAGCTTTAGACAAATTATTCACAATACCCGGGTATTGAATACAGACCAACTTCCGACCAAGTTTGTTTGTTCCAATAGGAACAGAATCTCTGGTGAGTTCCTCAGGCTTTCTAATCCAAGAAGGGGAAGGCAAAATTACTTCCCTATTCATAGTGACCAGTATTTCCTTCACAAACAAAACAGAAGAGCAGTTTTTTGCGATAGAGTAAACAAAGACGATAAAATTCTTCCAACTATCTGAAATTCACCGCCATGATGAAGAATTCTATTCGTGTTCGGAAATAATTTAAAGCTTATTCCGAATCGACAGAATGGGATTATTTACTCATATCAAGTTCTTATTTGCAATTGTTACGCAAATCAAAAAAATATTTTTACTGTTTATAATCAGTTTTATAATCTAGAAGTAAACAATTAATTTTTTTAAAAAGTCAATATGCCATTAAATTTTAATTTCTCATCAACTTGGCGAAAAATTAATCAACTGCTCGTTTTTATTCTGTTCAAAGAAAGAATAACTGAATACCATTCTTTTAATTCTGATAGAAAATACCAATAATATATAACTGCAGAAGTTATTTTTGAAGATTTTTTCGAATTTTGAAGATTTAATAAAGCCAAATAAAAAATGATAAGGATATGGATCTTTTTTTTTTTGAATAATTATATTATTTTGTTTTTAATGAATAATATTTTTTGATAATATTTCTCAAATTGTTCATTTTCAGGGCAAGTATTTCTATGGTTCGTTATAGTTTCCTGTGAAATATTTGTCTTTATTATTCATCGTCTCACGTTGCAATCTTTTATTATTATTGTTTCAATTATGGCTGGAGAGAAAAAAAGTTCGCAAGTCCAAGCTAAAAAAAATTCTTCCGACGATGTCAAAAAAAAGTATGATTTGATTTTATTAATTTTTTATATTTTCTCTTTGAATATGTTTCATATCACCAATTTTAGCTTATAATTCTGTCTTAATTTGATGTGATGAACCGGATTCAGGACTCGTTTTATTTTTTAATTGCAACAAAAACATTGTTAACCTTATATATATATATATATATATATATATATATATATATATATATATATATATATATAATCTTAAAAAGAATATATCTTTTAAAAGTTAGTATATTTGATGAACGATTTTTACATCTGAAGTTTTTATATCCTCAAATAAAAATTTCAGATTTAAAAATCGTTTATTATTACTGGAATTAGAGTCGTATTTTGGTTATGGTTACTAGTTATATTTCAGCCTTTATGTGTAACCTTTTTATAATGACTGTGGTTCCGTTTGAAATGAGATTTCTCGGCCTTTTCAAACTGAACCAAAATGAATATTGTTGGTTATAAACTCGAATAATCTGTATAGAATTTTCAACAATATTTCTTCTTCACGCCCTATTGGCGGGGCTTAAAATACACTGACTGTATTCCATGCAGAGGGGTAACCCGAATATGACAATATACTTCATCTGATGGTAAGACTCCAGTTTTAGATATCTGGAGAGTGTGGATTGTCCCTTCATTGCCATTACTCCCAGGTCCATTCTGACCCCAAGTGGTTGTAATTTACGAAGCTCTTTGCTTCGATGTGGCGCAAGGCCGAAGGAATTGGGCGTTTTTGAGATTGACCCCAAGTGGTAGTAGCTATTAGGGTCCCATCTATGGGTCAAAAAGATCAATTTAAAAATTATTCGTATTGGATTGGAATACTTGATACCATATAGCTGGGTGCAAATTATTGGTTTTACGGGTTGTTACTGGAATCTATATTATTAATTACTTTAGACCATACAATTTCTTGATTGGAATGCTTGAACTCATATAACTATGTGCAAACAAATAGTTATTATTAAATAGGACTAGTTATATGAAACTATATAATTGAATATAAATTATTAATATTAGACAGGAATCCTCAAAATCATGTAATGGTCTGTAAACAAATTATTATTATTGACAATTTAAAAAAGTGTGATTTTAAAAAAGTCACTTGCAATGCAATGTTAAAAATATCAATAGTTATGATTATAATCAAACATTTACAAATGAATAAAATTTCAGCATTAAATAATCCACAAGGAATAAATATTCTATTAAACAAATATGCCAAACCAAACCAAACAAAGTACTTTATAGACATTGATACTGACCTACATCTGGTGGTGATGTTGTTGTGGGACTGGGGTGACACAATATGGCATCGGTCCCACAAATGTTCATAAAAATTTATATATAATATAAAAAGAGTGATTGACACAAACTAGACAAATGACACGGATGAGGAGGATAAGATTATAAATAACAAGCTTTTTTAAGTACATCTTACATGAAAGATGAATTCGGTATAGAATTGCTGATGCTTCATCTCTGCTGTGTTGAGAGTTGGAATGGCTCGAGGAAAGCCAATGGTGTAGCTGGAGTCTGTGTGGCTGGTTGCTGGGTAGACTGTGGTAGATGGAGTTGAAGTAGCTGGTCGGTGTGGCTGGTCATAGCAGGAGATATCGACAATGAAGACAGGAATGTGGTCGAAGGAAACCAGGTTCAGCTGTGGACTGGTGTATCGACAGTGCAGGCAAGAATGAAATTGGCAAATAAACTGGGTCTAGCTGCAGGCTGGAAAGTCATGTTAGTGAAAGCAGGAACGTGGTTGAAGGTAACCGGGTTCAGCTGTGAGCTGGAAGGGTTGACAGCGAAGACAGGAACATGGTCAAAGGTAACTGCCAGTGAAGGCAGGAATGAAGTCGGCAAAGAAACCAGGTTCTGCTGTGGGCTGGAAGGTCAGCAGTTGCCACAGGCTGGAGTTGTCATCAGCATTAGTAGGGACTGTGTTGCAGATCAGGTTGGCTGTAGCTGTGAACAGGGTCTGCAGAGGACAGGTTCGGCAGCGACCCGAACACATGTTCACTTCAGGCAGAAGAGGTTTTAAATAATACAATGTATTTAAGTAAGATGTTAAGAACCAATTTCGAAATCACAAGTGGAATTAATCAATTTAAAAAAAAATCTGTATGTTAACAACATTAGGGGTTACATTAAGTAACTGATATCACAGTTGACTCAGCGTTCCTTTGATTGAGAATGTCATGTTTTTGAGTAGCTGGGGGGCGGCTATAATAATGCTCCTATTCCAGAGATTTGAGAACTATGGAATCAGCCCTTCATTGCCATTACTCCCATGTTCTCTCTGACTTGGTGTCTCTGTTATGTCTCATAAGCCAAATAGATCTGTTTGAAAATTATAAGTTTTACATAAGAATACTTGATACCTTATAACTATGTGCAAATATATGATTATTAACAAATAAAAAAAAAGTGCAATGGAACATTGAAACTATAATTACAATCAGATATTTACAAATGAATCAAATTTGGGTATTAAGTAATTTATAAGGGGTTGATATACTTTTAAATAAACCAAACCATTTATAGATAAATACCAACTACTATAAAATACAAAAGGATTTTGAGAGAGAAATATGAACATGTTTGGGGAAATTTCAAAGTTCAGTACTTTCAGAACACAATGTTTTTGTGGGGGATAATTTTCCTATTTCAGTTTTAGATATGTAGTACTTTTGGCTAGTTGTATTGTTCCTAACAGAAAATTGCTTGAGCCCTTTTAGATAGTCAGAGAGGCAACATGGCTACCTTTTTATTGAAGACAGTACTTTTAAGCTCTAAAGAATGAATTACACAGAGACTTTTTTACAGGGTCCTTTATTTGTTCTTACAGGGTCTCACAGAATGTTTGTACACATTTTCATACATTATTTAGCATACTTTATTTTTATAAAATGAATTATATTTTTCCTCATATATATATATATAGGGGTGCTCATGGTGCAATGGTTACTGTTGTAAGAAAAGGACACAGCAACCTGAATTCAAATCCTGGATGAGCCCGTTTGCATTTCACATGGTTCTAATATCCTTGGGAAAGGTGGAAATCCAATTATTCTCCCTCTAACAATGGATAAGTGGTAGGGCAGACTGGGCTCTTAAACCTTTGTAAGAGAAAGAAAATTCTGAATCCAAACCTGTTTAAATCTGCTTAAAAATTGTCCTTGTCTGAGATTGCGTAAATATATATATGCATTTGGGGGTAGAGTATATCTGTATTGGAGTGTGTGGCTTAAGTAGCCTATATGCATGTATGTACATGTATATGAATGTCAAAAGAATAACTAAACAAGTTAAGAAGATTGGCAGATTTTAATAGTTAATATAAAAAGAGAAAGATTTCTTGATATAAGATGAAAAAGTTCATAATGTTCATCATAAACAGAAATCTTCGATGCTAATACAGTCAGAGGATAGTTGACAAGGTTTTTGTTTTTTTAAGTACTTTAGTTGTGTGGTCTGTGGTGAAAAAACAGTTTTCTTTTCTGGAAGCCCGAATTGCATATATTCAAAGAAGCAACCAAGAGAAGATCAGATCATTTGCAAGAGGGAGAAGTTGTGACATAGATCAGAGGGAGGAGTTGCAACATAGATTAGAGGGAGGAGTTGCGACATAGATTATAGGGAGTAGTTACAACATAGATCAGAGGGAGGAGTTGTGATATAAATCAGAGGGAAGAGTTGTGGCATAGATCAGAGGGAGGAGTTGCAACATAGATCAGAGGGAGGAGTTGCAACATAGATCAGAGGGAGGAGTTGTGACATAGATCAGAGGGAGGAGTTGCAACATAGATCAGAGGGAGTAGTCGTGACATAGATTATAGGGAGTAGTTACAACATAGATCAGAGGGAGGAGTTGCAACATAGATCAGAGGGGGAGTTGTGGCATAGATCAGAGGGAGGAGTTGTGACATAGATCAGAGGGAGGAGTTGCAACATAGATCAGAGGGTGGAGTTGTGACATAAATCAGAATGAGGAGTAGCAACATAGATCAGAAGGAGGAGTTGCAACATAGATCAGAGGGAGGAGTTGTGGCATAGATCAGAAAGATTTACAACATAGATTGGAGGAAGTCCAATTCTAGAGTAGTAAGCCACTGTGGATCACTTGGGATATCAAATTTAACAGTTGGTTGTTTAGAAACAGTGGGATAAAAAATCTCATCTGCCATCTGTGATAGTAAAGAATCAATGTCCAAGTTCATTTTCTGACTTAGAGCTGTTTTCTTTTTTCCTTATTTATAAATGTTTGGGATGTGTGTTTGCTTGACGGGAAGTCATATCAAGAAATGTGGGAGAACAAAAAGTACTTGATATAAATTTTAGACTTGTTTGGAAAACTGGATTGGAATTTTAAGAACTCAGATGAATTTCTAGATGTCGTCATCTAAGGCAGATTTTTAAAAAGAAGTATTTAACATTGATATCATAAAAATATATAAATCAAAATAATTTCCTGGCATTTCTAACTCCTCTTCCATCTTTAATTTTCAGAGAAGAACTTGAAAAGCAAATTCGAAAACGTGTTGCATCTGAGGAAAGAGCTTTTCGGATTGTGGAAAGTTTGGTTGATGTCACTGTTAGCATCGAACGACTAAAAGATATGGTGAGCAGACAAAGTGTGGGATTTTTTAATCAACCAAATCCAAAGATGTTTTTTTTTCATTCCATTGGGGGAGACTAAATGCAAAATTCACCTTAGAAAATATTAGAAATTGGTTGTCTGCTATAGTGTGTTAGTTAAGAAGTTATTCCTCCCGGTTGTTGAAATAAAGTTTGATTTTATACTTGTAAAATCAGGTTCTTATGATAATAGTTTGATGCTGAGTTAATTCAAATTGGATGATGTATCATAGAGATTGTATGAAGAAAAATTCAGTTCTTTAGTTTTAAGAAACAGAAAGTCCTGGTTTCCACCATATTTGTCAATAAAAAGGTAGTAGGACTCTCTCTTAGGAGCTTAACATCTGACAGGATTCTTGTGTCGGATTTAGAACATTTCTAAAAAGAGCTTTAAGGATAAATTTATATGTGCATTGATTAATGAAGTTATACAAATGAAATTGCTGTTCCTTGAAAATGCCTTTTAAGTAGAAACTATGAATTTAAAAAGAATCCTACCACTTTTTTATTGACAAATAACAATGGCAGAACAGGTACTTCTGGTTTCTTAAAACTCAAGACTAAACTATGACAGGCAGATATTCAGTTAAATAGCAAAAATATATTTAATCTATCTACAAAGTCTGTTCAAAAAGCATTGAGATTGACACTATATTGACTAAATCAGAAATGAACTATGAATGGAACATTTTTTTCAAAACTACCACTGTTGGCATTCAACTCACTTATTCCAGTGAGTTTTTTTATTGGTCAAAGCACCTCTGAAACTTGTGTTTTTATATAGTATGAAGCTGCAATATTGTATTTCTTTCAATGTCTTTCATATTTTGAAATCTCACCCAAGATGAATTTTCTGTTTAATAAATATAAAATAGTTTCATGAGACTTGGTCTGCTTGTATGGTGAATGTTGCACTTGCACAATCCTGTGTTTCATCAAAAATATTTTCTAATATCAAAAAAATCATATCTAGACTCATAATTTTTTTTCTTAATTAGCAGCAAAAATTTTTTTCTACCTATTTTTATTTTCTGATATCATTTATTTTTGAGGAAGTGTTCTATTTTACTCTCTTTAAAAATAATTATTATTTTCATCTTCATATTTCACAAGAATGTGCTAAAAAGTTTTTATGCTAACCAAAAACAGGATAACTTTTTTAAAAAATTCTATTGAAATTTTTTGGCAAAGTTAAAAATCTTTATAAGTCTTTATTTTTTTCTTGCATTCATCCTAGAAATGAATTTTGGTCTGTCTTTAATATATGAGCAGTGGCTGTTAAAATGGACACAGTTGTTCGGGTAATTGAAAAGAGTTTTGAGTGTTTATGACAATATAAACCCAACAAAAAGATTAGAAGTACTTGAATTTCTGCTGGGTTGCATCTTTATTGAGGTTGCTGCTGGCCTGTCATGCCAACTGTCATGACTGTTTGAGCTGCTTGCAAGACATGTTTCCTTTCTGCTGCTGGGATCCTCTCTGCCTTCTAGGTCAAAGTAGCCTTTCTTAAATACTGCTAGAATTGACTTGCTCAGAGTTGTGTAACTCATTTTCTGATTGGTTGGAAAATATTTCTTTGACCCTTTATTTTTCTCTCATATTTGCTTTGGAAGTGTGTACATGGAGGCAGTTGAATTTCTATCTATATTTGCCATATGAACAGTGACTGCTGACGTAAACACTTCCATTTGGGTTTTTAAAAGATTTCCCAACAGTTTACGATACTTTATTCAAAATGCTCGTAATGTATATTTCATCAAAACTCCCCTTTCAACAGATTATTCAAATTATATTTGATTTTTTTTCTTTCACTTATATTTCTACCTTTTCTGCTCTGATAGTGAATGAAAAATTCATGTATAAAGGTGTAAAACCAGTTTTTGTTTAATTAGAATCATATTGCCATTACTAAAAGTTTTCATTTGTATGTAAACAATTTTGTCATTTTTTCCAGTAACTAATTTCCTGTAAATAATTAAGGTTGATATGCCATAAAACCCAACCAACCAACCAACCAACCTGCAAATAATTTTCATTGGATTTTTCAGGCTCATTTTATCCTTCCAGCACATTACAAGGATATTACAGAAGAAAGAGCCATTGCTAAACTCTGTGGATTTCCCATTTGCAAAGGACAGCTTGGAAATGTAAGGAAAATGAAGGTTTTTTAAGTCAAAATTTTACCATTAGATACATTTTTTTTCCTTAGATGTTTCACATAATATGCTTAAAACCAATAGAACTTCCATCGTACAATTTTGTAATTAAAGAATACAAACCAAAGTTATCATTTTTTTTAATTATTGTTGGTAAATAAAACATTGGCTAGAAATAGTAGCTTCTCAGAAAAATCAAGTATACAAGAACAGAATTAAATATAAGATTTCCTCTTTTTTAAACAAAATTGATTTAAAAAGATAATGGCTTATAAGTTTCTATGTATAACATTGTAGAGAAGCGTTTGTGAGGTATGAAAAAATTAGTTATAAAAATTAAGACAGCAACTGGAAAAGACAAAGTTCAGAATCACATCCTATAAGCTTGGTGTAACAATAAGATATGTAAAGATAGATTTATCAGAAATGAAATTTTATTTTGCAAAAATGAAGTCTACAAATTCCAAGGAGAGAGAAGCAGGATGATTTTTATGAATAATATTTAAACAATTTATTTTTATATATAGATATCCTGCAAATTTTGAACCTTATTATATGATTTGTTCAATTTAATTTTTTATTTTTATTTATTCCTTGTCTCAATTGAGTGTTGGAACTTACTACATGATTTATTTTGTTTCATTTTTTTTGTGACTTTTGTCTTTTAATATCCCAGATTTTGTGAGTCTTAAGAAGAAATATATTTAAAAAATACTATAAATTGACAGTAGTGATTTTATGGATCAATGTACTTTCTATATATCTTTGCAATGACAAATTCTGTTCCTTTAGATGTGTTTATTTTTCAATCTCTTTTATGTTCCATTGTTTTTTCATTAAATTTCTGGAATTATATATATACGTATATATATATATATATATATATATATATATATATATATATATATATATATATATATGTGTGTGTGTGTGTGTGTTTGCGTGTGTGTATATGTATTTTGTTATTTTTTTCAGGTGAAGAAACAGAAATATCAAATATCTACGAAAACAAACAGAGTCTATGACATCACAGAGAAAAAGGTAAGTTTATTTTCGTTGAAAGATTTGTTGAAAAAATATATTGGGGAAAACTACAAACAATACTAATTGATTGATTTTTTTCTTTAAACAAAGCAAAAAAAAAGCAATGGACGTATTTTTATTGCTTTTTTTCATCATGTATGATGATGGGTCAAATACTGATGACTTTAGGACCAAATAAAACATTGTGTAAAGCTCTATGTAATAAATAATATGATAATATAACGATATATATATATATATATATATATATATATATATATATATATGACTCCACAAGCTGAATTCAAACCCAGGCTGTTTACATTTCTCTTTATGCTAATGCTCTTGGGAAAGCATGAATCCATCTCTTCTCTCTGTTATAGGTAAAATAGTAGGGCAGATTTGGATATCTAGTTTTGGTCAGGCCAACTAGTCAAGAGAAAATCCTTGAATTCAAAAACTGAAGATGGTTGTTCAGGAGAATCTATGGCACATTGGTGCCTCATTTTTCTTTTCTCAAACTCATCCAAAAAGCGGCACTGGTTCTACATAAACCTTCATCACTATGAACAAATCGTCTGTGGATAGGCTAATGATTAACATCTTTGACTTGTTGGCCCTTCATACATCAAGATTAACTTAAAAGTCCATCATATATATTTATATAATATGAGATGTCAGGTGTGTTGGGCTGGGCACCTTACTTAAATAGATGATGTTTTATTACCTATGCAGCTGTTTTATGGAGAGTTACAACATAGTAAATATCCAAAACATGAATTTAAGAAACATTTTAAGAATGTTGTCAAAAACATCCTTACAGCACTTTGTGTAGATATGAGTGGAGAGAGAGATGACAGAAAATCGATCAGTTAGAAAAAAAGGGATATATTATGGTTGTAAAACATTTGAAGTATGAAGAATCAATCAAGCACATTAGAAACAGGACATGAACTCATAATTAGACACTTTCCAGTCTAAAAATGTTTGTGACATCTGCAGTAGGGTTAGTTTTTCCAAAGCCGTCTTGCTACTTATATGAGAACTCATGACAGCAAACAATTGCAGGCTGATTTTATATGTGTTCTTCCTCAGCAACCTACAGGTAATTTTTGTCAGTTTTGTAACAAAGTATGTGTATCTCCAACTTATCTGTGATATGAGAGTGCATGCTTATGATGTATGCAACAGAGATTGCAAGGGTGAAGTTAACTTAAGGAGCCATCTGTTCCCATGGGTGATTTTTGTGGTATTGAGGTGATGGCTTTATGTAAAGAAGTGGCAGTCACAATATATATATATAACTGTATTATATAAAAAAGATTCTCTACAAAATCTCTATATAGAATATAACTTTATTACATAATATATATATATATATATATATATTTGTGGAGTGGCCAGAATCCTGCACAGGATGGACTGGTGTGAGGTCTTTAGAGGTTGTTTACATTTACATTAGTCGGCATAGCATATTCTCTACGGGATAAATTACCTCTTATTTTATATGTGTGTCAACCTTACTTATTTCACTACACACCATCTGGTAACAAATATTCGAATGTTAAGAGCAACCAACATCTGGCAACGAAAGACTTGAATGTCAAAAAATTTTCACCAAAATACCAACATTTGGGACTACTCAAACATGAGGTTTCAAATCTGCATAACAGGTTGACCTTCTTAAAAACAAGATCTTTAACTGTTCAGTAATTCTTGTTTGCAAAATAAAAAGTCAAATTATTGGGTCAGTTGAATTTTGTCTTTAAAAAAAACATTGAAGATTTTAAAGACACAATAATGGTATTTATGAAGATCCAGAACAAATGTTTAAAAGAGCAGTACTAATTAGACCAAGAATTCAATGAAAAACAAAACGAATGGTTGAAAAAAAAATATCTGAACTATTTGTGTTGAAAAAAGAGTGAGGCAAATAAATAGATACAATTGATCAAAAGTGGTATTCAAAATAAAAGAGAATGTGATGCTTATTTTTAGGCCAAAAAGAAAAGTACCTTTTGCAACCAAAGCCTCCTTAGCAAAGAATTAAACTGCTTAGAACAAATAAGCATGTTGACCAGAATGGACTATAGTGAGTGGGCAAGTTTATATGAAAAAGAAAAATAATAAAATTAGGGTCTGTGCAGATTTTTCTGCAGGATGGAATGATTGTTAACATACAATTACCCTCTACCAAGTCTGGGAGAGATATTTATGAAATTAAGTGGTGACAAAATGTTTTCCAAACTGGGTTTGTCTGAAGCATACCTCCAGATTCCTGTTGACAAAGAATGTGTGAAGTATTTAACAATGAAAAGGCATAATAGGTCTGTATAGAATCAAAGGACTGCCATTTGAAATAAAAGTTGCACCAGGTATTTTTCAGCAAATCATGGATACATTATTGTATAATGTTGATTTTGCAATAGCCTACGCTAACAACATCTTAATTAAGAGGGAAAGCCAAGAATAACATGCCGAGAATTTTTTTTTTAAATAAAGAAATATGGCTTGAAACTTAATTTGGATAAATATGAATTTTTTTTATATCTAAAATGAAGTATTTAGTTGCAAAAGGCAGAAAGTCAGACCCATTGACTTCGAGGGCTATAAAAAACATTCCTGCTCCAACAAATGTGTCAACTCTACAAGCATTCCTGGGACTAGCAAACTATCATGGAAATTTTATCACAAATATGCACATACTAAGGGCTCCTCTAAATAAATTATTAAAAAAAGATTCAAAATGGAACTGGAGTACTGAATATCAGAGTGCTTTTGATGAAATAAAAAAAATATTAATGTCAGACTTGAATCTGACGCATTACGATCCAAAGAAGGATGTCATTGTTGCAAGTGACACTAGCAATTTGGATTTAGGAGCTGTGATATGGCACAAAGAAAGTAATGGCCAAGTAAAAGCAATTGCACATGCATTGAGAATCTTATTCCCAGTTGAAAAAGTGTATAGCTAAATCAAAAAAAAGATTTTAGTGATAATTTTTGCTATAAAAAAGTTTGATAGATTCATTCATAGAAGAAGCTTTATGCTCCAAATTGACCACTAACCATTACTGACTATTTTTGGTTCTAAAAAAAGGTTTCCAACACATACTGCAAATCAATTTCAGAGACAGCAAACAATACTGTTAATTTATAATCTTAAGATGAAGTTCCTTCCATCAAAGAGGTTAGGGCATGCAGATAGATTATCCAGATTAATCCCCCAAACCATGTGAATTATTATAGGGAACTGATAGCAACTCTAAGATTAGAAATAGAAATAAAAACCGTGCTTTGCAACATCATAAGGAAATTACCTGTAACAATCAAGGAGATTAGTAAGAAAGCAAAACTAGACAAATATATCACAGATAAAATAAAAAAATTATTGACCGACAGTACATAAAGATTAATGATGAAAAGATTTTTTTTCTAGAATTTTGATGTACGGCGAACAGGTGGTGAAAGCTTTAATTAGAAGCTATGTTTTTTGGCCAAATATGGACAAAGAAATAGAAGAAAATGTAAAATACTGCTGGGGTTGTGTGATTGCAGCAAAGGCACCACCAGTGAAATTTACCCCTTGGCTGAAGATTGATGAGTTGATTCTTGATAGAGTCATGTCAGATAATGCGACACAATTCATGCCAAAAGAGTTTAAAGATTTTTGTAAAGCTCTTTTGATTGTACATATAACTACTGCACCATATCATCTGTGATCAAATGGAAAGAAAGATTTGTAGACACAAAATAGAAATGTTGACAATATCCTACAATTTTAAAGGGTATACCGTGTGACAACCAAACTCAAGTACTAATTCAGGATTGTCACCAGTGGAATTAATGTTTGCAAAAAAATTAAGATTTGTAGACACTTTCAAGTGAGCATTAAAAAAGTCAGATGGAAACAGATCCATTGACGATATCCTACAATTTTAAAGGGTATACCGTGTGACAACCAAACTCAAGTACTAATTCAGGATTGTTACCAGTGGAATTAATGTTTGCAAGAAAAATAAGATTTGTAGACACTTTCAAGTGAGCATTAAAAAAGTCAGATGGAAACAGATCCATTGACGATATCCTACAATTTTAAAGGGTATATTAATTAATGTTTGCAAGAAAAATAAGATCTGTTTGATAAATTGTTGCCAAAGAAAAATAGAAAAAACAATAAAGAAAAAAATGGATGCAGAATCCTATATACCAAGAGAAAACATTTTAACTATTTATAGAGTACAAAAACAGGAAAGAAATCTGGAAGGCTGGTGTCATTGATAAAAATATCGAGAGATTAATGTATATAATTCAAGACCCAAAAAAAAAAAAAAAGACTATTAAGAGACATCACAACCAGATTAAGAAAAGGTACTCAGGGGATAAAAATAACCAGAAGGAAGAACCAATGAAGGTTATTTATGACCTATTTGGTGTACCGATGCCTTTAGTAACTCCTGCAGAGAAATGTTAAAGTAAACACAACATATATATATATCATCATCATCATCTTGTCGCGCCGCCAGCACAGATATCCCTGACCCTCTCTCGCCACTTCTCCCTATCATTCATCGCCTCCGCTGTATGTAAGTTCGTGCTGGTTGTCCTGCTTTTGCACATCCATATGTGGGGGTCCACAGGAGTACATCGCTTATGAGCTCGTCCTTGCTTCTCCAGCAGTGTCCCGCGTGTCTGGTTCGTCTAACTTGTATAGTTTTCGTGATGGGGGGCAAGTGTCGGTATAGTGTTGTCGCCAGGACTTGTTCAATACTGCTCTCAACATTCTTGTGTAATTTCCGTCTAGTTTCCTCTCCAGCCGCTTAGTTAGCATCCATGTGGTGCATCCATATAGCAGTATCAACACATCCGCTGCCTGGAAGAAACTGCGTTTCATTTTATCGGTCGCCCTGTCAGCTGGGGCTGTAGAATACGCTGACTGCACCTCTGCAGAGGGGTAACCCCCCCCCCCCAACGAGGCTACCTGTTGGCCATGGGTGGCGACCCGTGAGGCTTAAGGACGGGATCCTGGTGGTTGAGCAGTACTTGGCCTGAAAATCGAGTGGTCAAGTCTCTTGCAACACACCCCTTTGGCCCTTACTAGGCTCGACGGGCGGTTGGAGAGGCCCGATCCGATCAATCGGCTGGTCATGACAGTACTCTCTTAGATTTTTTTTTTTTTTAAATCTAAATGAGGACGATGGCTGTAGGGTCAATCATGCTGTGGAAAGACTCGTAGTCCTTTCTGTCCCTGGGGAAGTAGTTATCTTGGGAACGAAAACCCAGGGACAAAAAATTAATTCGTCTATCACCAGCATGAGTATACTGAACATGTAGCCCTGGTGTTGCTAGGCAAATGGGTTTCCCCCTAGGCACATCCCCATATGGGGCTCCGAGGTGGGTGGGGAGCATGTTCAGTGAAACTCATCCAACACTTTTATGGCTTCTGTTAAAACAAAAACCCAAGCAAAAAGACCCCATATTGAATGTGATTCAGACAATGATGAGCCATATCCAAGGTTCATCATTCTAGAATCAAAAGAAAAACTACCGCTAACAAAAATATCCCCCTTCATCATAGAAAAATGTATTTCAGCTCTAATATCACCCAAAACCGTAAAAAACTTGAAAAATGGAACCATCCTTATAGAGGTGACAGGAAAAAAACAAGCTGAAATAATATTAAAGCAAAAAAAAATCCACAACATAGATATAAAAGCTTACCCCCATGAGAGATTAAACACCTCTAAAGGGGTGATAAGAAATGGAGAGCTATCATTATGCTCAATAATGGAAATTAAAAATGAACTAAAAAAACAAAATGTAATAGACGTCAAAAAGATAACAATCAAAAAACAAAATGAAATAATTGAAACCAATACCTACATTCTAACCTTTAATAACCCAAAACCCCCTTTAGAAATAAAAATAGGCTATACAGTGGTTAAAGTTGAGACATGTATCCCAAATCCCAGAAGATGTCATAACTGCCAGAAATATGGACACTTGAAGCAGCACTGCACAAGAAAACAAGTGTGTGTTAAATGTGGAGAGCAGGAACCAAACCACATAGAGGAATCCTGCAAAAACAGCCTAAACTGTAACAATTGCAAAGGGAATCATAGAGCAGACTCAAAGTACTGCAAAATCTGGGAAAGGGAAAAGGAAATTATCAAAATGAAAATCACCAAAAACATTACCTTCCCTGAAGCAAGAAGACTCAGAAAATCCCTTTAACAAATCAACTTTCTCTCAGGTAACCAGGACTCCCTCAAACCAAGTAGAAAACGAAGCAAAAACACAAATAAAAACAACAAAAATAGAAGAAGAATTAACAAATTTAATAAACGACCTACATGAACTAATCAAAACCCTTAAAACTATTATACCCAATGTACAACTAACTCCAACTGACAAATCAAAAAACATCCCTTCAACCTCTAGCCAAAAAAATGAAACGCTAACGATCAAAAACAGAAACCGATCAACCTCAAGAACCAGAGAAAAAGAAGAAAAACAAAAACCTACTCAACACACCCCTTCAAAAACCAAAAATAAATCCAGAAACATAGAAAGTATGGAAACCGAAATGGACTCGACACCTAAAATCGAAAATACAAAAATTAAATAGTACACCCTAAACCCAAGACACACACTGCATAAATAGTTATGGCCAAATACCAAAATACCCACAAGATAATCCAATGGAACTGTCGTGGCTACAAGGCAAATTACAACGAACTCCAGCTGTTAATAACTGAACAAAATCCTACCATTATATGTCTCCAAGAAACATTAAAAAAAAGCAATGATAAAACAAACATGAAAAATTATGAGCAATATGACTATATACATGACACGGGACTAAGAGCTTCGGGTGGTGTATCAATCCTAATAAGGAAAAACATTCCCCAAAGCAAAATCAACATCAGCACCCCGCTACAAGCAGTAGCAATTTCAGCAACTTTACACAAAACCACCGCCATCTGCTCTATATACATTCCACCTCAAGACCCTATAAACGAAGAACAGCTAAATAACTTAATAAATCAACTCCCTAAGCCATATATATTGATGGGAGATTTCAATAGCCACAACATTTTGTGGGGAAGCAGGACAACGAACAAAAGAGGTCAGACCCTTGAAAAAATCATTAATAACAACAACCTATGTCTCCACAATCGGAAAGCTCAAACCCACCTAAGCTCACCCTCAGGTACATTCTCTGCTATAGATCTAACACTCAGCGATCCAGCCATCTTTATAGAATATAACTGGAGGGTACATGAAGATTCCTGTGGCAGTGACCACTTTCCAATCATAATAGAAAATACTAAACCAGGAAAATCAGACCCACAAACAGTCTCAAAAACCCCACGATGGAACTTCAAAAAAGCAAACTGGCAAACCTACAAAAAACTATGCCTTGACACCCTAATCCCAGAAACAAATACAAACCAAGAAGAACCTATAATACATTTCACAAACACCCTAATTAATATAGAAAACAAAACCATACCTAAAACTACAACATCTCCAAAACATAACAATCCCTGGTTTACGGAGGAGTGCAAAACTATGATCAGAGAACGCCAAAGAATCCTCAGGAAATTTAAAACCAACCCTTCATCAGAAAATCTAGACAAATATAGACAACAAAGAGCTAAAACTAGACGCACAATTAAAGAAGCTAAAAGGTCCTCCTGGAGAAACTTCACTGCAAAAATAAACTCAAATACTAATCCCAAAACAATTTGGAACTTTGTAAAGAAAATATCAAATAAAACTGTCCACACTCCTATAAATCATCTCTCCCAAGGAAGCACAAAAGCTTTGAGTGAAAAACAAATAGCTAATCTGATGGCAGAAAACTTTGCCCAAGCATCATCTACCAAAAACTATTCCAACAAATTCAACTCCATCAGAATCAAAGAACAAAAGAACAAAATAAAGTTCACCTCTGACGATACTAAATGCTACAACCAACTTTTCACCCTAGATGAACTCCAAAATTCATTATCCAAATCCAATAAATCAGCTGCTGGTCCAGATGAAATCCACTACACATTTCTTAAAGAATTACCTTCAATTTCCCAGAAATATCTCCTAAACATATATAACAATATCTGGATCTCAGGCAATATCCCTGCTTTATGGAAGCAAGCTACAATCATCCCCATCCTCAAAAAACAAAAAGACCCAACAAATCCCACCAGCTATAGGCCCATAGCCCTAACTAGTTGTGCATGCAAAACTTTAGAAAGAATGATAAACCAAAGACTAATATGGTTTCTCGAATCAAATAAACTGCTCTCAAACCTACAAGCAGGTTTCAGAACAAAAAGAAGCACAATGGACCAGGTGGTTCATATAGAAACCCTAATCAGAGAAACATGCATAAAAAAGGAACACCTGGTGGCAGTCTTTTTTGATCTTGAAAAGGCCTATGACATAACGTGGCCATACGGAATTCTCAAAGACCTTAAAAACTTTGGGTTACAAGGTAGACTTCCCATCTTCATCCAAAATTTTCTTGAAGACCGATCTTTCAGGACACTGATTGGCAGTACATACTCTGATTCGAAGCCACAAGAGGTGGGAGTTCCTCAGGGCAGTATTTTATCAGTATCCCTATTTATAATAAAAATAAACAGCATAACATCCTGCCTCCCTCCAGAAATCAAAGGGTCATTATATGTAGATGACTTCCTCATCTGCTATAATTCCAAAAACATGACAACCATAGAAAGGAAAATACAACAATGCATAAATAAAATCCAAAAATGGACCACAGAAAATGGATTTACAATTTCAAATAGTAAAACAAAATGTGTACACTTCTGTCAAATCCACAAGATGCACAACCGCCCTAAACTTACATTAAATAACACTGAAATACCCATAACAGATGAACATAAATTCCTTGGCATTATCTTCGACTCTAAATTATCATTTATCCCACATATAAAAAAGCTAAGAATAAAATGCAATCAAGCCATGCAACTATTGAGAGCCATAGCCCACACAGACTGGGGTGCTGATAGAAAGACCCTTATCAAGCTATATAGATCTCTAATAAGATCAAAACTTGACTATGGCTGCTTCATATACGGAGCAGCCAGAAAATCCTACTTACAACGACTGGAAACCATACACCACCAAGGACTTCGCCTCACTTTAGGGGCCTTTAATACTTCCCCAAAGGAAAGTCTATACATAGAAGCAAACGAACCCCCTCTCTATTTAAGAAGACAAAAATTAGCACTACAGTACTACATCAAACTCATCTCCTGTCCACAAAATCCTGCTTATGACTACACCGGCAAAACGAAGTATGAAAATCTGTATCAAAATAACCCTAAAAAAATCAGACCTTTTAGCTTAAGAATAAGTGACCTCCTCAACGAAATCAAAATCAACACTAAAATAGTACACCATACCATACTCTCCAAAACGGCACCATGGACCATAAGGCAACCAACTATAAACTTAGAACTGGCTAAGTTACCCAAAACAAAAACACACCCCATCACTTATCAAGAGAAACTCATAAAAATACAAAATAAGTTCCCAGATCACTATCACATCTATACAGACGGATCCAAACAAGGAAAAAAAGTAGGTTGTGCTGCTATTTCTCAAAAAAAAGAAACCCTAAAACGCCTACCTAATGAAGCTTCAATTTACAGTGCAGAAACCACAGCCATTGACCTAGCTATGAATATCATAGCAAACCATAAAGCTTCCAAATTTATCATATACACAGACTCCAAATCAGTCCTACTAGCACTACAGAACAGAGATACATCATCCCCTTTGATTACAAAGCTCCTAAACAAACTACACACCCTCTCTAAAAATAATAACATCATATTCACCTGGATACCAAGTCACATTGGCATCCAAGGAAATGAAAAAGCAGACAAAGCTGCAAAAAAAGCTCTTCAAATTGATATGTGCAAATCAAAAATCCCATATACAGATCTAAAACCAGCCATAAAGAAATTTATATCAGACAAATGGCAGAAATCATGGGACAATCAGACCCAAAACAAACTCCATGAAATACAAGAAGCTATCGGAGAGTGGCCAACAGGCTACAGAAGTATCAGAAGAGAAGAAGTAATACTTGCCAGATTGCGTATTGGGCACACCCACATTACTCATTCACACCTGTTAAAAGGGGAGGATGCCCCAGTGTGCCCATCATGCAAAGTACAACTCACAACCAAACATATCCTTCTAAATTGTAACAACCTTAAACATATCCGTACTAAGTACTATCAAGCAAGAAACCTGAGGGACATCTTTAAGAATACAAACCCTGAAAACATTTTTAATTTTCTAAAAAAAAGCAACTTTTTCAGCAAGATATAACCAAACATCTCTATAGAACCACTACTTTAATGACTGAAATTCAAATAACCTTTTTGGCATTAAATGACCCACAGGGGTTGATATGCCGTTAAACAAAACTCAAACTCATTTTATCGGTTAGGTCCGACTTCCATATGATCGAGAGCCTATCGATAGCTGTCCATGCCTTCGTCAGTCGTGTGTCGATGTCTTTTTCGGTTGATGAGACGCTACTTCCTAGGTAGGAAAACCTCTTTATTTTTAAAGTTGTATTTTTTTTTGTAAGTTACTGTATTTTCCTTTTTCATGACTATTTCTCTCTCTCCTTTCTTCTTTATCTTTTCAGAACTTCTGCTGCAGTAAATGTTATAAATTATCAAAAATATTTGAAAAGCAAATCCTAGAATCTCCATTGTGGTCTCGGGAATCAGAAAAACCAGTTGAATTTCTTCTACCAGATACAGAAACGTAAGCCTCCCCACCAACAAGCAAATTACCCATCTTTTCTGTTCTTCTGCATTTTCTTAAACATTTCTAAACATTTTTCGTTTTTTTGTTACTTTTATTGTCCCCTGTTTTTTTACTGAACAATTACAGTTACATTCCAAGTTTAAAAATCTACCATTCACACATTCTTTGACTAAAGACATATGGCTGATGACTGAATTGTAACTAGTTGAAGATTGCTCAGTAAAAAACTGAAGCAAATTACTGAAACTTATTTTTATCTAGATGATAAATATAGATATTACATTTCTATATAATTTGAGTTGTGATTATTCAGTAAAATAAATGAAGCAAATTACTGAAACTTACTCTTTAAGATGAGAAAGGCACTTATTTTTGTTGAATGTTTATTTATAGCATGTGTGGTCTTCACAAGAAATGTTAATACCAAGTGTTGTAGAGAAGATATGATACCACTCTGTATTAGAATATTCTATTCTATTTGAATATAAATAGTTAAAGTGTTTGCTCAAGTCCATACTTTTTCTAGTGAGACTACTTCTATTAATACATCCTTGTAAAATAAACCCTTTTCATTGTAAGTTATGATTCGAGTTATTATTCCAATAACCCACCCCAGTAATATTACAATACCAATAAAATTAATTATCAGCACTTTTGTAATTGTTGATGAATAGTATTTGTCCTGCAAGTGTCTTCATTGTTTATAAATATCTTGTTTTTTTTTATCTATTAGGGGATGGATGGGAGTGGAAATTATTGGCCAAAACACTATCTTTGAAAATTTAAATGACATCAACAAATCAGAAGATAGTGTAAATAAAACAAAATCTTCGTCGGTTCTTGACAGCAGGAATTGGATTAATGAACTGCATGAAAATCTTCTTGGAGAAAAATCCTTGGTTTTTAATCAGTCAGAAAATCAAGAAAATGACAATTTGGAAAAAACTGAGGTCGAGTCTTTGGATGTGGCTGTAGAGGATGAAAATCAAGGATTTAACCTGAGGGACGTATCAGACTTCCTTGAGGAGCAGAATTCAGATGATGCAGTCAGTGATGTTTCTGAAAGGCTTTCTGTAGTGTTTGACTCTGATGATGACTCTGACACTGCTGTTGAAAATTCTCTGACACCGCGCCTCAAGAAAAGATCCAATAGCTCACAAATGGATCGCCTTGCTGATGGACTTTCTGAGATTAACATCTCGAATGATGAAAATCGTGAGAAACTGAAAAATAGCTCTGATGCCAAAGTGAGGTTTCTAAAGAGAATTCTGAAAGTTAAAAAGAAGGGTTTGTCTGTTTTTATTGGCCATGTCTCTTCTGATGAGTGTGTGAATCCTCCTCCTCACCCACCATCAGTAGATACCTCAAAGAATGGTAAATCACAATCTAGTCCAGCATTAGCCCTAACAACATTAGAAAGTGTACCATCTGCTTCTTCTGAATCTAAATATCTTGAATCACCTCAGCATAAAATTCAGAATAAGCTCCATTCCTGGGTAACACAAGAATCTCTAAAATATCTTGGACTAGCAAACGAAGAGAGTGGTGATACAGTTGAAGACTCAAAATCTGATTTTGGCAATTCAGAATTTGCAAAACTCTGTGATCGGTTAGACATGAGGGGCTTAGAATTTGATGAACTCTTAGAGGAACATCTGCCACAGACAGTAAATCCCCCCAAGGGGAGTATGCCTTCTTATGATGATCTGAAAAAAGAAACAGCCAATTTTAGTGTTAAAGTTAAAGAATATTACAAGCCTCTGCCGAAAAAGAAAGAAGAGAAGGTGAGTCATTAAAATTTTGTGTTTGTCGTTCAAAACTAACCTTATACATATTTAAGAAAAAAATTTTTTTTCTTCTGATGGGACCCTGGTAATTCAGATGTACTAAAAATACATCAGAATTTTCCCTTTATCTTTGACACCTTGATGAGTTTTTTGTGTATTTGTTTGTGTTATGAGTTTTTATTATCTATCAGTTAAGATTCCAGGGATTTCAAATATGCAGCCCACAAACTGCTTTTCTACAGAACACACAGAAGAATAAAATATCAAAGTGATATTTCAATCACTTTCACTTCAGATTAAAAAAATATTTAATTTTATACACATTTTAAAACCATTCTTATTAAGAACATCGGTGAAATCTACTTTGACTTTTTCAAAGACATTTTTTCCTGTTGGGTGGATGAGATTATAGAAAATTAACTTGCACAACAGAACATAAGGAATTTTTTTGTTTTTGTTTCATAATGTGGGATGGGGTAGATTTGACAATTCATATTGGCATCATGGAGGATTTTATTTGAAATGACAGACAACTAACACTCACAGCAGAGGATGAGAAAATTTGTTTAGTTTTATAATATGAGAAGAAATAAGTTTCTAAATTCATATTGGGATGGTGATGATGTACCTGAGATAACAGATTACACACACAAATAGAAACTCATAGAAAATGTTTGAGATTGAATTGTTGAATAAAGATAAAATTATATTTGCTATTTTTTTAATTGATAAAAACTTTGAATTTTGCTTTTGCCATTGACCTAACGAGTAGAGTGTTCGCCAATGGTCCGGGATACCAGGGTTCATTTCCCAGGTCGAGTCATACCAAAGACTCCAAAAATGGTGCTTGATGATACTTTACTTATTATGAGGTAAGGATCAAGGGTAAAGTGCAGCAATCTAAGGAAAGGAGTAGTGCCCTCTCTTACACCCAGGTGTAGTAGCTATTGAAAAGGGAGCCTTCAGGTCACCCTCAACTAAGGTCGCCAACTTTACTTTTACTACTTATGGTAATTTACCTATGAAATACAATAAAATGGAAAAAATATAATTCATCAAAAGTGAAAACAGAATTATAGAAAATTTGTTCCCTTACATTTACTACTAATTCATATATCCAACTTACTATCATATGTTTATTGATTTTGATGAAAAAAAGTTTTAAATTATAAGTTGTATTGTAGATTAGCATTATAATCTTGCCCCACCCACAATGTAATGACCCTTTCAAATCTTTAAGATTCTTTTCTTATTTTATCTATTTTTTAGGAGTATTCTATTTCTATTTTTGTTGTTTCCATCACAATCTTTCAACTTATAAACTCTCCAATGATTCGTGACCTCTAATAATTATCTGGTTTAGTTTCAGGAAGCTCAGTTATTTTTGGCACTTGTATCCCAGATGGTACATGCATTAAAAATAATCTTTGCTTTCACAGTTGAATATCTCTTTTGATCTGAATTTGTCTCTTTGCATCTCCTGCAGGGAAAAGAAATTAATTGCTGCCCATCTCCTTTTTAAATAATATGAAACAAGTTTGTGTGTGTGTGTGTATATATATATATATATATATATATATATATATATATATATATATATATATATATAATTAATATCTTTGTGTGTGTGTGTATATATATATATATATATATATATATATATATATACACACACACATTTGATTCATATCATTTTCATTTGTATGTATGTGTATATATATATATATATATAAAAGGGTCATTCGATAAATGAGTTGAATTTTTTTCTTAGCAGTTGGCAAAAGGAAGCCTTGTTCAAAATTGCACCTTTTATCAAGGAAATCTATAGTGATGAGTCCTTTCATGTCCCAGAAGACAGTCAGCATAACCTTCTTTACTGACAGCTGCACCTGAAACTTTTTCTTTACTGAGGAGTCATTGTGTTTCTACTCCATGGATTGTCTTTTCAACTCAGTTGCAAACCCATGTATGGTCCATTTGTAAACAGTTTTTGACTTAAACTTGCTTCTCTCTATGCATCATGCATTCTTCTGTAAATTTCACATTTCATTTCTTAACCACAAAAAATTTGATGACAGACCTCTGTTCAAGTCTAGAACACTCTGATTTGCCACTATTTTGAATAACCTCAAAACATATTTTTGCAAGATTAAAATAATCATTATTATAAACTAATTTCAAACAATGCAGAATTTACATTTATGGAAAAAAAAAAAAAATGATTTATTTTGCTTTTTTAAAAAAATTCTCTTTATTTATTGAATGACCCTCATGTGTGTGTGTATATATATATATATATATATATATATATATATATATATATATATATATATACACACACACACACATTGTGTGTTTGTTCTGATAATGCCTGGTGCAGCCATTCCAATTACAGTGTTACCATGTTTCTGATAAAAAAATTTACATGAGCTCAAATTCTACTCTTGTATCCATTATTTTGCATTTTAACCATATACATATATATATATATATTGGCATAATGGATGGAGTTTTATGGCAATGGTCTAAGAGACCGGGGTTTAAGCCTAGGTTGAGTCATACCAAAAACTCAAAAAATGGTACTTGATGCCTCCTTGTTTAACACTCAATATTATAAGGTGCAGATCAAGGGTAAGTGGAGCAATTCAGGGAAAGGAGTCACACTCTTCCTACACCTCGGTGTTGCAGCTATTGAAAAGGGAGCCTTCAGGTTGCCCTCAACTACAGCCGGCCAACTTACTATATATATATATATATATATATATATATATTACTCCTGTTAAAATTTCAGGTCTTATGATTCAACAGTTTTTATTCTCCTTTTATAAGTACAGGAGTCCACAATTTTTTCTTTAATCGCTAAAAATTTGCCTGGGGTAATATATAAATATATAATTTTAAATAATGCAGATGAGTGTGATTTTGTGCTTACAGATGACAGTGGCCTGCTTATGCCACATAAGTACTTATTTTCATTTGAGCTTGTCCTAAAAATGGTAACAAAAGTCAGATGAATAACTTGAGAATTTAAACAGATGTTAGAGATATAAACTGACTTCAAGTATGTATCAGATGATTAAAAAAGAATGCAACCATTTTTTTTTCTAACTGCTTGTACCATTGTTGGGTTTTATGGGAGAGGAATAATTGATGACTTGAGGCAAACTGAAGGCCTCAAGAGATGGAGGTGCTATGTACTTCTAAGACATTCTTTACCTCCCCAATTCAGGTTCAGTATTGTCTTCCTTTCACCTTGTACCTTGATGAAGTGAGTTACAATAAAAAGCAACAAAAATTAAGAAGATGAAAGAAAATGCTAGTCAGTAATAATGATTGAGAATGCTTCAGCTAAAAAATAGATATAAAAATGCAGAAAAAAATGACAAAAATAACATTGAGATATAGAGTAAAATAAGCGATGAGTTTGATTTGGGCTTTTGTAATACTAATAACTTTCATAGTTTGATTGGTAAAACAGCTGCTATTGATAATCAAGCTTTACACTAGCTAAAATGGAGATTTAAATTCAAGTCTTATTTATTTATTATCTCTGATCCACATCATTTTTTCTATTGTAGTAGTAATAAACCAAGTGAGTTACAAAAATAAATTTCGTTTCTTACAAAAAATTTTTTTTCCATATGATCATAACTATTTGCTAGATGGTGGCCTGTTTAGATTAAGTCCTAATAAAAAAAACACTTAAATGTTGTTCAAATAATGAAATGGGGGCTAGTTAAAGTTATTTATCTTTATCCATATTTTTACCTTATATCCTTTCCAGACACTATTTACTCTTTCCTTTTCCAGACATTTTTTACTTTCCTTTTCCAGACACTTTTTACCCCCTTGTTTCCAGATGCTATCTACACTATCATTTCCCAACAGTTTTTGCTCTTTTATTTCCAAACAATTTTTATTTTCTTTTTTCTATATATTTTCTGCTCTCTCTCATTTCCAGGTAATTTTTGCTTCCTTTTTTCCAGACCCTTTTTTCTCCCTTTTTCTAGACATTTTTTTTTATCTTTCTTTTCCAGACTGATGACTCAGAAAGTGTGCATGTACTTCCACCTGTTGATTCTGTTTCCCAAACCACTTTAAGAAAATCCATTGTTTTGCAACAACTTGGAAAGAAGTAAGAACGTTTCTACTCTTTTTAGATTATAAACCATTGCAAAGTAAGCAACACACACAGAAGGACGATTTTTAATTATTACATTTATTAAATTAATGATTTTGGGAACATAAATCAAGTGTTGACCTGAAATTTTTTTTTCATTCAATTGCATATATGAATCAAGTCATATCTATGAAGCTTTAGAAATATAGTTGTCGTCTGATTTGAAAACGTGTGCCGAAAAAGTCAATGTACTGTCATTATTTAGATGCATTCACTAATTATTTGATGAATCTGAAATTATGACTTGATCAGGGGGAGATAAATAATTATAAAACGAGAACAAAGCAAAAAGTTTATCTCTATTCGTTTGTTTGGTAATGCCCGTTTGGGTTTTATTTATGGTTCAAGTAGATTTGTTTCAAATTTATTTGTGTTCTGTTGGAACACTTGATATGACAGAACTGTAAATTATTCATATTATGAATAGTTATACAAAAAACTCTAAAGAAACAACTACAAAAACTTTTTAAAGATGAACATACAATGAACACAATTCTCAGACTTCTAGGTATGAAATAATCTTAGACAGGTTGACATGCTATTTAAATCAATCAATTCTGGGACATTTTATTTAAAAATAATTCTATTTGTTTGATTTTCTCATTAAATGGTGACTAATTTACTAAATGAGAAGTCCCATGAACCTATTGGGTTCCATGGTGATATTGATGCTTCTATTTAGGAAGGAAGAATTATAATAAGTATTTTATATTTATTTCCACTATATCAAGAAATTTGAATCATTAAAAGATGACATACAACATGAATGCAGATTCCTCAAAATTATTAGTTGAGAATTAGACTTGAAATTACTTTATTCTCTAAGTCAGAACATTTTAAATGTATTGTTATACCAAAAATCCTGCTATAATGTGTCATTTTTACTGGATTATATAGAAGGTGTGATGTAAAAATATTGAAACTGAAGCTTTAAATGCTTTTAATTTGAAATTTAAATGAAGCTATGAATACTGCTAATCAACTTAAAGTGATGATGATGATGATTTAAAACAAATTTTGGTTAAATGCAGGATTGTGTAAATAGAAAACCCTCCATAATCACCAAACCTTTCACTGTGCAATTTTTTCTTTTGTCCAAAAGTGAAAATTCATTTCAAGGGTAAGACACTAAAAGAAATACAACAACATATCTTCATGCCATATCAAAAGCGAAGGTTTAGGGGTGCTTCGACCAATAAAAAGCTTGCTGGAATAAGTCTGATGAAGCCAAAGAGACTATTTAAAAGAAAATGTTTCATTCATTATTAATTTCAGTCTTGATATTTTTTAGACACAGGTTTTACATACAAATACTGTGAGAATTTTAGAAGTATATAAGTAGACATATTTTATGAATAAATTCCAATGTTTTCTCAACATCTAATTAATATTAACTTGAATTTGATTATAAAATCCTTCATTTTTCATCCAACTTCCTGCGATTCCTGGTTACGTCCCTTGGATACACTTTCGAGCAGAACGTTCTCTTTTATATTACTTAGATTTTGTTCAGATCTTTACATCACAACTTCTTAAAGTGTTCCCTATATAACTCAGAGGTGAATAAAGCATAGGGATCAAAGAGGGGAATTTACTAATTTGAATTTATAAATTCCCTTATAATAGAAGAACAAAAATTGCTGGATCATAGAAACTAGTTGCTAATTATTATACACCAAGCAGAATACATGATTGAATGTAATGGTCATTCACAAAAGAGCCATTCAGAATGTACGGGTCATTTAAATGAATGAATAATCTGGTTCTGACCAAAAAGATCCAGATCTTTTCAGTCTTGTTAATGATGCATATAAGCATATTTTCATGGAAGAAAACATCCGAACAAATTATTTTATAAAAATACTGAATTCTAAAATATCCCTTTTGAAAAGAATTATTTCATAATAAGAATGAAAATATAGATTTAAAAAAAGGAAGTAAAATGATAAAAAGTTAAAATACAATACCTGAAATTATTATTCATATCTATGGTAACAGATTTTTAATGAAAAATCTTATTCTGACCAAAGATATCTAGATCTTCACTTTGTTAAGTCATGTTTTTTTCTTGATTTGCTCTGCTGAAATTGGGGTGCATCTTATACAATCGTGTGTCTTATATGCCATCAAATCTGGTACATTTTTTCTCATTCCAGAATGAATAGCCTGTTAAGTCCTATGAATATGTTCATTGGGGAAATATCCACTGAAATAAATGAACTGGTTTCTACTTTCAAGTAAGAATTTACCTTTTTTTATCTTTTTCCAGAGTTTAAAGAATTCTCTCCAAACAAATTATTTTAATAATCCAATCTGGGTGACTGATTCTTCCTAATAATAACATTGAGAAGAAAAACTCTTATAGAAATAGCTGAATGTTTTTTTCAAATTATTTTGTTCTTTTATGACAAGTACAGAGTCTGTCAAAATGGTCTTTCAGATTTAGAATAGCTTCCATTCAGGGACTTATAGCTATGATATTTTAGTTGCCTTCATAGGGTAGAAATGGTTGAAATTTTTTCAAGGCACTTCATCTCACTCCATGGTGACATCACATGACCAGCTCACTCAATAGATCTATTCTCTAGTGCTTACTTCCTCTAGGGGTACCTGAATACATAAGCAATTAGGTGTAGGCTGCAGAAAACTGAAAGATTTTATTCATCAAAAAATCATAGCATTACTAGAAGCAAAGATTTCGTAATTGCTGCCAAACTTCAGGATGAGACTTCTAGTGAGGGCAAGCATTTAGATCAGGGTGGATAAACTGCAGCCTGCTGTACTGTTCTGTGTGGCCTGTAGGAGCCTCTAAAGAAATAAAAAATAAACACTTGCACTTGAATCGAGACTAAATTCGGTTGATTTTTAAAAGATGCAGCCCTTTCATAATTCATGACCTAGAGATGCGGCTCTCCTACCAAAATGTTTGCTCATCCCTGATTTAGATGATATAATCTTTAAAACAAAGTGATGACAGACAAAAGAAAATAACAAATATTGTTTTTTCTTATAGTAAAATTAAATTTTGTATCTGTTGCTTTTTTTATTTCTGTTCCATAACCTGCCGGACTGTGTATGATTTTATTTTCCAAAAGCTGCTGTTTTATTTTTTTCTGAATTCATAAAACATTTTTAATATCTTTATATTTTCCTCTTTTTCAATAATTTTATTTTGATTCATGCTGTTCATTAACTATTTGAACCTATGCAATACTCTATAGGGCAGACTGGGTTCTGTAGCCTAGGTTAGTCATCAAATTCAGACCAGTTGTATTCCACTTACAAATTAACTTTGTGATTAAGGAGTTGAGTAAATTCATACCCTAACTTAACAAAATATTGAAGGATAAAATACATTTATTCCCAGTTTGCAGACATTATTGTTTTCACTTCCTTAAAAAATGGTTGGGAATAGTTGGCTTGTCAAATGGTTGGGAGTAGTCACCTTGTCTACCTTTTTTTATTAGTAGTCATATCTCCCTAGGCCTGACAAACTAGGCTTACAGTGAGTATCAAAATACTTGGATTAAGATCATCAAGTCATGCTAACAGAACAGATTTCTTTTGACTCTGCCCTGAGGACTGGGGCTGTAGAATATACCGACTGCACCTCTGTAGAAGGGTAAGACCCTGCCCCCCAATGGGGCTACTTGTTGGCCGTGGGTGGTGACCCGCAAAGCGCTAGGATGGGTTCCTGGTGGTTGAGCAGTTATTGATCCAACTACAAAGTAGTCAATGGCTCGCAACACACCACCTTGGTCCTTACTTGGTCTGACGGGCAGTTGGATAAGCCCGATTTGATTAATTGGCTGGTCATGTCAAGCTCTAGCACCTATATGTTTTATCCTGACTGTACTTTTAAATCTGCACTCACAGCAAGTTCCCAAACCTTATCTTTTAGTTGCTAGAAGGTGGTGGCTGAGGGTCAATTGCGTTGAGAGGATAGGAATTTGACCAGTGCTAAGAACATGAAATTAGCAATGGTTCGAAAACCTGCTTTCAGCTTGAGTATACTGATTGTGTGTCCCTGTCTCAATCAAGGCGAATGGGTTTCCCCCTTGGTTCATTCCCAACAAAAGTTGAACTCTGTGGTGGGTGGCAGAGTACAGGACCAGCGAAAAATATGCGCCAATTACAGCATCATCTTATAAAAAAATCAAACAAAACCTGTCAGAATCAGATTCAGAAGGTGAGGCAGCAGATTTCCCCTGATTCATTGTCATTGAATCTGCCCAGCCAAATTCTCACCTTTCCTTATTGAAAAGGTTATTTCAACAAGGGCTACACTGAAAAACTTTGAGAAAATCCGAAATGGAAACTTGCTTGTCGAGGTGGAGAAAATATATTAAAAATGAAAACCTTTCATACAACCAAGTGCAAAGTCTACCCGCATGAGAAACTCAACACTTCCAAGGGAGTTATCAGGAATAGGGAATTGGTGTTGGCAACAGAAGAGGAGATATCAGAAGCCCTGGGAAAACAGAGGGAACAAACATAAAAAGAATAATCATTTGAAAAGGGGAAGAAACAATAGAAACCAACACCTGCATCCTGACTTTCAACCAACCCCACATTCCCATGGAGGTGAAGATAGGCTATTGTATACATCCCAGCTCCACTGAGGTGCTTCAAATGCCAAAAGTATGGACACCACAGAGAAGCCTGTTGAGGACGACACATATGTGCCAAATGCAGTGAAAAGGACCCAGAGCATATGGAGGAAGATTGCTTGAAGGAAACAAGATGTGTGAACTACCAACAAAATCACCTGGTTTACGCAAGATCTTGCGAAGCCTACAAAAAAGAAAAAGAGATAAAGGGAAATACAAGAGAAATGAATCTTTCCTGGAAGCAAAGAAAATAGTTGGCCCCTACGTGGGTGAAAACAGCTACACCTCTGTTACATGGAGAGCGGATAAAATCAATCAAGATAACAGATATAGAAATCTTGTGGAGAAATTGATCCGGCTTGAACCAAATGATTGGTTGAAATTCCAGGAACAACTAAAGAACCTGCAATCAGCTGAACTTCAAATTGAACCAAGACCAGCCAGTGCATATAAAGAAAAAACCAGTGAAACCACCAAAGTAAAATCACCAACCAACAAACAAACAAACCCTACTGCTCAAACACAAACTACTCCTCCAAAAAGAAAATCACAGACTAAACTCAATTCTCCCAGATTGCCAATCCACCCACCTTCATCTAAATTAGATAACCTAAACCTCAATCTGAATTGTGACAAACGTGAACGTTCCCCACAATCTAAAATGGATCATGCCCCATCATCAACTGGACAGGAACAACTGAAAGTGTCAACCTTCCCAAATCAAACTGCAGAGACCAAAAACAAATTCAACTTTCTGGAAAGAATGGAAACAGAAGGGGCAAATAGTACCAGAAACAAAAAATAACCCCAATCCATCATAATAAACTCCAACAACTCAAACAAAACATGCAGCCCAACTCACATACAGTGGAACTGCAGAGAAAAGTTAAAAGACCCTAATATCATAGACCAAACAAAACACTTCACTGAAACCTTCAGCCTCAAACAAACACAGTACTCATTGGTTTAACAATGACTGCAGAACAGCTATCCACCTATGTAAAGGTTCCTAACGGAAATTTAAAAAAAAACAACCACAAATAATCTCAATGCTTTCAAACTTCTCAGGGCAAAAACCAGTAAAACTATAAAGGAAGCCAGGAAAAAAAGGTACCAAAATTATTTCAACCAACTTGCTTTCTCTACCAGAACAAACACTATCTAGACGATGATGAGGAAAATATCCGGAAAAAGCCAACTAACTGCTCTCAAACACCTCACAGAAAACAAAATGGAAGTAACTAGCAAGAAAGACATAGCAGACACATTATTAATTATCAGTAAATTCTTCCATTAATAACTCCAATCCATATTTCCTTACTTTCAAAAACAATGCAGAGAAACAAAACCTCAACTTCAAGTCTAATAATTCTGAAAAAAAACAACCAACCCTTTACACCGGCAGAACTACAAGAAGCTATTAAGACATCACATAACACAGCAACCGGCCCAGATGAAATACATTATGAATTTCTAAAACATCTACCATAAAATTCACTTGACTACTTTCTGACAATATTTAATAATATCTGGATAAACAGTAAATTCCCAGAATCATTGAAAATAGCAACAATCATCCCTATACCTAAAACAGAGAGAGATAGCTCAAGTCCTGCTAACTACCATCCAATAGCACTGACTAGCTGCCTCTGCAAAACAATGGAGCATATGGCCAACAAAAGATTGGTCTGGTTTCTTGAGTCCAGCAAACTTATCACCAATTCTCAATGTGGATTCAAAAAGTGGAGATCAACAATCAATCATATGGTTAAATTGGAACCCTCCATAAGAGAGGCTAATATCCAAAGACAACACCTTGTAGCAGTCTTCTTTGATCTGATTACAACACCACCTGGAGGTTTGAAATAATGAAAGACCTGCATAGCATGGGACTGTGAGGTAGATTACCCCACTTCATAAAGAGTTTTCTCTCGGACAGGAAATTCCAAGTCTGAGTCAGATCAAGCTTTTCTAATCTCTACAAGCAGGAAGAGGGAGTTCCCAAAAGGAGTATTTTGTCAGTGACACTGTTCAATATAAAAATAAACAGCATCAAAAAGTGTTTCACCCCTGGAATTGAGGATTACCTCTATGTTGGCAACTTTTGCATCACTTCCAGATCCAAATATCCAGAAAATTACTCATTGGGTTAACACAAATGGTTTCACAATCTTCAAAAGAAAAACACAATGTGTATATTTCTGTCAACTAAGGAAAATGCAGTGACCCTCTCATCAAACTTGAAGATACAGAAATTCCCGTCATTGACAAATATAAATTCCTTGGGGTTCTATTCAACAGGAAATTAACATTCATCTCCCACATAAAATATTTGAAAAACAAATCCTCCTGAGCCCAATAACTTCTGTGAGTAGTCGCCACACAGAATGGGGAGCTGACCAACAAATGCTCCTTAAATTATACAGATACCTTATCCACTCAAAACTTGACTATGCGATAGATCAGCCTGGAGGTCCTTCCTCAAACAGCTTGACCCTATTCACCATGAAAGCCTAAGAGTCTTAGGAGCTTTCAGAACTTCTCCAGTTGACAGCCTATATGCTGTGGCCCATGAAGCACCCCTACAACTCAGATGTGAAAAACTGGCTCTGCAATACTATACAAAACTAAAATCTCACCCATCCAACCCGACTTATGACTACATCATCAATCCCAAATATGACCAACACTTTGAAAAAAAGGAAAAATCTATAAAACCTTTGCCCTTTGGATGAACTCTACTCTAAAAGAATGCAATATCTCTCTAAATAATATATGAGGATCATTAAATAATTTCCTGACTTTTTTCATATGGGCACTTTTATTTATAGTAAACACATGAAACTCTAATCCCCTTCGAAGTAATCTCTTTCAGCTGCAATGCACTTGTTGCACTGTTCCAACAACTTCAGCAAGGCTCCATGGAAGTCCTCTTGTATGAGCGTGTCAATGACTTTCGTCACAGTCTCTTTCATCTCCTCAATTGTATCATAACGACAGCCTCTGAGCTTAGGGAATAACCAAAAGTCACAGGGAGCAAGGTCTGGACTATAGGGACGGTGAGGAACTGTCTTGATGCCCATCTTGCTCAAATACTGTGACAAGTATGGAATTGTGGACTGGTGTATTGTCCTGCTGGAAATGCCACTGATTCGATTTAAAGAGTGCTGGCCTCTTCCCAAGGAATCTCTTCCTGAACTCCCTTAAAACCTCAACATAGTAACCCTAACCCTAACCCTTTAGCCAATCAACTCTGGTCTTCCTTACTCTTCCCACACCTCTCATCATCCCTCACAGACTCCCTGCCTTCCTTGAATCTCTTAAACCACTCAAAAACTGATGCTCGATTTATGTAAGATGATCGAAAAGCAGTCTGAAACATTCCATACGTTTCTGTGGCATTTTTTCCAAGTTTAAAACAGAATTTCATTGCATATCGTTCTTCTAAAGTGTCAGATTGCAGTTTTGAAATTCACCATCTGTGACAATCAGCATTTGTAGAGTGTATTCCATTTGCTGCTGTAGCTTTTCCTCATAAGATGTATAGCAATAACATATTGAATTTTCAAGAGTCTATGACAATTTTAAATGCCTGTACAAAAAAGTCTGGAAACTTATTGAATGCACCATGTACATGAAAGTATCCTACCCCAAACACCACCTTAGATCAGCTTGAGCTGGTATATTTGCAAGAAGCACTTGATCATCTGTGTTGTCTGCATATGTAATAGTTTCTTCCAGATATCAGCTTCTTGCCTTTTTTATGACCATTTTCATTTGATCTATTGATGTTTGTAGTACAGTCAGATTATAAATAGAAATGGTGCTATTATAACTTCTTGCTAAAAAAAACTTAAAATAATTCCGCACAAATTATTAAGCTGACAGATTTATAGGGTTAAGTAAAAGATGTACCCAAGTCTCTCTAAACCCCAAAATAAATGAATAAATCTAAAAAGAATCCTAAAAAGAAAGATTTGAAACTGTTAAATGAGGAATGAAAAATCTGAATTAAATTTCTGAGATTGTTACTGGTACATACACCTCTTTACTTTCATTTTAGATTTTGGGTGGCATTTCTGTAACAGAATTTTGTGGTTTTCTGTTTGGGATAAGGAATTTATTTTTGTAATTTGGTTGTCTTTGTTTCAGGTTGCAAAGTGACACCATTGTATTTAAACCTGCTGAGTGGAGTGTTATTGGTATCTTCTTGATTTTCATGTAAGTTGAAATTTACATTCCATTAGAGATGTATACATACATGCTCTCACACATATCTACACATTTGAATACACACATTATATACACTCACTTATACATTAGTACACAAGTACATGCACGCATACACACATTGGTACAAGTACACAGTCACAGACACGCACATTAATTTGTATATTTACAAATTATTACACAAGTATATACACACATACATTAGTTCAGGTTAAGCCAATGGTGGTTCTGTAAGTTCACCATATGGTCCAGGTTGAAATGTTTATCATCTGAGAATATTTAAAACATATTCAGTTGGAATGGATGCTTGAGTTTGTGAAAAAGCTTTGCTGAGTGGTCTTTCCTCTTATCAATCATGGCCTGTGATAAAAATTGACCCTCTCTCATTTCTCATATCAAATGTCTTCATGCACTACCTGCCTGCCCTGTCATTGAAGTTTATTGACTTTTTGGGATTGTGGTCAATCATGGCCTGGATCTTACCAAGAAATTCAGGAGTTCTCATTAGAATGGTCAAAGTGAGGCTTCTGAGCTTCCATACCTTTGTAATCATTATTGGATTCATCCAACTCTTTTGAAATCCTCTGTAATGTCTTCAGATTGCTACACAAACACAGTGAAGTATTCGTATTGAAGCTTTGAGTGTAAATACCAAGCAACATATTTCTGTAGAAGTGAGTTGCATCAGGGTATTCCTTTTCTTACGGACAGTGCCCAAATGATTCTAATTTGCTGCACAGTAGACAAAACCTGAAACAAATTGCATGCATGAAATTAATAATTTAAAATGGTGGCACTTTACCCATTGCTCTTGGTATGGATGAGGGTCATTCAATAAATAGGTGGAATTCTTTTTCCATAAATGTAAATTCTGCATGATTTGAAATTGGTCTGTAGCAAAAATTATTTTAAACTCAAGATATATTTATTTTGAGGTTATACAAAATGGTGTTAAATGAAACCTAGTACTCAAGCCTTGAATAGAGTTCTGTCATCTAGTTTTTAGTGGCTGAGAAGTGCAAAACATGGGAAATGAATGTGCAATGTGTATAGAGAAGCATGTTTTACTAAGAAAAATGTTTACAAATAAGCTAAATATGGGTTTTTCCCTCTATGAGCTCAAGTGGCAAAGACAGTCCATGGAATGGAAACACACTAACTCTCCTGTAAAGATAATAGTTCCTGTCACAACAGTCAGTAAAGAAGGTCATGCTGACAGTATTCTAAGACATGAAAGGACCCATAACTATTGATTTCTTTGCCAGCAACTTTGGAAAAATTCATCTTATTTATTGTATTACCATATAATTACTTTTAACAAAAGACTGACTGGCATTAAATAACACAAGAAGGATTGATAGGTCATAAAACCAACCACTCAACCAATGGATCCAAACAGAAGTGTTTTAAGGAATCCCTTATCTCTCTTTCTGTTTTTTCCATTTGTTTATTGTTCTCTTCCTGATCCATTCTCGCTACTTTCCATTTTTATTAAATAATTTTTGAAGATGTTTTGCTTGCTTTTTATTTTGCTAAGCCATTTGTCCTTTTTTCTTTCTAGGTTGTCCAAGAAATTAGAGAAACTGGATAATGCCCTGCAAGCCACAGAAGTTCAGGAGAGATACACAAAGATTCTTTGTCCATTTGATCTGAATTTCCAGGAAGCTCAACAAATTTTGTATAACAACATTTTGGTCGTATAATTATATGGATAATACCCTTCTATCATCATTTTTTTAAACAAAAAATACGGAGTGGGGAGGATTCTCCATGTCGTAATCACTAACATGCTGAACTGCAACATTGTAATGAGTTTGAACTCTAGTTACACTATTACGTTCACTTTTGGACTAATGCCCTTAAGAAAGATATGACCCCTCTTATTTCCCCCAGCTGTGGGTTAAATAGTACCACTGCTGTTCTTCTACAAGGATGGCTTTGGCATTAAATAACTGACAAATATTGATATGCCATTAAACAAAGAAACCCAAACAAAAATACTGACACATTACTAGTTTTTTTACCCTTTACAAACTATACTTTGCTGTAAATGTTCCAAGATTTAAAATACTTTTGTTTTTCAAGGTCAACTAATTAGGGAGACTTTTTTTCTTTTTTCAAGAGTCTCAAAATCCTCTTGTAATGATCCTCAAAATAGAGGTCCACAAGATGGTATCAGGACACTCCTCCTCTTATTTGAACAGCTCAGTATTTGAATTTTTTTGACAAAAAAATATTCTTTTATATTGATTTATTTAAACTAATATCCTCATTTTGTTGTTAAAGCTATACTTTGGAACTTCCTGGTAGTTTTGCAATTCCTGTTTTACAAACTACCGCAGACATATGAAGAAGGATGAAGGGTATATATGTGCCATAACAACCAAGATAGGGATACTATTACGAGTAAATCACCGTGTGGGTATTATAACTCCACACACAGACACTTCGTTCTTGTCTGATTTAATTCTTGAATAAACATTTTGATACAAATATTTTTGTTATAGGTTTACGCTCATTGGTAAATATCAAGTTCCTTTCTTTCTGCACTCTGTATATCTTATAAAATCTGTGATGATGAAAAATGCAGAAGATGAAGGGAAATTCCTTTGAATTTTGATTTGCATAAGATGTAAATCAGTTATTTGCTATATAAAAAGTTGAAATTGTTCCTCACCTGTGGTATATAGACTTTGGGAACTGATTCCAAATTTCTATTTTGTAATGGAAATAACCAGATTTAGCTTGTCCCTTTGCTTTTACTTCCATGGATTATGTCAAAATTGTATCATGTTAAATATTTTATATAAATAAAAGATAAAAATTATGACTTGAAATTTTCTTTTACATTTTCTTTCTTTCCTATAAAATTTGATAATGTATGTTGTTGTATTTGTTGTTGTAGTTGTAAAAGAAAATAGAAATAAAACTAAATACTTACTTTTACTGAATCTGAGTCTGACACAGGCTTTAAGTTACTTTCAATACCTGATATTACTGAGTGGTCACCCTTCTCAGAACTGGACAAGCTTATCACTGCATAATTTATTTACTCTGCTTTACTTTGACTGATATAAAGGCCAACCTTTTGCATGAGTCATCTTTGGTAAATAAAAATTTTAAAAAAGGCTTTTTATTACGCATTAAGTCTTCCATAAAAATTCTGGAAAACAGATGGCTTCATTTATTTCTTAAGAGCATTAGTGCAAAATAAAACAAGCAGCCTTGTCCAAAATTTGAACTTGGGTCACAAATTCCATTTCCTACGATTATAACTAAAATACTTAACAAGAATTCTTGTATATGTTTTTGTTGTTGTTGTTTTGGTAATATAGAAAAATATCATGAAATAAGGAATAGAATAAAAATAAAGAATACAAATTAAGATTTTTCCTGTCAGGCAATGGGTTTTGGTCACCTTAACATTGGGTTCCAAATTTTTGGTCAAAGGCTTCACATTCCTTTTGTTCTCTTCTGCTCTGACTCTTTTTCACCAACAGCCTCATTCAATGAATGACACTCCTACAACCTGGAGATATTGAAGTAGCACACAAGCATCTCAAAGTGACTGGGCCAAGCGCTTGTACTGAAATTACCCTAACCCTTCACACAAATGAATTGAACAGTAAATGCCACAAGAACTTTCTTCCATTGAATATAAAATAAAAAAGAAACTGTGTTAGCTTGATTAATTTGTGAATTGTTTTCATGAAACACACAAGGGTTGATATGCCATAAAACCCAACCAACCAATCATGATACACATGATACTTACATGGCCAAACAAATAAAATCTATGACTGTTCAATACAATTGTGACACACCACTGGTACACAGGTGACACACATACACAGAGTTTATTTTTTAATGCTTGTTTCCAGTAAAAAAATTGTAAATGGTACTGGGCAGGAGTAGATAAGTTATATCAAAAAAAGGCAAGAAAACAGCATCTGATAGAAATCAAGTTGACAGGGTTCAACATCTTTTCCAGTGGGCTAGTTGTGGCAAAATAGTCTTGCAGAGGTTACCATCTAAGTAGTGGTGGGGACTAACCATATCACCCATGTAAAGAAGACTGGTGTGTCCATGTGGACGGGTCCATTAGGTCATGTAGCTTATAAGTTTGTCCTTGTTTTACAGCAAGGCTCCTCATGTCTTGTTTGTCTTACTTGGATGAGATGGGAGGTAAGTAGCTGTACTGCTGTTGTTTGGTGGGGTGCTGCTTTCAGGATTTGTTCAAGACAACACATAGTATTCTTGTGCTGTTCCCATCTAGCTTTTTCTCTTTTGTGTTTTGTTAGCGTCCCCATGTGGTGCATCCATATAATAGTATGGATACAGCTTGAAAGAAATCCTGTTTTATTTGATAGATTAGATTTCTATCTGATTGATAACCTACTGATAGCATTCCATGCCTTTGCTAGATGTATGCTGACATCATTTTCAGTTGATGAGATGTTGCTGCCAAGGTATGTAAACTGGCTTCTAATTTTAGAGGCTTACAACTTAAAATGGAGATGGCTCCCTTTTATTTAAAACACATACTCTATTTTATTGGCATTCATGTAGAGGTCAATGCCCCCTACTGCTTGCTCTAGGCTATGCAGGAAGGATTCTGTTTGGATCCTCGTGTATTTATGAGAAGAGCTTGATTATCTGCGTAGTCTTTGTCTATCATAGTTTATGCAGGATATCGTTTACTTCTTGCCTTTTTTTGATGTGAAATCATCATCTTTTTCTTAGATCTATTGACGTTTGAATTTGAAGCATCTGGTAAGTTTTTTGCAGAAGATTTGCTAAATTATCAAATAAAATTGATATGACCCTTTCTTATCCTAGAAAGTCAATGTGGTTTTTAGAATGTTTCGTAGTACTGTGAACATCTCTTCTCTCTGAACCATTCTCGACAAAGGGTGATTATTAACCTAAATTCATTAATATGCTTATTCGACTTCATTGTGACATGAAAGTTCGTGGTAAATTCAATGATTCATTCTTTTTTTGCAAAATTTTTTATTGCGAAATATTTACATAGCAAAAGGTTTTCATTCAAAAGTAAATCATTGCAGGTTTTCGTTGCAAAAATTCTTACTTGCAAAATGTCTACATTGTAAAGTTTTTAATTGCAAAATTTCTGCATGGCAAAATTTCTTCATTGCAAAAGGTCTAAATCACAAAGTTCTCTATGACAAAAAGTCTTCGTGGAAAAATATCTACATTGTGCGAAGTTCTCATTGCAAAAAGTCTTCATCACAAATATTCTTTATTGCAATTTTTTTTTTGCAAGTCTTCATTGCGGAAGGAGTACCTCGTAAAAAGTTTACTTTGCAAAAAAAAAAAAAACTCTATTATTGCAAAATTTCTACTTTGCAAAAGTTCTTTGTTGTAAAAGTCCTTAATTGCAAAATGTCTACGCTGCAAAACATCGCAAAAGGTCTTCTTTTAGTGTTACTTTTATTATCATTATTATTATTATAATCCTTGCAAGTTAGGGTGGACTCGATTCGTCCTCTAATTTCAAACTCTTCTAATGTTCGTTCCAAGCCTTTTACGAATGTTCCTAGGGTAACAACTACAATTAGTATCACCATCACCTTCATGTTTCACAGCTTTCTTTGTTCTCTAGCAAGGTCTAAGTACTTATCTCTCTTTTTGCTTTCTTTAATTTTCACTCTGAGGTCTGCCAGAACAGCAAAATCCACATGACTCTTTTTTGTTGATTTATTATTATTTACTCCTTGAGTTTTTCACATCAGCGTTAGATGATTGTCTTTCTCTGGAGTTCGTGTGACAGCAAGTCTCCTAAGATCTCCAGGACTCTTCTCAGTATTCTGGCCCATCTCAATAATGCAGTAGTTTGAATGGTCTCTACTCGTCCTCTTATTTCCAAGTCTTCCAGTCCCTTTATTAATCCTTTGGTGACTGTACTAAGAGCACCAATTACAATTAATTACAATTGGTATAATTGTCACTTTCATGTTCCACAGATTCTTCAGTTCTCAGGCAAGGTCCAGGTATTCATCCTTCTTTTCACTTTCTTTCAATTTTGCTCTGTGGTCAGCCGGGACAACAAAGTCTACAATTTTGCAAGGTCTCATATGGTCTGGTCGTCTGGCCGAGATTAGGTAATCTGTTTGTATGTCAAAATCCCTGAGGTGTTTGCGCGTGTCATTCTCCAGTGCAGATGTTGGGTTGTGCCTATACCATTTGTTTGTATGGTCAAATTTAAATTTCTTGCACAATGGATAACTTTGCCCACCTTACCGTGTCTGTTCTTATACTCTTTCTGTGCTAATTTGCTGCATTCGCTTATTATGTGATTGATTGTTTCGTCTCTATCACTACATAATCTACATTTGCTGTTTTGTTGCATCTCATCTATTCTTGTTTTGATATGATTGGTCCTTATGGTATTGTTTTGTGCTGCTATCCGGAGAGATTCAGTTTCTCTCTTAAGCTTTACTTTTCTTAGCCACATCCATGTTTTCTTGTGCCATATGTCACTTATTAGTCGCTTAAAACTTTCATAGAGTTGTTTTTCTGTTTATTGTCGTTCTGTTAGTCTTCATGGTGTTAGTATTGTTTCTGGAGGCTGTATGCAGTCTTCCTCCACGCTTTTGTATGTAGTCTTGGAGTAATTGTATCGATATGTCAACACTGTCTTTAATACTGGTAAGTCCTCTTTCTCCTTTTCTTGACACATATACTCTATCAACGTCATCTCTAGAATGTAATGCCTTTTGCATCGCCATTCGTTTTCTTGTTCTCTGGTTCATTTGTTTAAGTTCTTTTCTGATTCCGAATATCTTACGAGGGAAACAGCCCAGGTATCTATTCATTTGATAAGGTTTCTAAAATATAGTTTTGTCTCGAGTAACTTTCTGATTATCATTATTATCAGGTATTTAAATATTTTTCGTTTTTTTTAAATTGACCTTTACAATGAAGTTTATTCTGAGGGAAAGGAAAAAATATCCATTGCTCGTGGTCAAGCGAGCCAACAGCAATGGAAACGTTTTCAGAAAAGCATGAATCATTAAAAACTACAATATGCAAAACATTGCATAAGCTTAAAAAATGCAAAAAGTGAAATCATCACTTAGACTTTGCAAGGGAACTGAAAAAACATGAAAGTGACGGTGATATCAATTGTAATTAGCGCGCTCGGTGCAATCAGCAAAGGATTGGTACAGGGACTGGAGGACTTGGAAATTAGAGGAAGAGTAGAGACCATCCAAATTACTGCATTGTTGAAATCGGCTAGAATACTAAGAAGGGTTCTACAGACTTTAAGAGACTAGCTGTCATTTAGACCGCCGTGGAAAACCATCACCTAATGCTGCTGTAAAAAAAACCTCAAATGAGTAAAATAATAAAATAAATGAATAATAATAATAATAATAATAATAATAATAATAACATTGTTCGCATTTCAGCAGCCCTCTTTATAGGACTTGGTTGCCCAGTCAATTTAGCCAACCATTTTCTTTTTTCAGCAGCCCTACGTCTTGAACTGGGTTGCCGAGTATAATATTGGGTTGCTTAATCGCTTCATCTTTCCACCTTCTTTTTTCCCTACCATTCCAGTATGCAAAAGACAAGAAAATGACCAAAATGATTATTCAAAGGCAACCCAAGGGGAGTTGGACTCATGTCTTTCTAAATCAATCTACAAATTATATAAAGAAATGTAACCGAGATTCGGACTCAGGTTTCTTCTTTCTCAGTCGGCATTTTTTTCAAAATTATAATCAACAAATACTTTATAAATCAAATTAAAAGTGTCTCTCTTAATTTTATACCCTTCTCTCTCTCTCTCTCTCTCTCTCTCTCTCTCTCTCTCTCTCTCTCTCGATTTATTTTTTTCTCTTTCCACTGCATGTTTCCACCAATCAGAGGCATGTATTTCCAACGTTGCCATAGAAACACAGTCAACAGGATGAGAACGAATGGCGTTTGACAGTTATTCTTGAGAGCAATCGTGACGTGGCTATTTTATGAGTTTTACATTCACTGTTTGGCCTCGGCAAAAATTGCTGATTTCTGATAAGCAAATCGCGAGGGGGATTGCTAGCTAAGGCCACGATTGAGCTGTGTGGCAGGTAAATAGATAGGGGCTGGGGGTGAATTGGTAACACGGTTGGTTTCGGTTACGAAGCTAAAATTAGAAATGTCTTATATAGTTTCATGATCGTCATTAGTTTATTCTCGGGATTCTCAACGAGCAAGCGACGTTAGCATAACGACACCCAATGTTCAACCCGATATATCTTCATTGCGTTCATTTGTCTATCTCGTCTGCCCATTATCAAGATTGAAAATAGGTGTAATAGCAATGTTGCGACATTTTTACATGGTACGGAAAGTTACCTTAGGAAACAAGGTAAGATAGGATTTGTATATCGAAAGCACGGAATATCAAAAGGGATTGTATTTACATTGCAAAAAATCTGAGAAGTTTAAAAAACATGTATGCATATACACACACACACACACACACACACACACTCATATATGTATATATATATATATTTCAAAATGAGTATACATATACATATATATACACACATATACATGCATATACATATATACGTACACACACATATATACAAACATATATATATATAAAGATGCATGCATATCACTCACAACTATCAGTTTAATGTTGTCACGATCATCAATCGAAAATGAAAACTTTTCTTTTTCCGACTCAAGAACTTGAAACTGACAGTTGCAATCGATATGCTTACATTGAAAAAATATAATATGCAAATAACTCAAACTTAGATATTGAGCACTATCATGAGAAAATTACCAATATTTTTCCTCTAATGAACTATATATATATATATATATATATATAGTTTAGATGTTCTCATTGATACTAACAACAATAATAACTTCACTACCTCCACATACAAAAAACCCTCTAGTAATAACTCCTGTACCCTCAACTTTAAAAGTGAATGCCCCTTCAGATATAAAAAAGCAATTATTCATGATCTAATATCCCGTGCCAAACTAATCTCCTCATCCAAAACAATATTTTATAAAGACGTAGAAAACATAAAACAGGCTCTCATCAATAATAGGTTTCCTAACTATATTGTTGATGAACAAATCAAACGTATGATCAAAAATGTTAACCAACAAAATAAACAGTGTACTACTCCGTCCAGCCAACAAACATATATCAAACTTTTTTATCGTAACCAAATGCACTACAATTACAAATCCGATGAAAAAATCTTGAAAACATTGATTCACAAAAACATACTCCCCACTGATCCTAACTTATTATATATTATAATAAGTTTAAAACCTCGAATCTAGTCATTAGAAATAATTCCTCTCCCTCGATTGGAGTTTTGCAAAAAAACCAACGTTATATATAAATTTAAATGTCCTTTAGGAGATTGTATCTCTGATAATAATAATAATATATATGTTGGTTTAACCTCAACTACCCTGTCGAGGAGACTTACAATGCACCTTTCTGACACAAGTTCAATAGCTCAGCATTTAAAAAAACACTCATGCCCAACAACACAACTACGGAAAATTCTCACCGACAACACAATAATATTAGAACATCAAAATAATAAACAAAAACTTCAGATTCTCGAAGCCTTACATATTAGAAACCTGCAGCCAACACTTAATAGAATTAATTATCAAACCAGTGCTAATGTACTTAAATGTCTTTAGCTACTGGCACTAAATATAGAATTACATTAAAAAACAAACGCCATAACCTCCAACGGCAAAGACGCCCTTACACAGTAGTAATATGCTAAAACAAAAGTTACATCACTTTTATAATAGATCCTCCCCTGATGATGGCCCAAAGTCGGGCAGAAAGTACTAGGGATACATACAACTATGGACAATACATAAATCAATTCCCCAAGAATACGATAAAAGTAATACGGGAATTCGAACGGATCCAAAAGAAAATATGAAGACATAAAATATCTATTATGTTTAATGAAATTTGCATATATATATATATATATATATATATATAACCGGATTACTATAAGTTTCATATATCATTACAATCATCGGACAGAAAATGGAATATAAGTGGTAAAAAATTCATATTTATGAGCCACTGTGTTTCCATCCTGTAAAGACGGTCTTACTGTTTCTCTTCGAATTCGGATCACAACTGACATTTTCAATTTAACTAAATTTCTCAAATCATACACGATCACGTCCAGTCAACAAGCGCACACATAAGTAATAGAAATACATAAGTAATATTCCTATTTGTTTTATTACTTTTTGTTCTTTTCTCTCTTTCTGTTATTCTCTCTCTATACATGCGTATATATTTTTTTAGTACAATTTCACAATTTCTTCTGAAATAGAAGACATGATTTTAATGAAAATTTAACTAAAAAGGTTGTAAAACAAAACTTAAGGCGCCTTTCGACCGATGTATTTCAAAAGTATTCGTCGGTAATGATTGAACTTGTGAAGAGATGAAATCTTTAAAGAAGAGGAGGAAAAAATGTTTCTCCAAATCATAATGAAACGTCTCTAAACAATACGATTTTATGTGTGAGTTCGCTCTGCCTATATAAAGCTGGACGCTCTGTGTAGACAAGGACAGCCTTTTTGATATTCAGATGGTGTTTTGTCATTAAAATCATACGTCTTCTATTATTTTAATATATATATATATATATATATATATAATCATAGAAAAAGATGTGAGAATGAATTACAAGAAAACTTGATGTCTTTGGAAATAGGATGTGAAGGAAAAACTGAAGTGTCACCGCCATGTTAAGAGTGTTTGTAGTGAGATCGAAAAGAAGATACAAGTGAAGCGTAAGAGTTATTCATCAGTGGAATTGAGATTTGGGAATGGGAATTCTACCATCGTCACCAGTTATCAAAAGCTAGATAGTTTTAAACAAACTCAAGAAACGTATAATCTTTCGTTGCCACCTCGTCCTCATGGTAATACATGGGTTGTTTGTGGTAAAATGAGCAAATCAAGTTCTGGATTAAAAGGGCACATGAAGATTCATAAAACTGATATTCCACAGTTGGATCCTATAAACCCTGTACAACATTTGCTGTGAACGTTGTGAGTCAACAGCTGGGCTTAAGAATCACTAGAAAGCTCATTAATGGGAATTAATTATTTATCAGAATATTTGAATTATAATTTTGTTTGTAATGATGGCAATCATCTGTCAAGATGTAGTTGTTATCATATGTATATATATATATATATAGTTTGGTTTCTTTGTTTTCCGGCATATCAACCTTCGTGGTTTATTTAATGTCAAGCCTATTCTTGTAGAAGAACAGCATTGATACTTTTTAACCCATTGCTGGAAGAATTAGGAGAATCATTCATTTCCCAAGGTCAAAAAGGGAACTTAAAAACGCTATTCGAGTTTGAATTCTTTTACTACGATGTCTTAGTCCAGCACATTTGCCACACTGCCAAAAGGACTTCACACACACACACACACACACACACACACACACACATATATGTATATATATATATATATATATATAATTTCTTCCGATCACTGTATCTAAAATTTGATATATCCCCTGCAATATATTCACACACTTCCCTCGGCTCCATTCGCTGAAAGTTATAAAATGACGCTTCCACGTTTGGTTTTTCTTTTTTTTCTTTTTTTTTTCCTTTTTTTTTTTTTTTTTTTTTTTTTTTTAACAATATTTTTGATATCATCTAATTGAACAGACTTCTCAAAAATATTTTTAAACATCGGGTCGGGCGACTGGCACAAATTAAAATTTCCTAATGTTGTCTCCTTTTATTGTTAGTTTGTAGTTCTTGTCTAAGGACGCTGCACCTCATTCCCCAAGTAATTCGTTATCCTACTTAAGTTTCTGGGGACAGACTAACGTTGTCACCACAGTCTCGGGGCAGTTGATTCTTTCAGTCGAAAATTACATATTTACAATAAAGTTGTCTCTCAAACAAAGGTGAATAATTCTTCACAAACAGCACCAAAATTAACATTTTTTTTTCACAGGTAGTCAGTTCCTGAAACTAATTATCCATAATTCACAAGAATTCGGAGACTTCTACAAACCATAAATGCCAACACGAGATATAACTGAAATTTTTCTCTTTTTATAATAGTTTTCAAACCAACCTTTGTTGTCAAAAATATATGTCTCAGTCGAAAAATGAGTAAACCTCTCATATACTTGTATATATCTATGCAATTTTATTTCTGACAACAAAGTTTCTATAAAGTTTGGCAATAAATAATACCTAATGATATCCATTTTAACTAATATCATTATATTTTTTTTTCATCATACAATGTGTGAAAGCACGTGCGATACTCTGTCCTCATCAGCCGCCAACCAGGGTGATAACACAGTTTGGTAGCTCAAGGCGGTACTGTCACTCCTGGCGCTACCAAGCAGCTTTTGCCACCGGACAGGGTATTTAAAAGAAATATATATCTATGTATACGCCAGATCAATTAAAAGTAGACATTACATTGGACGTTCGTTCATCTTCATTTTAGTGCAGTTTGTGATTTAAAAACTCGTTTACTTTCGGCCGTTGATGTCATAGCAACCAATTCTTGATGTTGCGTAATCACACGGGAATGGTGCTTCCGCGTGCATATTATTCATGTTGAAATCCTTTCTATATCCGTCATCTATTCGGTTTGTTTTCCTTCAGCTTTATCTTTTTTATGCGTTACTGAACAAAAGCACTCGACTCAAACGTCATATATAATTCTGCTGAAAGATGTTATTTGTTGATCAATGGGGCCCTTAAGATGGGTAGTGAGTAAAAATAAGGCTCTTGGTGTAAGTTTGTCCGAGTAGCAATCTGATTACCCTTGGGCCACTGAATTCTTGGCTTGTTAGGAATGTCTCCAGGACGCTGACGCTCAGCAATGGGCCCGTGAATACTGTGTGGGTAATCCTGATTCAATAGCCCATCATTCGATTTACATTCTCCGGTAGGGGAATTACGTTGTTTGCACCAGCGCACCTTGTGGATTCGTGACCCTCGCAAGTTGTTGAATTTTCTGCTGCAACGTGTGAACATTGGAGCCGGGTACATATCCAGATCGTTACCGCATGAGCAAGTATGATAGGTGATATATTCTCCCTCCTCGCTACAGACACCCTGACGGCATTTTTCTTTCATTGTACTATCCATATTTGTTAAATGATATCCATTTTGACTAATATCATTTTATTTATATATATATATATAATACACACATGCATATATATATATATATATAAGGTGTGATAGATAAATTGATGCCACTTTAAAAGATTAATTTCATGCGTGCGTTTTATGTATTTCAAATTGGGTCTACTGTGCAGCAAACTAGCATTAGTTGGACACTGTCTGTGAAGAAAGCAGCACCATGACGGAATTCACTCCTCCCCTGAATTTTAGATAGGGGAAATTTCTAAAGAGAAACTGTAAAAGATGCTTGGCATTCATTTTGGAAGCTCCAGTACGAAAATTTCTCAGTGTTTGAGTGGCAATCTTAGGACATTGCAGAGGATCTGAAAAGATTTGGAAGAGTCCAATGATGATTACAAAGGTACAAAAGCTCGAAAGCCTCACTCTGATCATTTTGTTTAGAAATCCTGAATTTGTGGGTGAAATCTAGGACACGACTGACAACAACCCCAGCAAATTAATCAGCTCCAGAAACGAGTATATATGAATGTCTGAGTTTAGAGCATGAAGACATTCAGTATTTTTCATAGAAGATGACAGAGCTAAACTTTTATCACAGGCTTTGAAGGACAAGAGGAAAGACCTCGTTGCAAAGCTTTTCAACAAACTCAAGCATTTCCTCCGACCGATAACGCTTTGAACATTTTCAGATGATAGAAATTTCTGCCATCCGATCAGATGGTGAGCTCACAGAAAAACTGTTGGTTTATTCTCTCAGAACAAGATATACCGATATTGATAAAAACCAAACACCCAGTCTACATCAGAGTGTTTTGGGGTGATCACGAGTGATGGTGACATCATACCTCTATTCATCTTCTCATATGACCACCGACTCAGCACGGATGCCAACTTTAAAAGCATGGCGGATATAGTACTGCACTGGATTGAGAGAGTGGCTGCTGGAAGACCCACCGTCTGACGATAGGATTCTGTCCCATGCCACACAAGCAGGATAATCCAGTGTTGGATGTGAAAAGATTTCTGTGATCACATCGTCCCTAACATTTGGCCGCCTAACTCACCGGATTGCAATCCCCTTAATTATCCTCTGTGGGGCATGGTTAGGCGAGAGACCTATAAAACTCCGTTTAACACCAAAAATGAACTGAAGGCAAGGATAACGGCAGCATTTACCAATTCAAACAAAGAGTCCGTCGAAAAGGCTTGCAGGAGATTCTGAACTCGTCTGGAGACCGTGGTTGAAGTTAGTGGCGATTTCTTTGAATAACTTTAATCAATAGTATTTCAAGATATTTTAATTTATATTTCAAGATATTTTAAATATATCTGGTAAAATGAGATGATGGTGTTATTTTCATTTTAGCGTAGTTTAGACGACAATTTATATATAGATATCAGTATATATATATATATATATATATATATAAAGAAGGAAAAAGAAAAGATACAAAAAGGATGTTGAACGGTGAAGTGATGAAAAGGATGAAGAATCGCTGTTAGTAAATGGATACGAACAGTTTGAGATCGATAGATAGATAGATAGATATGCATGAAAAGACTTGTGATGGAACCATCTTGCTTGGTGACATGCACTGCCCATCGGGTATTATGCATATCTGCATGTGCCACGATATCGTACCCAACGTTGATGTATCCTGCAGTGCATGCTGCCAAGGAAACTGCCGTGTCATGAGGGCAAAGAAAATATAAAGATGAACAAACAATTTTTGGAACGGCTGGATTTGCTCACGGATGGGAGTCACTTCGGGACATTTTAGATAAATCTGCTTTCTGCTTTGGGGTGCGGCGCTGATTCTCGTCTGCCATTGCTGCCATGTCTTAGACCGCTAACAACTCTCTCTCTCTCTCTCTCTCTCTCTCTCTCTCTCTCTCTCTCTCTCTCTCTCTCTCTCTCTTTCTCCTCGTCTCTCTTCTCAGTACCAACAAACTAACTTTTCGGGACTTCTCGTTAGCACTAGTAATTCCAGCAGACTTCTTCCTCGCCTGGGAATGGGACCATCTTTTAGAGTCTTCACTGGGGTAAGCGAACCTTCTCATATGTTCTAGATTATTGTACCCAACTTAAGAAACTGGAAGTGCTTGGTCCTTTCCTGTCTTTTCCTGCGGATAGCCTCACGCTTATTCAAGGTCGTCAGGTCGCTTCATTCAGACCCATAGTCACTTACTGGTCGGCCAGGCTGGTGGTGGGTGGAGGAACTACTTTCTCCTTCTACTTCTTCTCATATACCTCATTAAAGGTCCATTGTGTCACATACTTAAATAGATAGATAGATAGATAGATCCAGAACCATTAATGTCAAAATAATAACTGATCTTTTAGATATGCGTCCTGTTTTTTTCTTTTTTTGGTTTAGAGGAAAAATGACATTTTATAAATAAAATCATCAGGGTTGTACTTTCTCATAGGTGACTAAAATTTTGAGAAGTGTCTTTATTATCAGATTGTTATTGCTGTTCTTGTTTTATCCAAATACTTTTAATAAAAAAAAAATTGTTATAAAACAATAAAAATAAAAAAATTGTTCAAAATAATTTTTGGCATAAATATCACAAATTTCTCGACAGAAAAATTATTTTTCGTTGATTTTTTTTACAAAAGACCAAATTTTTTTTACAAATGACCAAATTTGTTTTGGACAGAGCTGGTTTGATTCAAATAATTTCAACTTATTTGATGATGAAATTTTGAGTGACAACATCAAATTTTCAAACGTGTTGCGCCTTTCATCAAATCCAGATGGCAAAGAATAAATTGTGCAGTGATTCAAACGACTGAATTGAATAATTGTGATAGTTTAAAATTAAAAAGATACACAAACACATGCGTATGCACATACTTTTGGATGTATGTGTGTGTATCTCTGTGTGTAAGAGAGAGAGAGAGAGAGAGAGAGAGAGAGAGAGAGAGAGAGAGAGAGAGAGAGTAACTGTGCGCGTGCGTGTGCATGTATGTGTATGTGTGTGTTTGTGTATACCGAAAATATTGGTTTCATATTTTTTTTTAAAATCCAATTATGACAGTTCTGGTTCTGGCTGCGTTTCTCTGTCTGTCTGTCTCTCTCTCTCTCTCTATATATATATCAGTCTGCTCATATCTATCTATCTATCTATCTATCTATCTATCTATGTTTTGTGTATGTGTGGTTATTACGCTTAAATGAAAATAACACTGTCATCTCATTTTATACGATATATTTACCAAATTACATAAAGATATCTTGAAAAGTAAGTTGTAAAGTAAGTTGGCGACCTTAGTCGGGGGTGACTCGAAGGCTCCCTTTTCAATAGCTACTACACCGAGGTGTAGGGAAGGGCGCTACTCCATTCCCTGGCTTGCTCCACTTTATCCTTGATCCTTAACTTATAATGCTGAGTTAAGGCGGCATCAAGTACCATTTTTTGAGTCTTTGGCATGACTCGACCTGGGATTGAACCCCGGTCTCCTGGGCCATTAGGAAGCACTCTACACATTAGGCTAATGGCCCGGTAAAATCTTGAAATACTATAGATTAAAATTATTCAAAGAAATCGCCACTTACTTCAACCACGGTCTCCAGACGAGTTCAGAATCTCCTGCAAGCCTTTTCGACGGACTCTTTGTTTGAATTGGTAAATGCTGCCGTTATCCTTGCCTTCAGTTCATTTTTTTGTGTTAAACGGAGTTTTATAGGTCTCTCGCCTAACCATGCCCCACAGAGGATAATTAAGGGGATTGCCATCCGGGGAGTTGGGCGGCCAAATGTTAGAGATGATGTGTTTACAGAAATCTTTTCACATCCAACACTGGATTATCCTGCTTGTGTGGCATGGGGCAGAATCCTGTCGTCAGACGGAAAGTCTTCCAGTAGCCACTCTCTCAATCCAGTACAGTACTATATCCACCATGCTTCTAAAGTAGGCATCCGTGTTGAGTCGGTTTGGTTTGGTTTAGTTTCTTTGTTTAATGGCATATCAACCTTTGTTGGTTATTTATTGCCAAAGCCATCCTTCTAGAAGGACAGTAGTGGAACTATTTAACCCATAGCTGGGGGAATAAGGGGGTTCATACCTTTTCCAAGGGTATTTGCCCGAAAGTGAACGTAATAGTGCGACTGGGTTTCGAACACGCTTACTACGATTCTGCAGTCCATCGCTTTAACCATTACACTACGAGGACAACCCCCCACTGTTGAGTCTGTGGTCATATGGTAAGATGGATGGAGGTATAACGTCACTCTCTCTTGGGATCACCCCAAATACCCTGATGTAACTGGGTGTTAGGTTTTTATTAATATGAAAATGAATCTTTCATCGGATTGACACCAAAATACTTTGAAATCTTCGTACTGGATCTTCCAAGGTGAATACCAAGCAGTACAA